>CM060860.1:24692171-25219671 GCA_030737845.1 Acorus calamus
TGTTTACACTCAAACAAATCAAGATGTGAAGCCCACAATTGGATTCACTCTTTTATTTCAATGTTTCTAATCCACTAAGGGTATTTGATTGGATTCATCATGCTATTTTATTTTTTAATGCAGGTTTATTCCAAGAAAGCTGAAGAAAGAACTCTAAACTTTGGGAAACAAATTCATCATCATATTTTTACTTCTGCAATTTTCTATTGTATCTTGTACAATTTGCTTAATGCTGTCTTGCAAACTGTTCTATGTAAATGCTGTCTTGGACCGAAGACCAGTAGGAGGTTTAACATGTCTAAGATCTTTGTTTAAAAAAGGATCACCTACAGAAGAAAAAAAAAATTGGTCCAGTTTTGTAGATTCAGGTTTTGAATGTGAGTCCTTCAATGGTGGACAAGGATTGAGATGGTTCTTGTCTTCTTGAATAGTTTAAATCTTTTCTGGTATGGTCTGAATCATAATGCAGACTGTTCATCCTTTTTTTTTTTTTTTGATTGGTAATCAAAAGTAGTATTGTTGTAAAGTGGAGAATTTGTACAAAATGTGCACTGTTCATTGTTATGTTCAGTACTTCAATGTGCATTCTTTATTTATGTTTTGTGCTCATACTTTGTATTTCTGTAAGATTTGTTTTGTAAATCTTAGAGTTTTTAATTGAATCTAACATTTCTTTTCTCATTTAGGGATTTTCCCTATTTTTACTCGATATAGGGTTTTGTATTCTTTGTTTTTTTATACTCATGTTAGGGTTTAACTAGATCTATTTGGAACCTAATTGTCTTATTCTGTTATTTTGGAACCAGATTGGCCTATTATGATTTTTTTATATTATTATTTGTTAGAGTTGTTATCAATCTGAGACCATAAACTATTTGATGTTGTTGTTATGCTTATCTGAATGTCTGTCTACTTCAGAAGTTAGTGCAAAACGTTTGTTTGTATTTCCAATGTGCAAATGTGTCTTTGTATTGTAAAAATGTAAAATATAGATGCTTTTAGACTCATGAAACCTAGCTATGATCTTTTTGTTATCCACATCCCAGGAGATGTCAAGTAAGATTGTTTTTTTGGTTTATCAAGTTGAGAACACATGCTATTTCCCGCATATACATCTTTCCTTCCTCTGTTCTGTACTGTGGTTATATCCAATTATATGGAAATTTCTTCACAATTCCAACTTATATCCAATTATATGTTTTAGATCTCTTTGTAATCTAACCACAACATTTGTATAAAAATAGGGAACATGTCATATATGGCATCATCAAGCAATGTATCTTTATCCAATAAGGCTATGGATTTAAGTTTTAAAAACATTCTTTACAAATGTCAGTGCAAAGCGGCAATCAAAATTTCTAAGTTAGACCGGAATCCAAACAAATTATACCACATATGTATGGGATTAAGTGGAAAACAGTGTAATTTTTTCAATGGGTTCATCCATGTAATTCTGAAGAACATGCGAGCAAGCAGTTGGAGACAAGTCATGACGTTTCATTTTATGATAATGTACAAACATGTATTGTGTTTATTAAAAGTTTATGTGTGTGAGTTTATATGAGTGGTTTTGTTGTGATTGTTAAATGAAAGAAATTTGATGTAAACATTTAGATGATAAGATGATGTAAACATTTATGTGAGTGTTTTCATTTATATCAGTTGGCTTGTGCTTGTGGATGTATCAGCTGTGTTGTTTGAAAGGGTATTTGCTTGTGTATTTTAAAATCTGGTGGAGTTTTAACATCAGATGGAATGCTTAAAAAAGTGCACTTCATTGATGCATAGAGACTTCACAAGGAACAGCCCGTACAAACTCATCAAGGAACAGTTGGAAGACAAAAGCAGTTTGCTCAACTAAAAAATAAAGCTGTGATAATCTAGGAAACTTATATCTGAGAACGGGGTCCACAACAGGATATAAAGTATAAACTTCAACAACATGACAAGGCAAAATTCAAAGTAGTACAAACAGCTTCATCAAAACATTTTAAATGTAGAATCAAAAATAGCATACATACCCACCAATGAAATCTGAAGTGGAACAGAACATACACAGACATAAAATTTGAAGTGGAAAAGAACAGATACACAGACTTAAAATATGAAGTGGAACAAAACAAACACACTGACAAAATATGAACTTGAAATAGAACTTACACACAGACTTAAAATCTAAACGTGAACAGAAATTACACACTGACTTAAAATATGAACTTGCAATAGAACTTTCACACAGACTTAAAATCTGAACTAGAACAAAACATACACACAGACTTAAAATCTGAACTGGAACAGAACATACACACATATTTCTAAATCTGAATTGGAACAAGACACAGAGCAGTTTGCAAGACAACATTAAGTAAAAATATGCAAAAGTAAAAATCTGAGCTTGAATATGTTTTCCATAGTGTTGAGCTCTTTCTTTAGCTTTTTTGGGATAAACCTGCATTAAAATTTCAAATAACCTGATGAATCCAATCAAATACTATAAGTGAATTAAAAATATTGAAACAAAAAGAGTGTAACAAATTATCTATGGATGAAAAACTATCATCATCTTGCATACAAGAACTTGGATTTTCATAGTCATTGAATGATGAAGATCTACATTAAAAAAAAAGTCAATCATTTCAAACCTTAAATAAAAATAAATCAATAATAAATTACACATTCATACCGATTAATAAGCATTAGACAGTTTCAAAGTAACCAAAAGAATCAAAGAAGCCCAACAATGAAGTAAAAAAAAAGCCTCCAATCAAACCATTCACAATTACAGTAAACAACCATATGTAACAAAAAAAACATGAAAATATGTCATGCAAACATCATAAAAAACAATTCTTCACAATTCCAACTTGATCAAGTCTCACCCATCAAAACCTTGTTAATCACAAATCCACGCCAAAATCCAGGATTCTAACATGGACCCAAAAAGGCTTCAAAATATACATAACAAAAACCACAAGATTCAAAGAAACCCAACAATGCAGTAAAAAAGGCTCCAAAGCAGAATAAAAAAACCCTAGATCGAGTAAAAATAGGGAAAATCCCTAAATGATAAAAGAAATGTTAGATCCAGTTAAAAACTCTAAGATTTACAAAATAAATCTTCACGGAGAGTATAGGACGAACCTTCACCCTTTTTGTCATCTTCAGGGAACACCGGGAGTCAGCGGTAGCGACAGGGCTGTTGAGGGGAGGCGATGGGAAGCGTCGGTGGGGTTGGCGGCGGCGACGTGGAGGCCAAGAGAGGGAGACCGATTCAACAGGGGAGGCTTGTGAAGTGTTTCTGTTTTTTTATTTGTATTTTTTTATTCCAAGTGTTCTTCAGGAAGGAGAGTGAAACCTAGTTAGGTTAGGTTAGGTTAGGGTTGGGTTAAGTTATGGGTTAGGTTAGATGATTGGTTGGGTTAGGTGGGTTTCAATGGTTAAATTCAGGTGGTCCTTTTTTACTGTGAGATGCAATCTGAGCTGTGCATTCCATGATCCCTGCATGTCCGCAAATTTGAGCCCGTGCGGACGTCCGCCTAAGATCCGGACTGTATATATATATATATATATATATATATATATATATATATATATATATATAACAGCGTGGAGGACAGTTCAAATGGATGACCCATTCATTCGTGTTTACACAAAGTCCCTAATCTCCTAACAACTGCTGGATCTGGATCATCGGATAAAGAAGGGTTACGAAGGCGATGGACATTGAAAAAACAGAGTTCAATGAGAATGAATGGGTGAATCGACTCGTCTTGTCCCAAAGATAAAGGGGTCGGCTCTACACTCCGAGGAGAAGCCTAGTCAACAGCCAATGTTGGCGAAAACCCATGTGTGAAAAGAAGCTCGCTCAACTGACTGTGAGTTTTTATAGTTTCGCCCAACGTATGTCTGTCTCAGAGAAGACAAGGCGAGGCAATGAGAGAATCGAATTGGTTAGGTATGGCCGTGACGGTCGGTTAGGCCTATATATATATATATATATATATATATATATATATATATATATATATATATATACAGTCCGGATCTTAGGCGGACGTCCACACGGGCTCAAATTTACGGACATGCAGGGATCATGGAATGCACAGCTCAGATTGCATCTCACAGTAAAAAAAGACCACCTGAATTTAACCATTGAACCCACCTAACCCAACCAATCATCTAACTTAACCCAACCCTAACCTAACTAGGTTTCACTCTCCTTCCTGAAGAACACTTGGAATAAAAAAATACAAAATCAAAAAACAGAAACACTTCACAAGCCTCCCCTGCTGAATCGGGCTCCCTCTCTTGGCCTCCCCGACGCCGCCGCCAACCCCACCGACGCTTCCCATCGCCTCCCCTCAACAGCCCTGTATATATATATATATATATATATATATATATATATATATATATATATATATATATATCAAAAAAATTCCCAAAAAAGCCCGGCACTTGGGCACCTTCTTACATCGAAAATGATGTTTATATCCAACATTTGTTGAAAATATCAATTCACCCCATAACCTACCTAATAATCAATTCCAAATAAGACCCAAGCATGCCTAAGAATAAATCATTGTTAAAAATGCAAATGACTCGTTCAAAAAGTTGATTAATTAAGTGGACAGTCACCCATTATTATTAGGTAGATAGGCATTGGTAGTTAGGCGTTGTTAAATATGCTTAAGGATGGTCCAACCCTTAATGGGTGCTGAGATACATTCAGTCATTCTTGTAATCACAATCGAGTATATGAACATCGAGTAGAGTACATTCTGTTAGGCGAATATATAATCAATTAAGAAAACATGCAATAAAATATGCATGCAATTTATTTAAGTATATATATTTTTTTGAGGATACACATTTCAAACCTGATCAAAAGCAAAAGTGACCGTAAGAATGACCGTTCTTGAGATCTTCCAACCTTAATTTTGGAAACCAAAGAGAATTTTGAAGGGTGCAAGAAGGATTGACAAGCTTTAATGGTGGACAGTCTAAACACAAGCATCCAGGAACACTGAAAAATAATTAATTCCCTCCTGTGGTCCTGTGGAGACTAGTTGAGGAATGCTACACTCCCAAGTAATGCTGATACCAGTACCTATTTAGACTCTATTCAATGTCTAATCAGAAGCCCAATTAAATAAAACTTGACACTTAACTAGGTAAAAATTAATGTTGGTTAACACCTCCCCACCCCCCTGAAAGAGATCAGGGTATCAAACCCAGGGGATCACCCATTAAAAATAAACCTAGGTAAAAACAGTTAATACACCATTTTATTTTGTATCTGTTACTGGGGCGCATTAATATTTTAATAATAATACACTTGACACACTATTATTTTTAAAAATATAATAAATTAATATTGTTATATGTACATCTCTTTAAATACAAAATTCATCCTTAAATAATGTGTGACAATGTAAGAGAGGTAGTCCTTATTGCACATTTTTTATTACTATATTATGTGAGTATTTATTTTTTGAGGTACCCTGTGAATGTGATTATGCTTGTGAGAGAGCATCACGAATGAAATAATCATTTTATTCAATCACCAAACTTCTGAATAGAGAAAACAAGCAATCACACTTTTTTTTCATTGATCAGAAAAATAAAGGCTGAACATTTCATATAATACTATTAGCTTACAGAGAAGAATTAGATTAATCATTGACTGATTTTCTTTGGAGTTACAATCCAAAGGTAGACAGACATACACGTATATCCAAAGTGATTTCTGTGGAAATATAAATTAGCTGCTGCTTTCCATCTCTTGGTATTCCTTACTAAATATTTTCACTGGGGACACTATAATCAGAGGAGGCTTTACAAGTTATATATGATCAATATGTACAACAAAGATTTGGAAGATCAAGAATTATTTACTTCCAAACCTTGATCGCACCATCTCTGCTGCCAGAGATCAACAGCCGTTGGTTCAACCTGATGGATGCTAGAGAGAGCACCGAGTCACGGTGACAACCCGCAGAGTCAGTGGCAGCGAGAGTGAGGAGAGCTTTCTGCGTGAACTTGGTCGAGACATGTCTCTTGTTCCCCTCCTGTTTAATAGAGAACATGTTAGACCTTAAAACTGTGACGGGATAGGAAATGTTACACTAGTCATTCCTGCATTCATTTTTAAAGACCAAACACGTGTTGAATTTTTTTTTAAAGTATATATTTGGTGTAATGAAGCGATTTCACTTTAAAAAACATGAAGTACATACTGGAATAAATTGAACACGTATTTCCATTTTTCGTAATAGAGTATATACTTTACATACTAGGTATTTATTAGAGATTTCATGTACTGAGTGTGTTTTTAAGGGCACCACCAAATTATTCAAAATGAATCATGAACTGAATATCTTACTTAAAACCTATTTAAACCAGAACAACATATTTTGCCAAAAAAAAAAAAAAATTGAAGGGGGAAACAACACTTGCTAGATAGTGTGTCACATACTCACTGGCCTCACATTAAATTTTCTGTGAACTAAACAAATCAGTTTCATTAATGAGATTCATAACTATAAAATAATTGAAAATTAATAGGTTAATAAACTCTACCAGTATATGATTGAAAAACAGAGAAAACAAGAGTTGCTGCTGGAAATTTCTTGCCAACATATTAGTAAGACGTATATTTGGCAAACACCAAGTATCAGCTGGAATTGCTAATCAAATGAACAAGTCAAACCAAAACAATGCCATGATCACAATGTAAGGTAGAAAGTGATAGTACTGCAACATTAGCCGTCAATAATTGAATAGCACAACCTGGACAACCCAAAGTACACAACAAGCCCAAATCATACCAAAGCCAAAGCATTATCAACCCCTCATTCGGCCTGGGGACTGGATTTGGTTCTGGACCTCTGGCCCTTAATTCAGACCACACTGTTTTTCTTTATATGTCCTGAACGGAGAATGGTAAGTTTTCCTATAGAGGTAAATAATGACTTCAGGTTTAAGTAAAGCACTTTGATGGATGCGAATAATTTTTCGATGCACCTCTGTGACTAAGTTGAGCTTTGAATTATAATAATAATGTTAATTAGCAAAAGGTCAAATTTGGAACATGATGAGGTCACCCAAGTGTTGTTCTCCACGCAACAAGGATTTGAATGGGGGGAAGATAAAATAGCTTCCGGGACAGGTGTCCATAAATCATCAATGTTCTTGGAAGTAATATCGAAGAAAATGCAATATATTTTATTAATCGATAAAAAAAATACAGTTATTTGAATTTTCACTCGCAGCACAAATAAATTTAGCGAAAACAGAACTCAAGGGACGAATTAGACCTAAGGAACATGGACACACATGGGACACACGGATATGACATGAAACAACGCGGTGACAAATCTAAAAAAAACTAGGACATTAACATGGATAGACAAACAAACAAACAATTGTTACATTATGGTGATTTAAAAAAATGAGTGCACATCCATAAACTATAAGAAGATATAAATACAATGGTATGTCAACCTATTAAGATATTAACATCACTTGGCTTCATGTAAGCATAAAGTTTACAATAGGTATTCAGACAAAAAATACAATGTGGTACCACATAAGCATCATGTGGATAATGAGATATGAAGTCATATTCAAGGGGACGACATGTTACACGGAGAACAGAGAACATTTGGGAGTCTCTGATGAGGTTCATCAAAGATTGGGGGAGGTTTTGTGCTGGGGCCACATGTGTGTGGCTTTCAAGGGGAGGATTGTGGTTGACAAGTAGATGTGATGTAATGTGTATCTATGTTGGGTATTTGCTACAGTATATATCTCTTCTACCATGGCCTACCTCATTTTTGGTTTTGTTTAGCAGTTATGTTGCGTAAACTTTTGTATTGGGCATTATCTTTAATTTAAAAAAATTGAGGTAGGATGCAGACCATTTTCTCAAAAAAAAAAAGAAGTGTTGTGTCCCCATGCCTTGCACATAATGCATGTCATATCATGTTCCATGTTTCATACTTGTGGGACACTGATGCAACACAGCATGTTCATTGAAGTGATCATGCTTCCTAGATTTAGACTTCTCCTGATTTAACATATTCAAAAGTTTTTCCATTGATTGACGGTAAACAGGGCAATGAAATAATGACCTGTCAAGTGATTGAATGTTTCCTTAGATCTAACATCTTCTACTGATTTTTGTTATTTAAAAAATTAGTGCTTAATAAAAGGGTAAATGAAGTTGTTAACCCTGATTCATTCCACTAAGAATGAACTTGAATGTACCAATAAACAGCCAAACAGAATAAAACCACAATAAACTTGAAAAATTACCTGCACAACTTGAACACCAAAACTAGATTTTGTGTCATAGAACTCATCATTTCCAATCCCCTTCGTTGATGGTCCACAAACGCAATAACTCCTATCAGGACTGGAGAACAGTCACAAAATTAAACGCGCCTGTTAGATTGACAACCACAACACCAGATAACCAAAAGATAATATTTACTGAAGCAAGAACCTGTTATGATCCCAAAAGCGAAGCTTCAAGTCAGTCCCCCCAGTCAATAAATCTCCACCTGGCAAAGGAAGCAATGCTCGGACACCAGGAAGACGAGGGGGAGGTTCATTCAACTCGTCAATCCTGTATTTTGGATTGGTATTGCGTTTGAAGTCTTGTGTTGGACTCATCTTAGTCGAACGCCTCAATGCCCAAGGAATATCGGACATTTCAGCTTCAGTCTCATTGCTTGAGAGCTTGAATACCTGCATACAAATAAAACAAGATCTCATTTCAGAATTTTAAAAATCAAGGGAGCGCAACTACACTATCCAGGAGACTAAACATTACCTGATGGCAGCTTCCATTCTCTGCATTCCACAGGGAGACTTCATTACGACCTGCAGCAACATAAACTAAGGGCCTTGCAGTGCAAGATACAGCAGTGTTGGAAGGAGGTGAAAGAAGGCACATTTTCTCGATGGGGCAGACCATCGAATACTGCCATGAATTGACAGGTATAAGAAATCTCATATCCCATAAAGTGAGCACACCCCTAGAGGACCCCGAAACAAACCAATTGCCACATGGACCCACCACAAGAGAAGAAACATAACCTTCCTCAGGCGCTGTCTTAAATTTCCATGCTGTTACACTGGTCCTTGTGTCCCAGAGCTGGATCCCACACCTTTGTGTACTGTAAAGAATCATCGGACCAGCGGATCCATCTGTGAAACGATTTAACACGCTAAGAACAGCACCTTCTCCGGCCTCTATCTTCTTGACGTCCACAATACCAGAGTATCTCTCAACAACACTACCCAACCCTCTCGATATGTAATCCACAGAGAACATATGTAAGGTCCCATCACATGCACCAACAACAACCTGTGCACAGCCACGAAGCATCGCAGCACATAATGCCCGGCTGCCATCGAGAGAATAGGTTAGCCTTGACCTGAAGGAAATGTCCTTTTCCAGCTTTCTGGTGTCCCAAATCTTAACGGTGGAGTCATCAGACGCACTCACAAAGAAGCTTTGGTCATTCGAGATAGCTATATCATTGATGGAGGAACGGTGCTCCTGTAGATGGGCTGTTAGCACCCCACGAGGCCTCCATCCACTGTCCGAGACAGACATGGCTCTGGAAAATCCAGTGACATCTGTTTGTGACGAGGCATCATCTGAAGATACAGATGAGCCACCAAGGGAATCGGAAATACCCAAATCCTGAAGTTTACTAGCTATGTAAGAGGATTGCTCATATTCTTTACCCTCTGTATCCTGTATCAATCTAAAAACCTGTTTAGGACCACTGCCTATGTTGAAAAAGGAACCTGAGACAAGCTTAGGTACAACTGAGCTAGACATGCTGAATGACTTGCTAACAGAATCCACCCAGGGCATGGATGATGAACTAATGGCCGGGGCATTCCACTGGGATAAAGAATCTCGTCTGTCCATGCAAAAGGAGTAAACTGGTATTCCTTCGGATGGCCCATCAGAAATGTAACTGTTTCCAGCACTGAAATGTGGGGATATGAAGCCAGAGAATTGCAGTTTTTCTGATGGAAGGGGATCCCGAATATCCATAGCACTCGATGCATTGCGAAACGAACTCCTAGTCGCTCTCAACTTGGCAACATCTTCAGATAAGGCAAATTTGCTAACTTGTGAACTAGATTCCTTACCATGAGAGATCTTGATGGAGTTCAAATCTCCTGCTGCCCCTTTCGTCAACTCAACGGTTTCCCAGTGCTTCATATGAGCAGGAGAATTGTACCATATCCTTCTCTGTCTCTCCAACATATCTGAGCTCCTAGCATTATCTATATCCTGGTTGTACAGTACTTTGGACACCGGTGGCTTGAGACATGAAAGAAGGGCCTTCTCTGAAGCTATAGAATCTGGCTCTCGCTGAAGGAAAGGGCGTAATAATGGAGACAGGTAAACATAAGTGTCCACGGCCCCAAGAAACTCACTGCTTGCTGCAATAAAAGTGACAACTGATCTTCTCACCCATTGGATGGGGTAATATAACAAAGGGATGGCACGCTCAATCATTTCAAGCAGTATCCGTTTCCTTAAGAATCCATTGCTGCATAATATGGATAAGCATTCCAAAGCATTAACAATGACAGCCTCCATGACATCGCTGAGAGCCTGCTCGATATATGGCAAAAGATACTCCTCCACACTTCTCTGTCCCACAAAGAAACAGACAAACACAATCTTTTCATAGAAAATGGCCCTTAGCTGTTCATCCCGATCGTTTAGAAATGCTGGGAGGATGGGCAACAAAAAATCATTACTTTGTCTCTGACCAAAGAAATAACACAAATGGGCAATGTCCTGCAAGAATGCTCTCCTAATATTTGGAGTTTGCTTTGGTCCCATTACCAGCTCTTGGATGATTTCAGCTATGGACTTTCTCAACTGACCAAGCTGAGCATCACAGGTTTCACTCAGTTTTTGTCCTGATTTTTCAACACTGAAACCTGGTGATTTCTGGGGAGGATGCAATTTATCAAGAGAACCAGTCTTGTTCAAACCTTGAGAATGCATAAGGAATCGGTAGGCAGTCAATGCTATTTTGGAGATATTGCTCGCATAACATATTCTTACGCTTTCCTCTGGATCATCTGGAAGCATAGATAGCATTGGAAGGATATACTCTGGGAAGATTTTTGCATCACTAGGAGGAAAATCTTGAACCAGAGGCAGAATACCACACAATGTCTCCACCGCAGCACACCGCACAATTGCTGCTGGATCAGAAAGCATTGCAATCACATATGGAAGCACATGTTGCAAGCGGTCTTCATCATCGATATACAAGGACGAGGACATCAATAGAAGTAGGGCCGCTCTCCTCAATTGTGGCTGCCTCACACTGCGTATACACGAACATAGAAGTGATGCAATTAGAACCATACCTTCACAATTACTGTAGTGATTGAATTCTTGAATGGAAGGCACATGAAAAGCATCCGATTGACTATTGTATCCTGACATCAACGATTTAAAGTCTAATCTTAGGAGCTTTTCCAAAAGATTGGATTCTTTTCTCTTGTCAGAAGCCATATGAAGTGGCTTGCATGAAGACAGTTCCGTGAATTGCTCAGCATCATGCGAAAGACAATCAGTACTGGCTGAGGTACTGGAGACAGCATGGGTTTCAATTTTAACATTTGCTTTACCACCCAAGTGGTTGTAACTTTGTTCTACACCCCAAAGAAGTGAATTTATATCACCAACAAGCTGAGACTGTTCACCAGATGTTTTCTTTAGCTCACTATGCACTGAGGAGCACTTTGGCAAATATAAGCCTTGTACCCCACTATCCACCAGTTGAGAAGGTTCATCACTCTTTGGATCAGATGGGCCAACCTCCTCGTTTGATCTATTGCTCACCATCCGCTTATGTATTTCACAGAAAGCTCTGTGTGTTACTGCAACCTAGAAACCAAAATCATGGCACAGCTTACAGTAAGCATGTAACACAACATGGTCCTCAGATTAAAGCAATGGATTTGTGTTCTTACCCTTGTATCAGAGTCCCTAGGAATCAAGCAAGAAAAAAATCCATGTAGGAATGATGAGAAGTAGCTCGGAAACACAACAGATGCATAGCTTTGCAAGTAGCTCTCGCAAGACAACCGCAGCTCTGGATCCAACTGAATCATGTGATGAATCATTTTGCGGATTCCAGAATCTGGGATCTGCGCCCATAAAAAACATGTCATCTGAGTATCTGACACACAAACATAACAAGGGGAGCGGAGAGTTTAATTCATGATTTTTTTTTCATAGCAAAATCATTTTTTACGTAGTTCCAAATACACCCATAGTACTCTATGACATTAAAATTAAGCAAAGGAAACTGAGAGAAGAAATCACCTTCTCAAGATGTTGACTGGGATCATATTGTCCTCGACGGTAAGCCAGCAACTGAGACAATTCAAATAATGGCTGCCCTTCAAGAAAGAGTTCTGCAATAACACAACTGCAGTGTAATACAATGCATGTGAGCTAGGTTCAATTGTTTGATTGAAAAATATTGCAACAACGCTAAGTGAATACAAAATACTACAAATAAATGGGCTCCCATACAAAAGCCCAAATCTCAACTTCCACCAAAATATAAAGGAAAATGTTAGACTCAGTCATTTTTACGATCCAAAACTCTGAACACATGTTTTCATTTTTTTTTTACATAGTAAATATCATCTAATGAGAAATATACTTTGATAAAAAGTGTACATCGCTCCATTTCGAATTTAATGAACTCATTTCTAATAAGTGTAAAAAAAAAATTTAACGAGGTACATACATTGTTTAACGATGTATATGTTAGATTTCTACCAAGGTATATAGGACTGTATTTTGGACTAAAAAAAGCTGTGTAACAACACCGAAATATAAAATTTGAAAGCATTTCTACATGGGAAATTCCAGTTTTCACCACTAAAGATACCCACAAGAGCGCATATATAATAAGCGACGAGGACTCAACAATTATGCATGAGATTGAGCAGGCCAATTTCATCTCTCTGATCTTTCTTAAAATAATTTTCCATTATCCAACAACCCAATCCATATTTTTTGCTCAGCGGAACCAGATATTGCAGCTGCCTTAAAACAAATTTAATCCATCCATACACAAGCATTCAGTCTATGTAGCCTCTTCAATACTCAGCCTAATTTTGTGGTAGATTACAGAATGTGTATAAATATAGGTATATTACTCATTAAGATTTGGAATGTGAGTTCTTGAATTTTTTTCCATGAATTGATATTGTTAAAGAGTCATTATTATGAGAATATTGACTCATTATTATCATTATTATGATATTATTAGTTTCCTATTTTTTCTAGTTTCCTTTTCTGGCATTTTAGGGTTCCTTTTATTTATCTATAAATAGAGCATTTGGCTCCTCTAATACAACAAGAAGAATTCTCTTTCCTTTATTCTAACATGGTATCAGAGCCACCTCAAAAACCCTAGATCCACAGTATTTTCTTTTCCTTCTTCCCCGCTCTAATTGAGGAATCTTCAATCGGAGCGGGGGAGGACTCTTGGTATTCATATTTTTCTTTGGTTGCTTTGTTTGCTTCTCATGCGAACCCTATTCGTTTGCACCGTTGTTCTTCTTTTCTCTCCGCTATGTAATACCACCGTGCCCTCCATGAGAGTCTCTCCACACACCTCTAGAGCGTCTCCATGTTCACAGCCTCTACTCGTGCCTCCACAAAACCTCTATACACCTCTAGATCTCGTATGCGTGTCATCTGATCTAGTGGATCAGCGACCCTGACTGACTCAAGAAGAGCGGGAGAGACTTCGACTGACTCAACGAGCGGGAGCAACTCTGACTGACTCAACAAGCGGGAGCGACTCCGACTGACTCAAGAAGAGCGGGAGCGACTCTGATTGACTCAAAAGGCAAGAGCGACTCTGACTGACTCAAGAAGAGCGGGAGCAAAGTGATGGATTCCAAAAGACAGATGACAACTATCAATTCACAAAATCGAGTTCTTCGATTATTGGAGGTGTTTGCTATTTTGTGCAAACTCTAAGGGTTCTACCCTTCAGAGTTTGGGAGGAGGTGTTAAAGAGTCATTATTATGAGAATATTGACTCATTATTATCATTATTATGATATTATTAGTTTTCTAGTTTTCCTAGTTTCATTTTCTAGTATTTTAGGTTTTCTTTTATGTATCTATAAATAGAGCATTTGGCTCATCTAATACAACAAGAAGAATTCTCTTTTCCTTTATTCTAACAGATATCATTTGTTTGGAAACATTGGCTCAACGTGTGACTTCAAAGACCAAAGTAACAAAGCAAAATTTCAAAAGCTCATCCCAAGGATGTTTGTAGGGGTATATGCCTTGAAATGAATGTATGTTTCAAAAGAAAAAACCTTGTGTAGAACGGCATTAGTGTGGAACAGCTGGACCTTGATGCTTATGCTGCAATCTTCCAATGTCAAGTCATGGATTTCCGGGTTAGACAATTGGGTCTCCCTCTTCACTTGGGCAAGTTCTTGAAGGCCAAATGGACGCCTATGATTGAAAGATTCGAAAAGCGGTTGGAAGAGTGGTGAGGCAACCTTTTGAGCGCTGGTGGGTGCCTACTACTGCTCCAAGCGGTGTTATCGAACCTCCAAATCTTTTTCCTCTCTGTTTTCAAAATTCCTAAGGGAATACTTGAAAGGATCGATGGAATTTGCAGAAGATTTTTGTGGTGTGGGCCGGTTAGGGAGAAAAAAGGTTCATTTGGTCAAATGGGAGGTTTTCTATTCAAGCAAAAAGCAAGGTGGGCTTGGGGTTCTAAATCTAGAAGATATGAACAATGTCCTGCTCTCCAAATTGAAATGGTGCTGGCTAATGTGTTCCTCCCTAATATGGAAGCCAACAGTGGGAGGAGACATATCGATTTCCTACTAACCAAATCTCTGTCCTCCCTAGAGGGGCTCCGAGGTCATCTCAGATCTGGACAGGCATCCTGAAGGCCACTGCACATTTTATGGGAGCAGTTCGGTGGAAGATCGGGGATGGAAAGAGAACCTTATTTTGGCTGGATACTTGGAGTGGGGACCTTCCTCTCAGGGATCAGTTCCCTTGTCTGTTCGAGTTGATAATAAATAAAGAAGGTACCGTGGACCAATTCTATAGAAGTAATCCCCAACCAGGGGGGTGACACTTCAATATGAGTGAGCCGCTGCTTGCTGAAGAAGCTGCGTGCCTTGCTGATTTGGCCCGTGGTCTTCAAGGTGTGGTGCTGCTGGACTCAACGGAAGATGCTGCAGTCTGGAGTCCTAACCCCAGGGAGGGGTAGTGAGAGGCTGCTATACCCGGAGGAGGAACAGACCAATAACGGCGGAAACGGCGCAGAAGGTTAATGAGATCTGGAAGACAAAATCACCTTTAAAGGTATGTTTCTTCTTATGGTTCCTATACCAAGATAAACTCCTGACGAAGTCATATAGAGAAAAATGGGCGCCTAGAGAGGACAAGACGTGTCTAACTTGTGGAGGCGGAGAGGAGACCACTACGCACATTATGATTAATTGCCCGTTGGCCAAACTGATTTGGAAGTGGCTCTCCGATGCAACGGCTCTGAAGGATGGTTGTGACTCCATTGATGCAATATGGAGAGTGGGAAATCAGCTCCACTCGGGGGGGGGGAGGGGCAGGAGTGCAAAACACAAGGTCTCGCAGATTCTTATACCGGCTGTTCTTTGGGCATTGTGGATTTCGCGCAACCACTTCCTCTTCAAGGGCACTAGAGTTTATGAAGAGAATGTGTGGGAGTTGGTGAATCATCACATAAAAGATTGGGGTATTGTCTGCGCCAGGGCAAGATCGATTTCCTTTGCTAGGGGTATTTTACATGTTGAGGAGTAGGTGTAATGAATGCGAGTTTTGGGTGTATTGTGGGAATAGTAGATATCTCTTCTACAGGCCATCCTGCGATGGGATCTTAATCTAGTCTACCTCTGGGCTACATTTGTATGAATTACTTCTTTGGGAAGCATTCACTTTCCTAATATAATTAAGGTTGAATGCCTATCACTTCTCCAAAAAAAAAATTATGTTGAGAATACTAAGGCAACAATTATGGCTTCTCTCCACGCTTGGGTCATAATACTTCTTGGAGTAGACCCACCTAGAAGTATTATAGGAAATAATTGGAAAGGATTATAATTCCTAAGTTTTGGGGTTTCAATTGTGAAGGCCTTGTCTTTCCATGGGCCTTCTCTTGTTTTTACTTCATATTTTATGTTTTGATTTTGTTATCTTTCTTGGACATCCCTCGTCTCCTTTTGTGTGACGGGCAACAGTTATAATATAAGTGCTCCTATCTTTCTTTCAAAATAAAAATTCATACCCTAGAGAGAAGATGTCCATTGATGGCTTCAGAGGTGCATCTTGTGCAACTGGCATCTCACAACCAGGTTCATAAAATCTCTGTAGGACAAAGAATGTAATTTTAAATCAATTAAGAGGTATCTGTGCATGCCAGAAACAAAAGTTGCTGGAAATTTGTACAAAACAATTCACTATGTTCACATAAAAGAAGAGCTTCATACCAAGATCATATGATCAAACAACATACTACATAAAAAAATGGTACAACAGAATAATGTCAATCAACTTCAAGATTTGCGGAACTATTTCTAAAATCACATTAAAAACCTCAGAATGTAATATACATAGCATCTCCCATATAATAAAGATTTTTTATTTGTTGCAAGTTGCAACAAATGATAGGCAAAGAAAAATATCTAGGAATAGGCATACAAAATAGTATTATCATAAATAAGATCACTTGGATCCATTATAAAACCAGAGTTATTATGATATCAGACTCTACAATTGGAGTCACAAAATATAATGATTTGAACAAAGGGTGGCCATACTACTACACTTCCTTGAACATGAATTTAACAGACAGCCAAAATGACTAACCCTCGACTAACAATACAAAAACACATAAAATCCCTGAAATCTCCTAAACATGTATTAGGGAAGTACCTAACTTCCAACCAATGCTCTCACCACCATTGTATGACATACGACACTCAGCCAACTACAACTTCCATGATTTGATCAAGCTCCAACACCATTTCTGCTCACGGCAAATTTAGATTTAAGAGACTTCAATTTCACTCCTACCTTACCACCTAACAAACAACAAAAAGGATTGATCACCTTATATTTTTACTTTTCTCCACATTCTACACATCCCAGCCAATATAGATTCTTCAAGATTTTCTCACCCACTTTTCAGATCAAAAACACTTGATTCATATCTTTTAAGAGCATTGCATCATTGCATCCAACAAGTAGGTGATGCATATTCTTCTTGGGCCTCTTGGCATTATGAAGCACCTAAAGAGCAGGAGTCGGCCTCTCTAGTCATGCGAAGGGGTACCCGTGAAATTTCTAATCTTGAGTCTACAAAAGGTTCACACAAACTCGCATAATCCCAAGTCACGCCTCCATCAAGCTCGCATAAAAGGATTTGACGAAGAGAACTCCAGATGAGTTTCATTTCCATATCCTTCCACATTCCTCGAAAGGATTAGCTTTAACACCCTGCAGAAATTTCAAATATCCAATAACTGCCCCATGTTTCATCTGGACAGTTTCTCCCAAACTTGGGGCAGTCATTCACTATTAATTCCCTGCAATCATCAACCATTGCCTTCTTTTTATAAGTTGAATATCAGACATTTGGGAATAATATAATAAGTAAATTTTTCGAACCTCGCTTTCCAAAATGTGAAAAAGCATGCATCTCCCACCTTGGAACTAATTCCACAACTATATAAATCCCTTTCCATAAAAGATAGTTCCAAGATTCCAAAAATGTGGAACACACAAATGAATGTTAAAAAAAAACACAGTGGAATGCATTCCCACATGCATCATCCCAAACAATATTTAATTGAAATTTGATAATTCCAAGATCCGAACACAGTGGACTGCAAGCACACGTGTGGCAGGATTGGCATCCCCAATTAACCTACTCAAATTATTATATTCCATAAGTTGCCCGTCCACTGCATTCTTCAGATCAAGCTTCCAAGTAGTGCTTTTATCTTTGATGGGCACCTCCATACCTTTTTTGCCTTGCAAAATTTTCAAAGATTAATATAATGGATACACAACCAATTTGTTTATGCCGACCTAAATGATTTCCACCCGGGTGTATGATTCTCTTGGTTATTCCAGCAGGTATCCCAGACTGTTCTTCGCAGTGCATCCACAAAAAAACTATTATTCGTCAAATTGACACATCAAAAAGAAGATTATGCTGACATGGAGGTCTTTTGCAAAGGTAGTGTATTGTCCAAAGCTGAGTTATCTTATATGCCATGTATTTCCTTCACAAACTCAATTTGTGAGGAATAATTAGCATTTATACATTTTTCTCAAAGGAAGTTGCAAATCCTGTCATTTTTTTAATTAGTGTCTTGGACAACCCCCCAAAATTCCTCTGAAACTTTTGGCTTTCTAGAATTAACCTGTGAATGTCATCCCCTATGATCATATATACTTTTACAACATCAACAAGTTCTTGTGGAGAAAATAGAGATAAATGACCTTGGATTGACAATTTGCCTCAAAAAAGGCTACAAAAGTGGGTAGGGTATGTTATTAGGTTTTCCCCAACCTAGTCAGGTTCACATCATTGGAGGAGTTGTAGGATGCAGAAAGAAGTTGAGAAGGGCATAGATCCGGCTGGACGAAGATTTAGCAATAGTTCTTGCCTGTTGTGGTTTGGTCTACATGGATGACTAGAAGCCATGCTTTGTTTAGACTCTTTAGAAGGGGCACCCTCTATGTGGAAAACATCTAGTCAGAGATCAAGTGCATCCAGGAATGGGGGAGATTTTGTGCGGGATCAAGCTTTGTTGTGCTCTAGGGGGGTGGTCTAGTGATTCAGGAGTAGTTTGCAGTGGGTGGTTGGATGGATCCTAGGTGGGGATCTCTAATCTCTTCCACCAATGGGTCATCCAATTTCTTTATTTAATTCTTTCTCTTGAGTCCTTTGGATAGGCAATATGGAAGGCACGACCTTTAGAAGGCAATAAGCTTATCCAGCATGTGGAAGGCGATGGTGGCGGGGTTGGAGCCCTTTGTGGGTGTGGTTTGCTGGGCTTTGGGGTCAGGGTTGCGGATAAGCTTTTGGCATGACCTTTGGATAGCAATATGCCACTTAAAAGCCATTTCCCATTGATTTTCCAGATTTCGGTGGCCCGAGACGGCTCTGCTAATCAGTTTTAATCTTCACGTGGGCCAACGGGATTTTGGGAGGTGCGGGTTCGTAGGAACCTGAAGGACGAGGAGGTGGACAGCTATTTATCTCAGCAAGAGGTTTCGATTGATGTTTCAAAGCGAGATGAGATAGTTTGGTCACCTAAATCTTTTCAAGGCTTCTTGGTTCATATTTGTAACTCGTGGCTGTGAAAGGATGTGTCGGTTTCAGCTCCTACCACTAACAAATATAAGGATGTTTGGGGTTGTCATATCCCATTAAAGATGAAGGCTTTTATGTGGATATTGTACCTCGAAAAAGTTCTAACAAGGGTACGTCTCGCACACTAGCAGCCGAAGATCAATTCTAGATGCGTGATGTGTTCAGGAGAGGAATCAATGGTGCACCTATTCGTCAACTGCCCTTTGTCACGAAGGGTTTGGTGCTGGTTAGAAGTGGCCACTGGGATGTCGTCCAGGTTCTCGAACGCCGAGGAGCTCTAGGTTATAGGGAGGGTTCTGCGGCTCCCGGGGGACAAGTGCATCAAGGCCAAGGTCCCCCAAATCATCATTCCAGCTGTCATTTTGTCTATTTGGCACACACGTAACAATGCACTTTTCAGAGGCAAAAATTCTTAGGCGGAGAATGTGTGGGAGGCGGCAATCTGGTGTATCAAGGAATGGGGAAGATTTTGTGTGGGTGTGACGTCCATATCTTTGGTGGGAGGTCGTCTAGTGATAAATGAGTAGTTTGTTAGTTTGATTTGGGGGGTCCTCCATGGTAGAAGGCTCTCCTACGGGAGGACTCCTCTTGTTTTTCGTTTTGTTGCTTCTTTTGCTTTGTATTTCCCGATTGGGCGCTCTTCTTCATATCTAAATACGAAAGTGAATGCCTACCATTTATTTCAAAAAAAAAAATCTTTCTCTTGAGTCTTGGCATTGTATTTCCCATTTGGGCACTCTCTCTTGTTTGATAAAATTAGGGCTATTGCCTTGTTTTCTCAACGAAAAAAAATAGTCAGGTTTTCTTAAGTATTACTCCATAACTAAATTCTACATCCAAAGACTCTACAGTCTTCTCTTGGGAGTATGATTGTTCTAAAGAGAACCCATAAGTCATTTTTTTGTCACAATTTAGACGATTCAAGGGCAAAAGCTTATGGCTAAATCAACCACTGGAATATTAATCATAAAATTACCATCATATGGGCAAACGCAAGGGATGGAAAAGTTATTAGTCAGTTCGAGGATGTGAAGAACTTAAACCGCTTAGGATTATCACCTTTTGTCTCCCTAATATGAGGATTTTCCCCTTTCTTGTTCATCTATTGACTTTTGTGTAACCCACATATGCCATCTCAAATGTCACTATATGCCATCGACCATGGTATAACATATTTTGTTTTTTTAAAGATAAAATATTGAAAGGGCTTGATAAACCAAGTGACCAAACCCTAACAAGCTAGGGATACGATCCTCTATAGCCAGAGACCTTGCAAAAGAGAGCCCCATACCATCATCACGCTCTGATCCCAAAATCATGATGCATCAGCCAGACTTTAACTTTGACTGACTCTTTTTGTTAAAGAATGCAGTAGTACGAGCCTATAGAACAATTTATGTCCAAGTAATGTCATATTATAGTTCATGTCCAAGTAAGGTCATATTACATATTCCAAATCATATTTTCATTTTACACAGTACATTACCCATTACTGATGTTAAATTTTTCCGAATTATGATTTATTAATGAAACTCTTTTTTTAAAAAGAAAATGTTCCAGATTTTCTAGAATTTTTCAGTTTTTTTACAATTTCTCTAATATTCCTGTCAAATTTTGTGTCATCTCAAAAACTAAATATGCCATTTTATCTACATTACTTGACATATGTATTCCATAACTCATTAATTAGAGAAAAAAACGAAAAAAAAAAATAGAGTCAAACATATCTCTTATTCATTGTTCCAATGTTAGTCAGCTATAAATAAAAACCTTCCTCCTCCTGTTATTGTGAGTAGCCACTTAGTCAAATCTCTACATGTCAGATCAACCATTAAATAATGGAAGGACATTAAGATCATAAGAATGGATCCAACCTCTGGTGCAAGATAGCAACGCCTTCTCCCTCCAGTATCAAAGAAGAATGAGAAATCAGATGGATCATCATCGGGTATATACGTTGGTTTAAACGAAGCGAAGTCCGTAAGGTACAACCAATTCCACGATGTCACCAACACATTCTCACATTTGATATCCCCTATAAAAAAAATCAAAACAAATATACAAAATTTGAAAAAGGAAGAAAATTGCATCCCAGATATTCTTACTTCAAACACTGCAATTGAGAACATTAAGTTCAATATATAAAACCTAATAAAAGAACTTAGATCCCTTGCAGTACAGACCCATTTAACTAAAACTTTAGAAGAACTGAAAAAAGAAACAATCATTTACCATGACAGACACCCTTCTCGTGGCTTTGCTTCACCGCGCAAAGCAGCTGCACCACCAATGCAATGCATAATCTTAGAATATTCATCAAGATTAACAAAAACAACAACAACAATAAAAATTCATAATCACCGAGACCCATATGACCGCACAAACAGCAACCGCAAACAATCACCTGAAAAGCCAACCATTTCTTCTCAATGAGGCTAAGGAACGGCCGGGTGCTCAACCGATCATGTAAATTACTAAAGAAATACTGCCTCAGCACGTACGCTGCCTTATCCGTCTCCAACCAAAGCTAAAACAAAGCAAACCCAATTCACATTTCAACCCACCCAATTCAAAAAACCAAAAAAGGCATCAGACTTAAGTCCCAAAACACGAAAAACTCATAAAAATCGGATCTTTTCCAAGTGGGTCTGACCTGAAAGGGCCGGACGTGCGGTGACTCGACGTCCTGGAAGGTGTCCCTGATCTGCGCGAGCCGTCTCTCGTAGTCCTGCGAAAGGGGAAGGGAGGGAGGCGATAAGGGACGATTGATTGGGGTCTCAAATGAGGGGGGAAAGGGGTGTGTAATACGTACTTTGAGGTCGAGGGGGTCGCCGCGCTTGAAGTAGACCTTCACGAGGACGAGGCCCTCGTCGTGCTTGCAGAGGATGGACTTGAAGAAGCGGCCGCGGCCGAGGACCTCGATCAAGACGAGGTTGTACGTCGACGGGAGATCGTTCAGGTAGTACTCTGTCGCGGACGCCTGCGTCGTCCGCGCTATTTTGTTCCCCATCTCTCTCTCTCCCCCTTCTCGAATGGGTTTTTGTTGGGGGTCACCTCCTTTTTGTTGTGTAGATTATTGGTTTTTCTTGCTGTTGTGTTTTTTGGGGGATTTTTTCCCCAGAGAATGGCTTTGCTTGTGAATTGCAACTAGTATTGTGGATGGGTTTTTTTATATATATACCCCTCTTAAATTCTTTTATTGCAGAAATACCCCTCTTAAAATCATTATTGCAAAAATACCCCTCTTATACTTGGAAGTAGTGCATCCGTACCCCTCCGTTAGTCACTGTTTGCAACCCAGTTTAGACCATGGTCAGATCTCTAACCCACCCCAATGAAATTACTGGACTAACCCCACTTAAACCAAAACCCTAATCAACCCCATCCTTTCATCCTTCTCTCTCTCTCTCTCGTTTATTTTCTTCATCTCGTCCTGAAAAATCACACCCCCCCCCAACCTAACCGATCCTCCCTTGCAATCGAAAACACTAATCGATCCCCCTACATTAAAAACTCTAATCAATCAAACCTCATTAAATACCGATAGATTTGATGAGGAGGAGCAACAGAAGAAGATTTGTGCGATCCGTTGGAGGGGCCTTGATCCCTAGGAGTATCGCTACTGCAAATCCATTGTTGGAGACCAATACTTCATCGAATGTGAACTCCCGAAGTGCATCTTCTTCATTTTCAGTATGTTTGCAAAAAATCAATGCATTTTTTCTTGTTTTGTTGAGTTGTTGAATGTGCCGATACATGCTCATATGTGCTCATATGTTGATAAATCCTAGATTTATGTTGAGTTGTTGAATACGTTGATAAATTCTAGGATTTGCTTGAGTATGTTGAGTATACTGTTTAAGTCAAAGTATGTTGAACATATTGATATGTTGAATATGCTCTGATTTTGATGAATATGTGCTCATAAATGTTGAATATGCTTATACATGATCTTTTGATAGATGGTTAAAGTGTTTGTTATTTGTTGAATGTTATTGTTGTAGTCCACCCAAGATGATACAAATATTAACTTAGTGTTTAGATATGGTGGTTTTTGGAAAATGATCAAAGGGACTAATAAAAGGACTTACAGGCTTAGTAGGCAGAAAACCATTAATTTGGATTAGGATTACTGTAACATGGATGAAACATTTGAAGAAGTGTCTAAACTTATCAAATGGGATGAAAATGATGCACTGAACATGCAGTTTAAAATCCCTACAAGAGAGGAATATGGTATCTTAGCCAGTGAGTCTGATATGTTGAATATGTTTAATAAGCACCACAAAAGCCCTAGCATTGAGATATTTATCACAGTTAAACGTAATGTCCACCCTACACCTGTTCAAAGGGGAACCCAACATGATGAAATCTTTGGGGTTGAATCTGATAGTCAAGATTTTGAGATTCCCATGGAAGCTTTCTCTGCCTTTTTTGAGATAGTAGGAGATGATGATCCCTATTCAGTTTATTATGATTCAGAAGATGAAAGGTATAGGGTGTTTAGCCAAACAAAACATGGACATAATGTGAGGATTGAAGAACTTAATGATGAGCAAGGTTTACATGATGATACCACTCATGTCCTACCAATATCAGATTTTCATGTGAGGCCAACAGTAGAAGAACCAAGAGATAACCTCCAGTGTGAGCAATCAGTAGATGACCCTAACCAGTGTGAGCAGCCAGTCCAACCGATGCCCCTCATGTCCCACCAGCAGATGTCTCTCAAAATGACCAGTGTGGGCAGCCAGTACAACCTGATGCCCCTCATGCCCCACCAGCAAATGTCTCTCAGAATGACCAGTGTAGGCAGTCAGTCCAACATGATGCCTCTCATGTCCCACCAACAGATGTCCCTTATAATGACCAGTGTGATCAGCCAGAAAAATATTGATGACATTGAGGTTGATAGGGTTTATTGAGAGTCCAGTTTCATGAGATATATAGCTCTGATCCTGGTAATAATGTCTCTGATTTTGAGGGAACTGTTGACCAACTAGAAGAGGAGGACCCTGATATTCAGATAGGGGTCAAATTTGATAATGTTTGTGCTTTGAGACATTCACTAAGGCAGCATGTAGTGAAAAATGAATTTTATTTAGGGTACATAAAGAGTGAGCCCATTAGGTTAACAGCTAGATGTGAGGAGGAAAACTGTTCATGGAGGATACATGCATCAGCACTCCCTGATCTAGTTACCTTTCAGATTAAAACCCTCAACCCGAAACACACTTGTTCTTCAGTTAATAAAAGAGGTAATAACATGGCCACTTCTGAGTGGATAGCAATGAAAATCATAGATTGGATGAGCCATGAGGAGATATTCCAGTTTCCTAGCCGAAAAAAAAGCTTCATAGAAAATATGGCTTAGATAATTTATCATATCACAGAGTTTGGAGAGCCAAGGACAAGTGCAATAGTAGGATCTAGGGGTCATATGAAGATTTGTATGCACTTGTTCCAACAATGAGGGCTGAGTTGTTGAGGAGGAATCCTGGCAGTGTTATCCATTACACTGTTGATGTTGATTACTCATTTGAAAGATTCTTTGTATCTTTTGGAGCTTGCATTAGAGGTTTTCTAGATGGATGTAGACCTTTTCTAGGATTAGATGCTTGTCATTTAAAAGAAAAATATCTTGGTGCCCTTATCTCAGCCACTGCAATGGATGGAAACAGTGGGTTATTCACTATTGCATATGCTATGGTTGAAGGAGAGAATGGCAGTAGTTGGCATTGGTTCCTAGAATGCTTACATGAAGCCATTGGTGAGATAAATGGTTAGTGTTTATGTCAGACAGGGGAAAGAGCATAGATGATGCAGTGAAACAGATATTTCCTAGGGCATGTATGAGGCACATGTACAAAAATTTCAAAAAGAAGCACCCTGGGGATTTTTTGGAGATGTTAGTTTGGACAACTACTAGATCATATACTGCACATGGCTTTTTTGAATGTATGAGGCAGATTGAACATGTGTCAAAAGAGGCACACAGTTATTTGATGCAGGAAAAGGACCCCTGTTGGAGTAGAAGTATGTTTAGGACATCTGCTAAGTGTTCTTTTTTAACAAATAACATTTCTAATCATTTAATGCATTTATTGGAGATGCTAGATCAAAACCCATCATTTATTGCATTGATGCAATCTGGGTGAAGATCATGGTGAAGATGAACCACAAGAGGCAGTTGGCTGAAAGGTGGAAAGAGATTTTGGTCCCTGAGGTGCAGAAAATTATAACAGAGCTTAGTAAGAACAAAGGAATGTATGATGTCCACAGATCTTCCACTGACAGAGAAGAGGTAGATGGCCCTGAAGGCAGATTTGATGTGATTCTGAGTGACAAGACTTGCAGCTGTAAGAAATTGTAAATCACTGGGATCCCATGTCACCATGCAGCTGCTGTCATTTGTCACATGAGAGGTTCTTGCTGGGAGGATTATGTGGATCCATGTTATACAGTTGCAAGGTAATACTATTAACTCACATCTATGCTATATTATTTATTGTTTAGGTGTCTATGTTCTTATACCATCATTATATTGTTTATTGCTACAGGTATAGGGTTGTTTATGCTATGCCCATTAACCCACTGCCTGACAAGTCTATGTGGGAAGTGGAAGATTTGAATTATGTGGTCAACAAGCCTCCAAGACAATTAAGGTCACCTCCTGGTAGGCCAAGGAAGAAGAGAATAAGGCCCCAAGATAAAGTTCATCCCAATCCAAGGCAAGGAGGATCCACATATGCAAGAGATGTTGTGGATATGGTCATCGCCAAAGAACCTGTAAGAATCCTCCCAATGAATAAAGGTCTGAAGGTTTATCAACTGAAGCATCTAGGTATGACATTTTTTTTAAAATGTTGTTAATATGTTATGTCCATTATTGAAAGACATCTTCCTTGCTGTTGTAGTTCAATAAGAAGACCCCATGGCAGACCCAAAAGAGCAAAAGGTAGAGGTAAATGTACTGGTAGAGTAGTCCAAGGATCTACTCATCCACAAATGGAGAGGGCTAGAGGGTATGGTAGAGGAGCAGCTGGTAGGGGTGGTTTGTTCTTATATCATACATGTTTGTTTTATTCCAACCTATTTCAATTCATGTGATCCTTTTTAACATAATGAAAATAGGTTTCAATCATTTATATTGTATTAGGTGGCACTACATCAAGTTAGGGGAGGTCTAGAGGAAGAACTTTTATGGGATTGAGGGTAGGTTTGCTGCAACTACTGGTGGAAGAGGCCCCTCAGGTGGAAGAAGTCCAGGTGGAAACATTCCAACCCAAGGTGGAAGCATTGGAAGTGAAAGTTTTGTTTAAATAAAAGCATTCATCCCAGACATGCTTTTAAAGTTTATGTATCACTTTTTGTATGCAAACAATGTGATATATCCAAATCAATTTTTAGTTTTCAATGTTTAATTGTACCCTTGGGGGAACAAATCATATGTATCAGTGTTAGGGTTCAGAAGAACAAATCATATTCAATGTTAGTATTCAGACTTCCATATGTCAAACCAGTTTTCTTTACATGAAATTTCTAAAAGTTATGAATCAAGTCTTGTATTTGTTTTAACATGTTATATTCTTCAAGTTAGTATTTCTTTCAACAGGTTTTACACTTCATTAATACCATGTTTTGCATTTGTGCCAACAAGTTATACGCTGTATACAATGAATGTGTACCAAATTTGACATGAAGTTTAAACAAAATATGACACTAGATTAAAGATGCATCAACAATGTTTTGCACTTCATCATAACACATAACCTTTAAATTACAACATAACACATTAAAAATGTTCGTTCAATCCTCAAAATAAACTGAACCAAGAAAATGACAATTACAAAGTGCATGTAAATTGATTAATTCCCCACAGATTGCATTCATCATTGAAACTGGATGTATCTTCTCCTCCTCCCTTGACAGCCTCTCCTCCATTGTCTTCTCCATTGTCTGTAACTTCTTCTCAAATGTTTTCATTTTCTCCTCCAATGACTGCATCTTACACAACATTGTCTTCTTCAACAAGACAATCTCATTCATAACAGTAAAATCACTCTCACATTCATCAACCCATTCAAAAAAATTACAATCTTCAGCTTTCTGTGAAGATCAAAATCAAAGAAAAATACATTCAAATTTCACCTTTTAAAAAGATCCAATATTCAGATTATGAAAAGATGATGAAAATTTACCCCTCGATGTTGACATTTGTAGAATTTTCTTCCTTTGCTTTTTTCTTTGATTGATGTCCACATTCTACAAAGAAACCCACAATAACACTTAGAATGTGGGTTTGGATGATCTTTGACACTAGAACTACTCATTTCCATGGAAGAGGGTGATGGGGTTCGGCTGAAGAAGAAAGAGGTAGGGTGATTGGTATTCGGTTGAAGAAGAAGGGAAGAAGGGAATTTTGAAGGAGTCGAGTGTTTTGAGAGAGGATTTTCAAGAAAGTGAGAGGTGTTGAGGAAATTCTGTTCGGCTGCAGAAGAAGAAGAAGAAGAAGAAGAAGAGTGAAAGGGGAGAAGAAGAAGAAGGAATGGAGAGATAGTCGAGTATTATGTTTTTTGGCCATCCAATGGGCATTTTATACATTTTACATGGTGTTAACGTTGACTAACGGCAATATTCTAACCCAACCTAATGACATCTAACCACAGGGATACGGATGCACTACTTCCAAGTATAAGAGGGGTATTTTTGCAATAATGATGTTAAGAGGGGTATTTCTACAATAAAGAAATTTAAGAGGGGTATATATGCAAAAAACCAATTGTGGATACTGATTATGAATTTTTTATTTTTATATTTATGAGGATGGATAAATGCATTTATAAGTTTGAATATATAGTTATAGAAATTGAATAATGTTAGATTGAACCCACATTTTGATTTTTTAAAAATATATCTCATGATTTTCTATCTCAAGTATATATTTTTATGATAAAAAAATATATATTCTAAACTCATTACTGAAAAATATGAAAAATTCTTAAGCCCCCGTTTGGATAGAAAATTAAGTTATTCTGAGATTTATAACTATTTACCAATAAATAAGAACAAAATGATTTTTTATTTATTTGTGTTTTGATTTAATCTCGTTGAAAGCGTAATAATAAAGTTTTTGTGGTTTTGGATAAAATTTGAATAATTTGTAATAAATATTTATAAAAGGTAAACAAAATGATGATGGTTGATTTATAAGAAATCATGATAGTTAATTTGCTAGTGGACCCACATATTCTTTTGAGTCGATTAACCTATAATAATTTAATTCCAGAGGTTGGTTAGAATTCTTATACCACTTTATATCAGTTTACTCTGACATGCATATTCTCATTTATTCCAACTATCCAAACAGCCTTAAACCCTTTATTCTATCTTATCTTTAGTTATTCCCCCCTTATTTGGGTTCTTGTTTTGGTTTTGGTTTGTATGTGAGACTTTTATGGGGTCTCATGTTTTGGCTACGTTTGAGTTGATGGCAACTGGCAAATGTGAATGTGGAAGCAAAAAGATTTTTTTACATCTGCGTCGAACACACTAAAATAAGTTGTCATATTCGTATTTTTGCCTTTTTTCACGTTCCCTTGACTCTCTGAAACAATGTTTTCAACCACCGTAGGTCTCCCCCCCATGTTATGCCCACCGCCGACGCCCCGACATGCTAACAAGTGAAGCTTAATGTAAAAATTACTATAAATAAGCCTGATTTTTTATTTATTTATAACTTTTTATAGTCATGTGGTTCTTGAGGTGTAGGAGCCTAAATATAAACAAGGGGTGCAATTTTGGTCAGTTAAACTGAATGTGAATCAATCCAAACTGATTTATTTCATGTTTGGGTCAAAAAAAAATTTTGTTTGGTTTGAATATTTATTGAAAAATTAATAAACCGATCTACTTAAATTTAGGTTTGGTTACACTTTAAAAAAATGAATTAACCGAACCGCTGAATTAAATTTGAACTCATTATTATTCATAATCAACTTTCATTTATATCATACTTTTTATATTAAAAACTATGTTGTTGTTGTACTATTAATATTCATAAAAAATGACACTAATTTATACCATCAATTCTAGCCTATATTTTGAACATTTGTGTAATGTTGTAAATCAACCCTCCAAAAAACTCTAACCAACCCAAATTGATATTTAAGTAAAAAAAAAGAATTATCTTTTAACAATTTGGCTCGATTCGGTTTAGTTTGGGTTATTTAAATAATTTCAATTTGGTTCGATTTTGAATTTTTTTTGTTCGGTTTTCAGTTCAATTCAATTTTTGGTTTAGATATAATTATAATATATTCAATTTAAATATGTAATAAACCGAATCAAACAGATCGAATTGCACCTCTCGTATAAACAACCAAGTCATTAGTCTCCTAGGCCCCCGTTTGGATAGCAGAATTAAGTTATTCTGGATAGATAACTATGCCAGTATAGATAACAAATCTACATGAATAAGTGATTTTCTGTTTGATTGTGTTTTTTTTATTCCCATTGGAAAACATAAGAATAAAGGTTGAGTTGTTGGTTGATAAAGAATAAAATATAAATAAAGTGTAAAAAAGTTGATTTGACATGTGGGCCAATGAGAATAGATAAAGTGAGTATAGTTTATCCTAGGGGTTACTTAGAATTGTTATACTCTCTTATACTCGTTTAAACTGGCTTAGTAATACCAAGTTATACTCTACAAACAAACAATCATTTTCCTTATCCATTCTTATACTACTCTTATACTACCCTTATACCCGCTTATTCCATTTCCCAAACCGGGGCCTAGGGAATATTCAGAGGACCCAAAGTTTTATTTCATGTTTTATTGAAAATTTTTAATATTTTTTTGAATTTTATTTTATTTTAGAAATTTATCCATTTCTTCATTCTTTGATCGTCTTTCACTTATTTATTTATTTATTTATTTATTTATGTTTTATATTTTTATTTTATTTGAATTTATTTTATTTATTACAATAAATTAATCTTATTCATGGATAATTTGCTATTTTTCCTATAGTATTAAAGCATGTCTTATTTTTATCCACTTGTCATTATATTTATTATTTATCATTCTTATTTTAATTAGAATTTGTTTTTATCAAGATCTGTTGATTACTTTATTACAAAATTAGTTTTAAAAAATTTCTAAGATACCTTATGTGATGTTAATCACAAAAAAATTGTGGGAAAAAGTGGCCCATTTTAGAATTTTGCCTAGAGTTTCATCAAGCTAGGCCGCCTTTTAGCCCTGTTTAGGATACAGAATATGACTTTTTTTTATACAATTATTCCACCATAAGTTAACAGAAATAAAGATAAAATGATTTTGTATTTGGTTGTGCTTTAAATTATCCTCGTTGAGAAACATAATAATAAATTTTTTATTGTTTTGGTAAAATGTGAATAAAGTGGATAAAAATTTATAAAAGGTGAAAAAATAATAATAGTTGATTTGACATGTGATTTATTAGAGGTGATGACAGTTGATTTGACAGTGGACCCACAAATCCTTTAGGTGGAATAATCTGGAATAACTTTAATTCCAAGGGTTGGTTGAAATCCATATATCACTTTATACCAGTTTATTCCAATATAGTTTATCATTGGGTATTCCCTGCATCCAAACAACAAAAAACAGTTATTCTATTTTGTTCTCACTTATTTCCTATATTATTCCATATCCAAACGGAGGTTTAGGGTTGGTTTTGGAAAGGGCCCTTTTTTTAAAATAAAGGATTGGATATTTTCATTAAAAGAAAGACCCCGGATAGAAGATGATGAGGTATCTCCTCACAAAAGAAAGGGAAAAAATGAAGAAAAAAAATCGAATATATTACTTTTGAGCCCATAGGTAACCCACAATAGAAGAGGATGATCCTTCTCCTGGAAAGATGTGATCCAATCTCTAAGTAGAGAGAAATCATTGTCCGAAAATTGTCTAAATATACTCTATTTTGTTGGAAACACAATTAACTGTGAATATCAAATGCTCCAATACAACGCATAAGGAACTAGCCATTAGAACTTGACACAATTGTTGGGATCAACTTTTTGTGTCTTCTTCATAATCACCTCCATATGTTATATATCCATATCGTTGAACAAACAGTGGACCCCTGGAGCCTCTCCCTCCTTTTTCCCAAATTAATCCACTGACGTCTCCTCTTCCAAGCTACAAAGATCACAAATAGTGTTTGTAACGACTGTGACTTTTAGGGCTAAATTAACCTGCTTTTATGGTATGTTTAGTATTCCAAATTTTTAATAATTTGGTATTGTTAGATTCCTCGTTTTGTTGGCTTTCCAACATTTCTTACGGATCGTAAGTTGGATGTGTATAGGTTAAATTATGGCCTAAGTTATAGCAGGGAATTAGACAGTGCCTGACGGATCCTATTGGTGCCGTCAGACACTTGGGCGATGGATCCATGAGGAGCCATCGGTTTCTGGGCGACGGATCCTTGAGGAGCCGTCGGGTGTGTGAGCGATGGACCAATAAGAGCCGTCGATCTGGGTGAATTTCGAATTCGAAAGTTGGCCAATTTTGGAAAGAACATTGGCATTGATGGTGATCATTCGAGTTTTGATTGAGTCGTATTTTGTCCCCACGTGTGTGCGAGGCTATTAAGTCTTCTCTCTCTCTCTCTTTGGCATTGAAACCCTAGAAACGTCAAAACCCTAAAATTTCTTTTCTTCATCTTTTCGGCCACATTGGAGAGGAGACTTGGGAAGGGTTCGAGCAAAGTGTTTCTGTGAGTGTTTCCTTGGTTTATGAAGAGTTTTGATTGGTAGTGAGTCCCTTTGGTTGTTATTTTCATACAATTATGTTTTAAGTTTTTTCAACTAAAGAGAAAGGAATTTTTCTTCGAATTCTTTGATGTTAGCGTACGATTTCGGGTCCTCATGTTTTACCCATAATATGATGATGATTTCATGAGTTTTCTTACAAGTTAGATGTTGATATTGAATCTCAAGGTATATAATCGAAGTCTATGATTTCTTGGATTTCTTGTTAACTTTTCAGATGATTTTAATGAGATCTAAATGATTTTTCGGATCTGATGACATAGCTAGGTTTCTATGATATCTGAGATGTTTTATAGACCTTTCATGATTTAGAATAAATATGTATAAGTATACATCATGTTTAGGTTTATTAGTCTTAAGTAAAAATCGTGTTTTTAATCTTTAAAACTTTGTTTTTGAACCCTATATGCTTAGATCTAAACCAACGATGTGTTTTCAAGAATTTTGGAGATTTAAACGTATATTCATATTAGTATTTGCATCTATGATAAACCTAGGGTTTTTGAAATATTTTTATTTAAGCTTTGATTTATTATAATTGGATTTTCGTTTGTATGACTTGATTTCGATGTTGACTCTTTTCTGTTTAACAAAGTTTTAAAAATACTCGTTACTGTTTTCAATGGTAGATGATTTAAAAGTTTTTACAAAAAATATATATTAGGGTTTCGTGTTTCTGTTCCAGGATGGCTTCCAAAGGAGCCGTCGGTATGTTAAGGGACGTCCCCCATATGAGCCGTCGGGTTTGTCACAGACGGTCCCTATGGGAGCCGTCGGGATCTGTGTCTTCGGATACCCTCGAGTTCCATGTTGTTTGTACGTATTGTGATTAGTTGTATTATTTACAGGTCGGGTTAGGTTGCCTTAGAACTACTGAAATTGTTTAAGATTTGTAGTTGGACTTAAGGTGAGTGGGTCTCATCTCCTATGTAGTTTTGAAAGGTTTTATGAATGATTTTTGAAATGCTATTTTATATACAACTCGAGCATGTCATATTATATAGGCTGCTGCCTTATTAAATATCATATTGAAAATGTTATTATATTTGAAACGTCGCATACATAGTTTTGAAATAAAATATGTGTTGATCATGCATGCATCGCACTCGTCTAGGTGACATAGCCTAGGTGGCTAGGTCTAGGTGATCATGGTTCAGAATGGACCCAAGTCTAGGTGACTTATGTCTAGGTGACATGATTTCCTGTGCGAAATCCTTACGGCTAGGTGCCGTAGATGGCTAGGTGCCATGGGATACGGGTATGCGTGTCTGTTGCATTCATATGCATTACATGTTTGACTGGATCTTGATACATGCATCTTGAAATGAAATTTTCTATTAAGTTGGATTATCGGAAACTATCGTAGTTGCAGAAATCATATTACTATATGTTACAACTGTTTTTATGATATATTATCAAATAATATTTGTGATGTCAATTATTATTGGGACCAAAAGGTCCATTCACTGAGCGTGTGGTTGCTCACCCCTCTTTCCCCAACTTTTAGCGTAGCCATTGGTGATCGTTGATCTCGGTGGTAGAGATCGTAGCTTGCGCTTTATTTTTTCGTTACATTTAGGTGGTTAAATAAGCCTTCATTTGGCATGTAGTTCCCTTAGTCCCTTTCAGCAATAACAGTTGAATGTTTGCATTAAGTCCATTTCGTATGTAATCATCCGCGTTTAGGATAAATTATATTTAGATCCTGAATATGTTTTCATTGATATGATTTTAAATAAATCTCTTATGTTTTAAATATCTTGTGTTTTATGGAAAGTTAGAGGTAACGAACCATATTAAAGCTTTAAAATGGAGTCTTGGGTACGGGGGCGTTACAATGTTGACATCGTTCGACCATTTAGCTCTACTACGCTTGATGTAGATCTTGTCAAGGGAGAGAAACCACATGAAATCTTGAAACTTCAAAGTGGTAAGGGATCCCAAAATAATACATCAAATGTGAAGTAATTAATGAGGGTAGGGGAATGGGATGGTTCTTATTGAGTTTTTAAAAAAGGAGCCATAGGGAAAACTAGCGAGAGGAGCCAATTTCCAAATCACATATTACTCTTCCTTCTAGTTCAATTCTACCTCTTGAAGTGCTTGAGGTAGGGAGGAGAGGGTCCTCGTTGACATTTTTTTCTATTTATTGATTTGGAGGAGATGGAGCTCTCATTAGTCATTAGGAATGGAATTTTTTTCTCAAGTGATTAGGGCAAGTTAGGGCCAATGAAATAGTAGTACAGGTTTTTAAGATTTAAAAAAAATATCTAGGGGTCCTTGTGATAATCATAAATTATTTTTAGGTCCCTAAAAGTCTTTAAATATTTTTAGGTCCCTAAAGCAGTGAAAAATTATCTTTAGGTCATTCAAAATGAATGTTGTTAGTCAGTCTATCAGAAATACTAAAAATACCCCTCTTTGAGTGTTACTAAGAAGTGTTAACAATGTACTAGAAATACTTAAGAATATACTGAATAATGTTAATAGTGTACTGAAAAAATTAGTCGAGGGGTATTCGGTATTTTTTGATGGACACAATAACGGTATTTGGTTCCAGTGATCTAAAGATAATTTTTCACTGCCTCAGGGGCTAAAAAAATATGAAAAATTCTAAGGACTTAAAGATAATTCATGGGTGCCTACAGGGACCCTTAATTAATTTTTTAGATTTTTTTGTTGTGATCTTTACTTTTTAAACATGCTCTTATTATTTATTTCATAATATTTTTAATAGTATATAATTGGGTGTCGTTTTGTATTATCTTTTAAAGACATTTCTTGAACGATGTTACAGATTTTTCATCGATGCTTTCTCTATTTTTTAATTGGATATTGTTACGTCCAGTAACATTAGTGGATGAGCATAATTTTTCCTTATCGGATTCGGGTAAGCGGATCCGGCATCTCCCGTTCTCATCTATCCGAACGTATCTTGTACCATCAGTGAGCATCTCTTGAACGCCTCCAACACTAAGAGGGGGGGGGGGGGTCCTACGGAAAACCCTCCGACGCTCAAATTAATAAAAGTGGCCAAATAGGATTTTAGTAAAAAAAAATTATGCATACCTCATCTGTGTGTTTTTGTCCCCTATTTATATAGGAGATGAGATGATGTTAGGGCTTTGGATCGACCATCTCCATCGGACGGATGAGAATCCATCAATTATTAGTCAGGAGACAAAAGATATGCTCCTTAATTTGGTCAATTATGGGTTGACATTTATATCCAGATTTCATAGGGATTTGGTGGACAAAGTCAATAATTACATGATTTGGTAGTCATACTGGTATTGATGGGGATTAAATTATGATAATTATCATTTAGTGCAATATATTTAAGTGGATCAATGCAATAATTGGATAGATTACATACTAAATTGGTCCATTGCAACTGGTCGGGTCTGGGCCTTTGGGTCGAACCTGTTCGCATTAGGGCCGGTTGGACCATCGCATTGTCGGGTAGGATTTAACACCCGGCCCATCATGGTGAGATTGAGTCTGGCAGATCGTCACTCTGTTAGATCAGATCTGATGGGGTTCACGATCCGACTCGATTTATCCAGTCAAAAATTTTAGCACCCACAATTAGAATGTGTCTGATCTTAAAAAAAATATTGTTTGATAGTAAAAATAAAAGTTTGTCTCTATTTTTATTTTTATCTGACAGTAAAAAAGAAAGGTTGTCTGATGTTCAAGTTAGAATGTGTCTTTTTGAATATTCATTGCTTACCTATTCGTTGCACTCTACCTCTTGTGTTCATCTGAACTGCTTTATCGATCCTTTTGATTTTATATAACATTTGATCACTCTTATGAGCATATTTTTACTACTCTATTTCAATTATTTAAAATTAAGAATTTTGATATTGAAGAATTTTTAAATTCTGAAAACCTCATGATTAAATCAAACAAATTGGAATATCCATGTTAGATCGATTTCTAATTCAAAATAAGATTAACTACAAAATATTGATCGCTCTATCCCTGGTTAACAAATTTAAACGCATTTTAGTATGTAAGAGTCTTACATATAAATACAAAATTATCTTCCTTCACTAATTGATGTACAACCACACCATAATGTAAGAACTTAACTCACTCTCATTCTATCCATGGGTTTTATGAGATTCTTAAGCCTCTTGGCTATTCCGACCCAAAAGTACCCCCGTTTGTTTTGGGAATAAACCCAAGAATATCCTGGTATTGACTGAAATAGGAAAAATAATCTGTTTAGAAACAATGACTAACCCTGCATAAGATGTTCCCAGATAAGCTGGCATAACCCTGGATAGCCATTCCAGGCTGAGGATAGAATCAAATTATTTCATGTTATTCCACCCAAAGAATATATAGGTCCATTGTTAAATCAACTGTCATCACCTCTAAAAAATCGCTAGTCAAATCAACTATCATTATTTTTTCACATTTTATAAATCCTTATTCACATTTTACCCAAACATCCAAAAATTTATTCTTACGTTTACCAACAAGAATTATTCAAAACACAACCAAACACAAAATCATTGTATCTTAATTTATATTCACTTATGCTGGAATAAATATATACTTAATAATAAATCTTATTCTATATCCAAACGAGGGTATAGTATAAGTAAACAAATGTCATCTAAAAGGAATGTCTTAGAAGAAATCCCGTTTACAACCACGCCTACACTCTGCACTTATTTTGGGTTCTTAAAAAATAGTATTTCTCATCTAATGAGATATATATTTTTATTAAAAATTAGACACAATGTATGAACTCATTTATACACTTAAGTAAAAATTTAATACCTCGTCTTGTGAGGTACATACATTGTTAGACAACAATCGAAGTATATGAGACTACAAGTAGGGTTGTAAATAAGATTATGTATAATAATACGCTTCAAATTTGTTATGATTAAGCAAATAATTTATTGTAACTTTTTATATCATATAAAGGCTTTTAATGGGCTATAAAATCTAATATACACTATACAATGACATACTATAATCAGTACTAGAGCAACTTCGATCAAAACGGACACAAAATAGGTTGTGGATCAAAGTAAATTAAAATCAATCCATGGGATTGCATAATCTTTGTTCCTCACTTGCACACACAATAGTCTCGAACTAGATGTGGTGGAGGTAACATTTCCAGTTTGACAGTAAAATCAATCAGAGGATCCTCCAATATAAATAAAAAATAAAAAATTAGATGTGACCCTTAGATTAGGGTCAGTGCCTTTTCCATTAGTTTTTTTTCTCTAAAAATGAAAACCGAAAACCATTAGTCATAGAAATCAAAACCCATCAGTTGTAGAAATCTTTTTTCAGAAGAAAATATCAACTTTCAAGTATATGGAACTCATGGAGTTTTCAAACCAAATGAAAATTTCTAATTTGGGAATAATATGGAGTACATTTTTTCTATCAAAATAACATTGACTTTATACACACTGATTTTAAAGAGAGGGAGAGAGAAATTCTATTCCAGTTTCCAAAAAAAAACTAAGGAAAAGAGTTTGTGGGGGGCTATGATGGTGTCATTCGTTGACTTCAAATACATGGGGCAAATTAATTGGGCAAAACTATTCCCACCTCCCCACTTAATTTTTCTACATCTCAAAATTACCAAAATGCTATTATTTATTTATTTATTGAGTCCATTATTCTCATTACCTAGTTTGACAGTGTTCAGTCAAAGTTTTTTTTTGTTAGGATGACAAAGATCCATCGATCTGTCTGAGAAAGTGTCGATAGGGATGTGTCAAACCCTTTAAAACAACACTTATCTTCTCAAATTTAATTATTTGTACAATCATTTAAGTCATTATAAAAAATAAAAATTTCATTTAAGTCATTTAAGTTCTTTTGAAAATCATTCACTTATTTTGTCATTTAAATACAAGGTGTAAAAATGAAAAAACAAACAATCATATAAATGAAATAAACATTAAACATTCCATATACACAAGTACAGTATCAAGAAACATTCCATATACTATCGACATGAGACTCCACTTATTTAGAAAAGAAAATAATGTTTCTTATCTATATGAAATGTTTACCATTTATTTGGTTCAAATAAGTTTTATTTGATATTTTTGTTTCTTATACTTAAATAAATATATGTGAATGATTTTCAGAAAGACTTAAACGACTTAAATGATTGTATAAGTGATTGATTCTTAAAAGAGAGTTGTTGTATTGAAGGGTTTAACACATCTATGTTGACGTTTGCTTAGACAGATTGACGGATCTATGTCGTCCTAGTGAAATATACTTCGACTGGGCCTCTGTTGACACTTATTCAGACAGATCGACAGACCCCTGTTGTCCTAATAAAGAAGACTTCAACTGGACGCTGTCGAACTGGGTAATGGAAATAATAGACAAGAAAATAAAATAAATAATGATATTTTGGTAATTTTGGGATGTGAGAAAGAAACATATACATCATTATTCTTTTTAATTTTTTTTAAAATAGTAAACATCATTTAATGGCGTATGTTTTGATAAAAATGTATGTCACTCTATTTAAAATTGAATGAACTCATTTAAAAAAATTTAACGATGTATATGTTTCACTGGATTTTTAACATGATATATATGATTACTAAGCAAAAGTGTAAGTTTTCAAGTTGGTTCTTTTGTAATATTTTTATTTTTCGAATTTACCTTTAGTAGTTAATTATCTTTGATTTTATATAAAGGTTAAAAAGAAAAAAATATTTTTATTAGTTTTATATTGGGATAAGGATAAAATAATCTATTTATTTATATACATGTATATATAAATAGGATAATATCATATTCATATCCACCAAATTAATTTCAATATTTTTAATGATTTTTTAAGATACATTGAATGAATGTGGTAATCGTGCCACATCATCATATTTGTTTTTTTGTTTTTATTTTTTAATATATTTAGACCAACTTAATAAAAATCTCATTTCATTATGCATGCCTCAATCCAGTCAAAATATATAATGCGTATGAATGCAATGGACACGCATGTCCGTATCCCATGGCACGTAGCCATCCGCGGCACTTAGACACATGTCACCTAGACATAAGTCACCTAGACTTGGGTCCATTTTGAACCGTAGTCACCTTGACTAAGCCACCTAAGTCACGTCACCTAGACGAATGTGATGCATGCATGAGCAATACATATTTTCATTTCAATAATATGCATGCGAGTTTCAAAATAATAATATTTTCAATACAATACTTAATAAGGCATTTGCCTATATAATATGACATGCTCGAGGTTATACAAAATAGCATTCAAAAGTCATTGATAAAAATCATTCAAAAACTACATAAGAGACAAGACCCACTCACCTTAGGTCCAACAATTTGAAACCACTCTAGAAGTCCTAAGGCAACTTAACCGACCTGAAATGATACGAATCGATTACCAAATGTGCAAATAGTACGGAACCTGATGGTACCCGTACTCACAGGATCCGACGACTCTTGGCAGAACCGTCCCGAGACAGGCCAACGACTCCTTCTGGGGCCATCTGAAACAAACCCGACAGCTCCTACAAAGGCCGTCCCGGGGCAAAAGCACGAAACCCTAATTTATTTTTTATAAAAATTCTTTAAATCTTTTATCATTGAAAACAAAACATGAGTCGTTTTAAAACATGTGCTAAACACAAAAGATTTGATTTCGGTTAAAACAAAACAAAACTTAAAATAAAAATATTTTTGAAAACCCTAGATTTGCCGTAGTCATGATGACTAATATGCTACCTTATAAATTCAGAAACCCATGAAAATCATGTATAGATTCGGATCTATGCATATAAGGTTCAAAAACAAGATTTAATAATCATAAAACACGATTTCTACCTAAAACGAATAAATCTTAAACATAATGTATACTTAAACATATTCCTTTTTAATCATGAAAGACTTACAAACCATCTAAAATTTCATAATATCCTCGCTATCACATCATATCCGAAAAATCAATTATATCATAATGAAGATCATGAAAAGTCCCACAAGAAAGCTTAAGAAATAATAAGTTGCGGTCGTATACATGTGAGACTCAATACCAAAATCAAACAACTCGTAAAACACCATCAAATCATCATCATATCACTGTAAAAACATAAGGATCCGAGATTATATGAAAATGTTCAAAGAATAAGAAGGAAACCATTGTATTTGTTTGGAAAACTTACAAAACGAGATCATATGCAAATAATATTCAAGGAAATTCATTATAACTAAGAAAAAACTTTTAAAGTCTTTAGAATACTCACCTAAAGTTATGCTTAGACTCCCTTGTCGAGCCTCTCAAGAAAAGTGTCGAAGAGAAGAAGAAGAAAATATTTTAGGGTTTTAGGTCTCAATGCAAAGGGAGAGATAAAGGAGAGATTTAATACCGAAAATGTGGCGGCCCGTGCCCCGAAACGCCGACACGAGCGCGTCACGTGCCTAAAAACCCACCATAATTTTTTTTCTTTTCTTTTTTTCTAAAACAAAACATCGAAATGTCCACCCTATATAATCACATAGGATAACAACCCTGGGATAACAGATAATCAACAAGATATGTATAATCACCTATATCACAACACACCCAGGAAAGTTTAAGCAGTCAACAGAGCATCTAACACACCTCATATACAGTCATCCATATGTACAGAGCATTTAACATAGGCATGGTTCGCTAGACCAGCCTCTACCAAAATAATCATATACAGATCCAAAACATCAAACTATACACATCTATATATACCTATCACCAGCTGGACGTGGCACCAAAGAAGACTAAGCCAACGTCCACCAACCCCGCCTCTACTCTGCAAAGTAAGAGAAAATAGAACGGAATGAGCGAAAGAAGCTCAGTAAGTAACCCAGACATTCCACGTACAAGGAAAACAAGAATGACATCCAAAGTCAAGCTCAGTAATCTCAATAAACACCAGGTCAAAGTATAATGACAAATTGAACACTGTATAAACATCAGCGGAGAACAATAACATCGCTGATATATAAACATAGGAATGAATAGCTCAAACTAACACCTCACAACTGATAAAGCCAATGAATATCATCAAGATGTATCACAATTGGACTGAAAGCAAGTACTCTGAAATTAAATCACTGATGGCCCTGAAATGTCACAATGCTACAAGAATGATAAGGAATCACAATTCTGGTCCCCAAATGTCCAAAGCGTAGGATTGACCATCTGCACGACCCCACCATCTTGGCCCCTATGTCCAAGATATCCACATACCTCGCGTGTGGCCCTCGGAACGTCCACCGCGGATTCACTACCTGGCCCTCGGAACGTCCAGGCACGGCAGGGTATTCTCAAGTCCCCCTCGCTGGACCGTACGTACTTATGCGCGCTAGGGAGGCAAACCTCAACCCTCACTGTAAGGTCTATGGTCATCCAACTCCAAGTACACAAGAGGTAATATAGAAGCAACGATGCCAAACATACTACAAGGTTTCATGGTCAAGCAACACAGTCATTCTGATCATAGGAAGATATCGAATAACAAGGATGATATAATAATATCAAGGAAAACTCACAATACGAATAAGTCAATTATAGGCTCACGAGATATAATTGAGGAAAACTAATCTGGAATCCAACAAAAGAATAACTCCAAGATACAAAGAGACCAATTATAAGAATATTTTAGAATCTCGAACAGCCACAATCTAACAACAATGAAGGAATATGTCTCAATAATAGGACATTTAAATGCAGTACTCACAATCGAAATCATCTGGATTATCAAATACAATTGAATAGACTCAACAACAATAAAATGTGGGGTGGAATGGAATGAGTAAATGTCGAATCAACAATACCACGCGGAACGGAATTGAACAAATAATGGAATGGAACGAAACAATCAAAATCAATCGGGTTACTTACAATAATACAACATGGAATGGAATGGAACAAACAAATATCGAACGGGTTACTTACAATAATACAACGTGGAATGAAATGGAACAGGTAAAAGTCAATCGGGTTACTTACCTCACAATTCACAATCCCAAGCTGGACTCACCCTATTCCAGCTCCTAAACCACGCAGACAGGAAACACTGATAAAATTATAACCTCAATCAGATACTAAAATATAACCCTATTAATCAAACAATTCCCAAATCCACCAAGACAAAAATGACATCCCCACTACAAACCCTAAAATGATACTATAAAATCAACCATCAAATACCTATTTATCCAGCCCCAAAAACATAATCATATTCCAGCCCCAAATCACAAATTTGATTCAAAACTGAAATAAAACAACCCTAGACGAAGAATAACAATGAAAAGAATAAAAATCTTTACCCAATGTATCGCGAAAAATGCTCCACGAAGCTTTTCCCAATTTTTCTAATTTTTCCCTGATTTTTCCCTTTTTTTTCCACCAAAGCTCGGCCTCTCTCTCTCCCGCATATATCACCCCACACCGACTCACCGTTATTAAAAACTTAGGTTTCGCCAAATGACGAAAACGCCCTTCCATTAAAATCTGCGCAGCCTTGACTCAAACAGCCATATCTTCTCGTAGGGAAATCCACTTCACATGAAACAACTTCTGTTGGAAAGATAACGAAAATATCTACAACTTCTATGTTTGAGCCAAGATCAGAAGAAGCCTCCAACTATATTTAAAATAACGACGAACAGAAGACCTCGCGATTTATTCTTCTAGGGGCATAAATGGTAAAACAGGCATAACTTTTCTAATATAATTCCAAATAACGCCAAACCAATTTTATATGAAAGGTAACTCAAAAATGAAGCCTTCATATGTTTAGCGCGAATCCAAAATATGCCTCGAAGGTACTTTTCAAAAATTAAACCAAATGTACGACTTCAGGGAGAATAAAGACCAAAATCCCAATAACATAAAATTGTCCTCTCCTGTAAACCAAACATGTAAATATTAGCATAAACCGGCATAAGAGGGTCCCGGCTATTACATCCTACCCCCCTTAATTAGGATTTGGTCCTCCAAATCCGCAAAGTATACCTTATGATGAAAATAGGTGAGGATAACGCTCCCTCATCTCTGCTTCACGCTCCCACGTCGCATCCTCGGAGGTCTGATGTTGCCATAGGACCTTAACCAATGGAATGGTCTTAGTCCTCAACTGCTGCTCTCGACGTGCTAAAATACGGATGGGTCGTACCTCAAATGTCAAATCCGCATGAACCTCTAAAGGTTGATAATCGATGACGTGTGACGGATCCGGATGATATTTCCTCAACATGGACACATGAAACACATTATGAACGCCTCCCAATTGCGGTGGCAATGCAAGACGGTATGCCGACACACCAATCCTCTCTAGGATCTCAAATGGACCAGTATATCTAGGGCCCAACTTGCCCTTCTTCCCAAACCTCATCACCCCTTTCGTCGGTGATATCTTCAGGAAAACGTGGTCCCCAACTCGAAACTCCAAATCTCTCCTTCTGTTATCGGCATAGCTCTTCTGCCGACTCTGAGCTGTTCTAAGCCGATCCCTGATGATACGAACTGTGTCGGTCGATTGTTGCACGATTTCTGGTCCAAGCATCTGTCGATCTCCCACCTCCTCCCAGCAAATAGGAGTCCTACACCGCCTACCATACAATGCCTCAAAGGGTGCCATCCCAATGCTGCTATGATAGCTATTATTGTAGGCAAACTCCATCAATGGTAGGTTCTTTTCCCATCCACCCTCAAACTCAAGAACGGATGCTCTCAACATGTCCTCAAGAGTCTGGATGGTCCTCTCAGATTGACCATCGGTCTGGGGGTGAAATGCTGTGCTAAACTGCAATCTAGTCCCCAAAGCTTGCTGTAGACCTCTCCAAAAATGAGATGTAAACCTTGGATCACGGTCTGATACGATACTGACAGGTACTCCATGATATCGAACAACTCCATCAATATACTTAGCCGCCAGACTATCCATCGACTGCGTAGCTCGAACAGCAAGAAAGTGGGCTGATTTCGTTAGTCTATCCACGATAACCCATATGGTGTCACACCCCTTCTGGGATCGAGGTAAACCGCACACGAAATCCATAGTGACATGCTCCCACTTCCATTCTGGCACCTCCAATGGTTGCAACAGGCCTCCCGGTCGCTGGTGTTCTGCTTTGACCCTTTGACAGGTCAGACATCTCCCAACGAACTCGCAATATCCTTCTTCATGCCTCGCCACCAGTACAAGCCCGCAAATTCTGGTACATTTTGTGCTACCAGGATGCATAGTGTATGCAGAATGTGTGCCTCCTGTAGGATCTCTCGTCGGATATCCTCATCTGATGGAACCCAAATCCTTCCTCGGAAGCAGAGCAATCCATCTGTCCTCATCTTCCACTCTGAATCTATTGCCTCAGACTCAGCTACACGACGAAACTCCTCAAACTTGACATCCTTCCTCTGAGCTTCTCCGATCTGAGTCAACAAGATCGGTTGTACCCTCATTTGGGCGATCAAAATTCCTGGCCTTCCCATTTGCAATATCACATCAGAGTCTCGAACTTGCTCGAGCAAACACCACTCCTGAACCATTAGGTGCGCCACACTTGCAGCTGACTTTCTGCTTAGAGCATCAGCAACGACGTTCGCCTTCCCGGGATGGTATTGAATGGTGCAGTCATAATCCTTCAAAAGTTCGAGCCACCGTCTCTGACGAAGGTTCAATTCCTTCTGTGAAAATAAATATCTCAAGCTCTTGTGGTCTGTGAATACCTCAAATTTCTCACCATAAAGATGGTGCCTCCATATCTTCAATGCAAAAACCACGGCTGCCAATTCCAGATCATGGGTAGGATAGTTCTGCTCATGCGGCTTCAACTGTCTCGATGCATAAGCTACTACCTTGCCATGTTGCATTAATACACAACCCAGCCCCTTTGTGAGGCATCACTATAGACCACAAAGCCTCCTGTACTATCAGGAATAGTGAGAATCGGAGCTGAAGTCAAACGCCTCTTCAACTCCTCGAAACTGGCTTCGCACTGATCTGTCCACTCAAATCTAGCATTCTTCTGTGTTAGACGAGTCAGTGGAACTGCAATCCTCGAGAAATCCTCGATAAATCTGCGATAGTAACCAGCCAACCCAAGAAAACTACGTATCTCTGTGGCATTGGTGGGGCGCTTCCAGCTCATCACTGCCTCCACCTTAGCAGGGTCCACCTCAACTCCTTCTTCGAGATCACATGCCCTAAGAATGCCACTTTCTCCAACCAGAATTCACACTTGCTGAATTTAGCATACAACTTGTGTGCTTGTAGGACACCAAGGACAATCCTCAGGTGTTGCGCATGCTCCTCTCTATTCGGCGAGTATATCAAGATGTCGTCGATGAACACCACCACAAACTGGTCTAGATATGGTTGAAATATCTTGTTCATCAACGCCATGAATACTGCAGGAGCATTCGTCAGCCCAAAAGGCATGACAACAAACTCATAATGGCCATATCTGGTCCGAAATGCTGTCTTTGGAATGTCCTCCTTTTTTATCGGTAATTGATGATAGCCCGATCTTAGATCAATCTTGGAGAACACCTGTGCTCCTCTCAGCTGATCGAACAGATCATCAATCCTTGGTAATGGGTACTTGTTCTTTACAGTCCTCTGATTGAGAAGGCGATAGTCAATGCACAGCCTCATTGACCCGTCCTTCTTCTTCACAAATAGGACTGGTGCACCCCAAGGAGAAACACTAGGCCTAATGAATCCCTTTCTAACAAATCCTCAAGTTGTGTCTTCAACTCTTTCAACTCTGCTGGTGCCATCCTGTATGGGGCTTTCGAGATAGGAGAAGTCCCAGAGAGTAGCTCTATAGAAAACTCAACCTCTCGAGCTGGTGGTAATCCAGGTAAGTCTTCAGGGAACACATCTGAAAATTCTCGAACCACGGGGACATCCTCCACTCGCCCAGATAACACCGTGCAATCCACCACGTGTGCTAAGAAGCAAGCACAACCATCTTTAATCAACTGTTGCGCCTGTAGACATGAGATGACTCGACCTCTGCTGCACCTCGCTCTCCGTCAAACTGAAATTCTGGCTGATTAGGAAGCTTGAATGTGACTGTTTGGAGAAACAATCCACATTCGCATGATAACTAGCTAACCAGTCCATCCCCAGAATGATATCAAAATCTACCATCTCGAACAATATCAAATCGGCCCTCAACTCATACCCAGCGATGAAAATGGGACATGATCGACATATGCGATCAGTGATCACCACAGAGCCCGTCGGAAGAGATACTGCTAGTGGACGAAGTAATGGAGTCGGCTCGACTCCCAAACAAGGTACAAAATGCAGTGCTACGAAGGAATGAGAAGCTCCTGGATCAATCAGAACAGATGCGATAGACTGAGAGATTGTGATAGTACCTCTCACTACATCGTGAGCTGCTCGTGCATCCTGCTCGGTCACGGCGTACACGATCCCCTGAGCTGGCTGTCTCTGTGACTCTGTAGCTCCTCTGACCTCTGCCCCTGCACTGCTGGACTCCTCGCTGTCTGATGACACTGGCGTGCTATATGACCCTCACGGCCACAAGTGAAACAGACTTTAGGAGGTCCAACTCGTTTTTGCCAACAATCGCGAGCCTGGTGTCCCATCCGACCACACGTAAAGCATCTAGACTGATAGGTTCCCTTGCCCTGCTCCCTCTGCTGTAGTGGTTGTTGCTGCTGTCGTTGCTGGGATGGTCGCCGATCTCGCTGTCGTCTATCTTGATGGCCTCTCGATGGGTTGTCTCGACGAATGGGCCCTCCAGTTCCTCCAACATGACCTACTCCAGATACAGTAACACCACTCAGTGGTGCATGGGCACGCGCTATCTCCGCCAGGTTTTGTTCCAGCAACAAAGCTCGCTCTAATACAAGGGCATAGGTGGGAAACTTCAATGCAGTCAATGTGATACGGATATCAGGACGAAGCCCCCTCTCAAATCTCCTTGCCCGAGCCTCCTCATCTCGCAATACATGTGCTCCAAATCGCGATAAACGAGTAAACTCTGCATCATACTCGGCCACTGATCGTCGCCCCTGCTGCAGATACAGAAACTCCTGCTCCTTCTCCCTCCGAACTGCCTCCGGAAAATATTTCTCATTGAAAAGTTGTACAAACCTTTCCCAGGTGATCGAGGATGTCTGCGTATGCTCCATCATACGCCACCACAACTCTGCATCTCCAGCCAATCGGAATAGCGTCAAAGGAACCCTATCCTCCTCCTGGCACTTGATCGCCCGGAAGGTCTTCTCTAACAAGAATAACCACTCCTCTGCAATCAATGGATCTGTCGTACCATAGAACAGTGGTGGAGCCATCCTCATGAAAGTATCATACATCCCCGCTCCTTAGCTATCGCATTCGTCTGCCTGAGCTCCAGGGTAGCATTAATATGCTCCCGCAATGTCCCTGTCATGTCCCCAATGGCCTGGATCACCCTAGCAGCATCTGATGATTCCGGATGAGCCGCAGGCGTCGATTCAGATCCCTGATCCATCAAGATCTACAAAACACAACATCAAATAAATTAAAAATACTTTCTCCTATCCCAAGTGCTCTGTATAATACTCTAGACAACTAATCCTATCCTATAGCTCTGTTGAACTTCAGCTTAAATCCTCAATTGACTCAATGAGGCCTAACCTATGCTCTGATACCAACTGTGGCGGCCCGTGCCCAAAACGCCGACACGAGCGCGTCACGTGCCTAAAAACCCACCATAATTTTTTTCTTTTCTTTTTTTTTCTAAAACAAAACATCGAAATGTCCACCCTATATAATCACATATGATAACAACCCTGGGATAACAGATAATCAACAAGATATGTATAATCACCTATATCACAACACACCCAGGAAAGTTTAAGCAGTCAACAGAGCATCTAACACACCTCATATACAGTCATCCATATGTACAGAGCATTTAACATAGGCATGGTTCGCTAGACCAGCCTCTACCAAAATAATCATATACAGATCCAAAACATCAAACTATACACATCTATATATACCTATCACCAGCTGGACGTGGCACCAAAAGAAGACTAAGCCAACGTCCACCAACCCCGCCTCTACTCTGCAAAGTAAGAGAAAATAGAACGGAATGAGCGAAAGATGCTCAGTAAGTAACCCAGACATTCCACGCACAAGGAAAACAAGAATGACATCAAAGTCAAGCTCAGTAATCTCAATAAACACCAGGTCAAAGTATAATGACAAATGGAATCACTGTATAAGCATCAGCGGAGAACAATAACATCGCTGATATATAAACATAGGAATGAATAGCTCAAACTAACACCTCACAACTGATAAAGCCAATGAATATCATCAAGATGTATCACAATTGGACTGAAAGCAAGTACTCTGAAATTAAATCACTGATGGCCCTGAAATGTCACAATGCTACAAGAATGATAAGGAATCACAATTCTGGCCCCAAATGTCCAAAGCGTAGGATTGACCATCTGCACGACCCCACCATCTTGGCCCCTATGTCCAAGATATCCACATACCTCGCGTGTGGCCCTCGGAACGTCCACCGCGGATTCACTACCTGGCCCTCGGAACGTCCAGGCACGGCAGGGTATTCTCAAGTCCCCCTCGCTGGACCGTACGTACTTATGCGCGCTAGGGAGGCAAACCTCAACCCTCACTGTAAGGTCTATGGTCATCCAACTCCAAGTACACAAGAGGTAATATAGAAGCAACGATGCCAAACATACTACAAGGTTTCATGGTCAAGCAACACAGTCATTCTGATCATAGGAAGATATCGAATAACAAGGATGTATATAATAATATCAAGGAAAACTCACAATACGAATAAGTCAATTATAGGCTCACGAGATATAATTGAGGAAAACTAATCTGGAATCCAACAAAAGAATAACTCCAAGATACAAAGAGACCAATTATAAGAATATTTTAGAATCTCGAACAACCACAATCTAACAACAATGAAGGAATATGTCTCAATAATAGGACATTTAAATGCAGTACTCACAATCGAAATCATCTGGATTATCAAATACAATTGAATAGACTCAACAACAATAAAATGTGGGGTGGAATGGAATGAGTAAATGTCGAATCAACAATACCACGCGGAACGGAATTGAACAAATAATGGAATGGAACGAAACAATCAAAATCAATCGGGTTACTTACAATAATACAACATGGAATGGAATGGAACAAACAAATATCGAACGGGTTACTTACAATAATACAAAGTGGAATGAAATGGAACAGGTAAAAGTCAATCGGGTTACTTACCTCACAATTCACAATCCCAAGCTGGACTCACCCTATTCCAGCTCCTAAACCACGCAGACAGGAATTCACTGATAAAATTATAACCTCAATCAGATACTAAAAATATAACCCTATTAATCAAACAATTCCCAAATCCACCAAGACAAAAATGACATCCCCACTACAAACCCTAAAATGATACTATAAAATCAACCATCAAATACCTATTTATCCAGCCCCAAAAACATAATCATATTCCAGCCCCAAATCACAAATTTGATTCAAAACTGAAATAAAACAACCCTAGACGAAGAATAACAATGAAAAGAACAAAAATCTTTACCCAATGTATCGCGAAAAATGCTCCACGAAGCTTTTCCCAATTTTTCTAATTTTTCCCTGATTTTTCCCTTTCGATTTCCACCCAAAAACGCTCGGCCTCTCTCTCTCACACGAAACATATATCACCGCCACAACCGACTCACCGTTTATTAAAATCTATAGGTTTCGCCAAATGACGAAAACGCCCTTCCATTAAAATCTGCGCAGCCTTGACCCAAACAGCCATATCTTCTCGTAGGGAAATCCACTTCACATGAAACAACTTCTGTTGGAAAGATAACGAAAATATCTACAACTTCTATGTTTGAGCCAAGATTAGAAGAAGCCTCCAACTATATTTAAAATAACGACGAACAGAAGACCTCGCGATTTATTCTTATAGGGGCATAAATGGTAAAACAGGCATAACTTTTCTAATATAATTCCAAATAACGCCAAACCAATTTTATATGAAAGGTAACTCAAAAATGAAGCCTTCATATGTTTAGCGCGAATCCAAAATATGCCTTGAAGGTACTTTTCAAAAATTAAACCAAATGTACGACTTCAGGGAGAATAAAGACCAAAATCCCAATAACATAAAATTGTCCTCTCCTGTAAACCAAACATGTAAATATTAGCATAAACCGGCATAAGAGGGTCCCGGCTATTACAGAAAACACGTGGGGGACAAATTTACGACACTATCAAACCCAAATAACCACCATCAATGACATCGTTCTTTCAAAAAACGGACTGAAATTTGAAATCTAAAATTTTTCAGATCGACGGCTCTTACTGAGCCCGTCGCTCACATACCCGACGGCTCCACCGAGAGCCATCACTCAGGTGCCCGACGACACCTATGCGATCTGTCAGGCACTGCCTGACTCCTTGCTACGGTTTAGTCCATAACTTGACCGATACTCATCTGATTTTCGATCCGTAAGAAGCATTGGAAAGCTAACAGAATAAATATTTCAATCAAGCCAAATTATCAGAATTTGGAACACTAAGCACACCACAATAGCAGTCATAAAAGTCACAGTCGTTACATATATAATGTGATATATTATATCGCATATAAATAGATTGAAAAAAATTGATGGTATTGGTTGTGAACAAATATTTCTATTTACACGCATACATGCGTGAAGAAGACTAGTGTTAGACTGTAAAATGAACTTAAGTGTAACAACGCACATTGATTAAAATTTACGGGCCAGTTTGGCAATGAATTAAAGTTTTGATGATAACTTATCATAATTTTAAATAATAAAATATCTATAAAATTTTTTATATTTACATTTGTCAAAATTAGAAAAAAAAATTAGGATAAATGCTATCCTAATTCCCAATCTTTAAATAAAACAAATATCTTAATTTTTATTTTAAAATTAGAACAACGGTTCATAGTTTATCATAATTATTTTTTATACTAAATAAAGATAAACTGTTATTTCACTCATTTATTTCTATAAATATTTTTTTATCTCCCCACTTATCCCGTTATCAAATCAGTACACCTCTGTTAGCTTACATTTACATTGGACCATAACCCACAACGGACAAAACAAAAAATTAATGCCATACTCCTAGGTACATTAGAATAACAATGATTATTAATGTTTTCTTTGAATTGTTTTATTATAAATGGATCCCACCACCAAAATGGGATCACAAAAAAGTCGGGCATATGCTGAGAATAACACAGACAACCCCACATTACCAGTCAGAGACAAAAAGTCAAATTTATCATCCTTTGCACAGGTAAAATCATGTAAAACTATATTTCTCATATTTTTCACTCAAAGTGGTCCTCGAGGAGGAGGACCGCCTAGGCCTAGGAAGAGAATTAATCGTGGCCTAGGCGGATTTTTACAACATTGCCCACATGTCATCATTGCAAAATTGCCTCCCCCAATGTTTTTGACATTTGGGTCCCTGTTTTCCTGATGCAAATTGAATATTTAATAATGATTTAGTGTTTTTTGTTTTTGTTTTTGTTTTATGTAATATAGGTTTTATCAATGGATTTGAAAATAACTTTGTTTTGATTTCCTATTATGAAATGTAATGTTAGCATAATAAGTTATTAAAATGTTAAAAGACTTGTTGAGAGTGATTGATTGAAGATTTAGATTAGACATTATCTAATCTCTACAAACTTATAAACTTAGAATTGTAAAAGTTATCAAGTTTTTAGAATTATTAAAAATAAAAAGGTTATTTTTGCCTCTTATTCCCTATCTGTATCGTACCTACAATGATAACCCTTCACATTAAGATGTTAAATAATATAATTCATTAAGATAATCCACTTATACAAAATGCATAGAATTTGAGTCGCAAGATAGAGAGCATGCTAAACTAATTTCCATATAAATTTAAAAATATTTGTAATAAGTAACATAAATTTTAATGATAAATATATATAAAAAGAGAAGGATTTGGACTCCCTAGATGGGGTCTTAAGCGGGTTTTTTTTTTTTTTGAGAAGGGGGTCTTAAGCGGTTGAATATGGAGTCATCTCCAAACACACATTCTAAAAAATTTAAAATTAAAGTTAATAATTTTATAATATATTTTTTAGTAACTATTATTTTCATCATTTATAAAAATGACATGACAATGTTTACTTACCCAAAAAAATTATTAAAAATATTTTTTTATTCAAGGCCATCAATTTGCCTGGTCACATGCATTTCACATACTAAGAGCATCTCCAATGGACATGTTAACTCACTAGTTAGTGTCATATTTTTATAAAAGATGTAAAAATGGTGCTCCAATGGAAGTGTTAAGGATATGTTAAATGTGGGTCCCACTTGTCATATGTTAGTTTTCATGTTAATTTTAGCTAGTGCTTTAACCAACCAAATGTGAGTCCCACCATTCAAATATTCAAACAAATATTATTTGGGGTGGGTGGAGAGCTTTGAGTGGGTGGAGAGATGGACCCACTATTGTTTTAACTAGTTATTTAGCTAGTCCATTGGAGCAACAACCACCAACTAAATGAGAATGTAGTAAATGATGGTCTAGTTGATGGATAAAGTGCTGACATGTCACTTTAACATCTTAGTTAATTAACATATCCATTGGAGATGCTCTAATTACCTTAGGAAAGTATTTTTGAGCATATTCTCAGGAGAAAAAATATATAAATTAGTCTTTGGTTATTATATTTTCTTTTTCTAGATCCTTCCGCCCAACATGGTTTGTATGTGCTGGTTAATAATAATGGATGAACAATATACATGTTTTAATAGTGTACATTGAGTATATAACAATTGGAGCAGCGAAAATCTGCTTACTTGGTCAGGATCCATTCACCCCCGCTCTCTTCCTCTTTGCTTCTGGTTGTCATCACCTGTGAACAACTCTCACTGGGCATTGAAGACACAGGGAGGTGCGGACCTATAAAAGACTCTTTGACACTTAAGTCAGTAGTGGTGGCGGAAACGGGGGTTTTAGGGAAAATAATTGTACATACCTTAATAGAGAGAATTGGTTATCAATTTATAGTATTCTTTTAGGTTGCCCAATGGTGGATCTCTTCCCATCGGATGGATGAGAGGGATCCATGATTTTCAGGGATACCAAACATATATTTTAGGGATTTATCAATGAATCACTGATTTCCTTGGTCAAAGATATATATTTTACAGAGATTTCAGGGGTCAAGCAATGAAGATTTTGAATACAGGATATATCATTGTGATTCGGGAATCAGTCAATGATGATTCTAAATCAAACAAATATATCAGCAAATCCATCATTGATGATCCTTAATTAAACATTCAATGAAGTATATTGATTTGGATTACTGTTGCTATCGGATCTGAGTAGGCCAATAGGTCGGGCGTTGCCAGATTTGGGTTAGGGCTGGTAAACGAGCTGAGTAGCTCGGGCTTGGCTCGGGCTCGACTCGGTTAAAGCTCGCTCAAGCTCGTTCGTTTAGACAAACGAGCCGAGCTTGAATAATTTTTAAAGCTCGGTTTGTAAATGAGCCGAGCCCGAGCCGAGCCGAGCCGAGCCTAGACAAGCTTGTTTACTTAACAGAAAAAAGGTAAACGAGTCGAGCCCGACCCGAGCCCGAGCTTTTGTTACTTTCACATGTATAAGGTGCTATGATTTGTGAAATGTGACTTTTCAAATATTAAACAAGATTTTTTTTAACTAAATGAGCCCGAGCCAAGCCTTGATTCAAGCTTTAGCCCGAGCTGAGCTGAGCTTCAACCGAGCTTTTCAGGAGCCCAACGAGCCGAGCTTGAATACAAAATGAAGCTCGGTCCCGAGCCAAGCCGAGTCGAGCCTGATACTAAACGAGCCGAGCATGAGAAGGTCAAAGTTCAACTCGTTCGGCTCGTTTACCACCCCTAATTTGGGTCACTTCGGTCGTGGAACCTTGCGTTCGGGTTATGACCATGGGAGTCCGATCAGACCATGGGAGGAAAATGGGCTCCACAATAATGTACATGATTTACACAATGATATACAAGAAATGAACAATAATGTACAAGTTAACAATGTAAATTGAGTACACAACAATGTACAATTAATATTTTATAGGGTAATAAGGAAAAAAAATCTAAAAAAAAATGTAACCACTAGGGGTATTTCAAATGCTAAAATAGTAATTGAAATTAATTTCCCCTTGAAACAACTTGTAATCTAGAAAATTTAGAGCAAATAATTGATGAATTGAAAGCTGGGAGATTCTTTTAAGGGGGCCTTTACTTCCACCCCTACAGTCACTCAACCCACCCCTAAAAAAAATTTTCATTTTCTTTCATAAGAGGAACCCACCCCGAGCCCCCTCTTCTCCACGAGTCCCACTCGCAAGTCAATCTTCTGTCAGAATCTCTTGAAGAGGTGGTGGTGGCAGCGGCTTCATCCTTGGCGCGTGATCCTATAGTCTGTTGTTGTCATGTGCGATGATGACATGGAGGTCGGACTCGAGGTCCAGAAGGATGCTAATGTCGATGCATTGGAGGGTGATGTGGAACCAGCCATTGGAGGCGGAGGTGGAGGCAGAGAGGGTGCATTCGAGGGAGACCGGAGTCAGAGGAGGTGGGGATGAAGAGGATGCGCACGTCCATGCTGAGGAACTTTGGGTGGCGATGGTGGCTGGGTTGTGGTGGTGGTTGGGTTGCTTGTGACGGAGGAGGAAGAGTGGGTTTGAGTTGGTGTGAGGATGTTAATGTTGAAGCACCCACAACCACCTCATCCAGCGGCGGAGGCAGCTTCACCTCTAGGATCTCATCCCTCCATCGGTAGATGCGTCCAGGTCACCACGTCGAGGAACTTCCAGTGGAAGACTGCCCGGATGTGGCTATTTGGGGGAGAAAGGGTTGGGGTGGGTTGCTCTCTATTAAAAAAAAATGAAAATTTTAATTTTTAGCTCCCATTTGGATATGGAATAGCCAGGGAATAAGTGAGAATAAAACAGAATAATTAATTTTTGTTATTTGGATGCAAGGAATACCCAAGGATAAACTATCCAAGGATAAACTATGTCAGAATAAACTGGTATAAAGTAATTTATGGATTCCAAACCCTGGAATTAAAGTTATTCCAGGTTATTCCACCCAAAGAATATGTTGGCCTACTATCAAATCAAATATTATCACCTCTAATAAATCACTTGTCAAATCAACTATCATTATTTTTTCACCTTTTATAAATCCTTATCCACACTTTATTCACATTTTACCTAAACAACACAAAATTTATTGTTACATTTTAAAACGTAAATAATTCAAAATATAACCAAATACAAAATTATTTTATCCTTATTTATACTCATTTATATTAGAATAATTGTATATCCAAGAATAAATCATATTTTATATTCAAACGGGGGACTTAAGAGGTGGGTTGAGGAACTGGAGGGGTGGAAATATAAGCCCCCTTCTTTTAAGGACCGAATCTATTAAAAGAACAAGCTACTGGACTATTTCATCATTACCCCATCTTTTTGTTGCGTGGGGGACACAGATTCGCAATGTTTAAAGTTCCTGACAGGGACCTACTTTTTTTTAATTTTCTCCTCCCCGTAATTTTAATTTCCACAACTAATACTTCAAACGAAGGTCATCTACGTCCGCCCTCAACGTATAAAATTTCAACACAAAAAACTAACTCGCGACGCAATATAACTCAACACCCCGTCTGACTCCCACCATCTGAACGGCTGATATACATAGGCACACAGATCCGACGATCCCACTGACACACGTCATTCCGTATACACGTGTTTGCGTTCCATTTGAAAATGATGACGTGGAGGAACCGCATCTTCCCCAAAAAAAACACACACGAAACCTCGAAATAATAAATAAAAATAAAATAAAATAATCGGCCAATCAGAGCCGTTCGTACACGTCACTCCCCATATAAGCGATCGATCGCCGAAGCTTCGTTCAAGTCCACTCGCCTACCACGGAAGGAAACCCCGAATAATCCCCTCTATGCTTCACTCAGTATCCTCCGCTACCTTTTACCGCATCAGACGGTCATATTGGTTTCTTTAATTTACTCATTATCACCGGAGGGTGATCTTATTCGATTATCATCACCAAATATTATTAAACGATCGAAGCGACGTTTTTCGATGGTTGTTAAAGAGTGAAGAGAGTTTCTTCAGATCTCTCTGAAACCCTAAAAACCCTCTAAAGTTGTTTTTTTTTCTTCTTTTCGTTCGATCGGATCGATCATCGACCACCGATCGGATCGATCATCGACCACCCGATCCATTCTCAATGGGCAAGGGAGGCCAAGACGAGGGCCATAGGAACTTTTCCTCTTGCGGCGGCGGCGTTTCCTTCCCGGCGTGGGCGAGGGGCGTCTCCGAGTGCCTGGACGAGTTCAAGGTGAGCCCTGATCACGGCCTCTCGTCCGATGAGGTCCAGCGCCGCCTCCAGATACACGGCCCGAACGAGCTCGAGAAGCACGAGGGGCCGTCGATCTGGAGCCTGATCGTCGATCAGTTCAACGACACGCTGGTCCGGATCCTCCTCGTTGCGGCGGTGGTTTCGTTCGTCCTCGCCTGGTACGACGGCGATGAGGGCGGCGAGATGGGGATCACCGCCTTCGTCGAGCCTCTCGTGATCTTCCTCATACTCATTGTCAATGCCATCGTCGGCGTCTGGCAGGAGAGCAACGCCGAGAAGGCGCTCGAAGCCTTGAAGGAGATCCAGTCGGAGCACGCCATGGTGAAGCGCGATGGCGAGTTGGTGCCGAATTTGCCCGCTAAGGAGCTCGTGCCGGGGGATATCGTCGAATTGAGGGTGGGTGATAAGGTTCCGGCCGATATGAGGGTTTTGAGGCTGATAAGCTCGACCGTTAGGGTTGAACAGGGGTCTTTGACGGGGGAGAGCGTTGCAGTTAATAAGACCCATCGCAAGGTGGGGTTGGATGATGTGGAAATACAGGGGAAGGAGTGTATGGTGTTTGCTGGGACGACGGTCGTGAATGGGAGTTGTGTTTGCTTGGTGACGCAGACGGGGATGAACACGGAGATTGGGAAAGTCCACTCGCAGATCCATGAAGCCTCGCAAAACGAGGAGGACACACCACTGAAAAAGAAGTTGAATGAGTTTGGGGAGGTTTTGACTATGATAATTGGTGTGATTTGTGCCCTGGTTTGGCTCATCAATGTGAAGTATTTCTTCACCTGGGATTACGTGGATGGGTGGCCGGCAAATTTTAAATTCTCGTTTGAGAAATGTACGTATTATTTTGAGATCGCGGTGGCTTTGGCTGTGGCAGCGATACCAGAGGGATTGCCTGCGGTGATCACAACGTGTTTGGCGTTAGGGACAAGGAAGATGGCGCAGAAAAATGCTTTGGTGAGGAAGCTGCCGAGCGTGGAAACATTGGGTTGCACGACGGTTATCTGCTCTGATAAGACGGGGACGCTTACTACAAACCAGATGTCAGCGGCGAGGTTGGTTGCAATGGGGGCGAGGGCCGGAGGGGAGATACGGAGCTTTAAAGTGGAGGGGACTACATATGATCCGCGTGATGGAAGGATTCTTGATTGGCCTACTGGGCGCATGGATGAGAATCTGCAGATGATCGCGAAGATCGCTGCTATCTGCAACGATTCTAGCATTGCCCAGTCAGGGCATCATTTCATTGCTAATGGGATGCCCACAGAGGCAGCTCTGAAGGTGAGTGAGCTCTTTTTCCCTATTTTTTAGGCCATTAAAATGGAGCATGGTTACTCGGTTATGGACCTGTGCATTTTATTTCAATTTGGTGGAATTGGAGTCAAAATATGAACCTTTTGAGTTATCTGGCTCCTTTAGTGTTTTTTTTTTCGTAGGTAAATGCTAGGATTCGAACCCATGACCTTTTGATTGCAGATATCCTTGTCAACAGCTCTTGGGTTTCTTTAGTTTTTGCTTCTAATTTGATGCGCATTTGGATTTTTTTAAATATTTGTATTGGGATGAAGTATAAGTGGACCAATAACATTTGGAGGGGTATGTAGTGAAATATAGGGAAACAAAGAAAAAAAAAGACAAATATTGATTTTTTGATTTGTGTGGTGATGCGAGCTCAAATTTTCATGTCTGTATTTATATGAATGCAGTAAGCAATGTATTATCCAAGTACACAAAAGGGTGGAAGTTGAAATACAATCTTAACTGTTGGAAATTACCTCTTAGAAAACTTTGTTATCGTAGAAAACTTTTCATGGATGGGGTGTAGATATTATTACCTTTCTTTGTCAACTTTCTTGTGTCAATAACAAGAATTGCTCAATGGGATAGTCTTCAGTTTTACTTTTTCTATTTATATAGCACTATTGCAAATAAGGCAAGTTATGCAGTGAATTTTTCTTAATTTTATCAACTGGTTGAATTTATAATAATGGTAACTGATTTCTTTTTCCTTTCCTTTGCAGGTTCTTGTTGAGAAGATGGGTCTGCCTCGAGGTTCTGATGGATCATTCTCGCATCCAGATGAGATATTACGTAAGTTTAAGCTTTTATTGCTTACTTTCCCCATTATTTATGTATGATTTGGCTTGCGCTTCTCGGCTGATTGTTTTTAAATATAAGGTTGCTGTCAATGGTGGAGCGGAAACTGGGATAGGATTGCAACTCTTGAGTTTGATCGCACCCGGAAATCCATGGGAGTCATTGTGAGGCCCTCATCATCTGGAAGAATTTTATTATTAGTGAAGGTATTCTTCCTCCCTTCCTCCTGCTCTCCCTCCTTCCCCTTTTGGTTTATTGATATGAGCAAGATGGACTTTATGAGTGTCAGTGTGTCTGAAGGATGCGGTCATTGAATTGGTTAACGAGTCTGTTGAACCTGTTGGCTCATTGGTGCATGGTTAAATGTGTGTGCATGCATTCGTGAACCTCCCCCATCATTGCATTTCCGAAGGTTTGAGCTTTCTTTTGTTGAGATTGGGTTTAATGTTGACATTTAAGTAGAGCAACTTAAGTAAAGAAGAGTCTATATACAAGTCCCTTGTTTTGGTATTGCACTGGTACTTTCGCAGCTTGATGTCATGTACTGTATCATCACAGTTTTCAGGGATGTCTCTTCCTTTCTTCCATTGCCGTTATGCAATAAAAGCAGCAGCCCTGAACAAAATTGTTATGTTGGTTGCTCAGTTGATTTTAAGTTATTCAGAGTCTCCATCCCTCCCTGTCTATGTGTATGTGTTGTTTTTTTTCTCGCTAACTTTTTTCACAGTTCTGGTCATTAACGATTATGATGTGTAACTTCAACATCTAGTATTTAAATAAATAATTTCCATCATTCATTTATCCTTGTAAATTGTCATGCAATGCTGGTTTTATAGCATGTTGCGAAGCTTGGCTGACGTTTGAGCTTAATTTAGCACCCATGTTATGGTGCAGTTCCTATTTTCTGCCAAAATTTATTGTTTTTTATATACTTTATTTATTTCGTGAAAGCTTCTTGGATTTTTAGACATGAATTTTTAGTGAAAGTAGGAGTTAATATCTTGTATGCTGATTGATTTTTTCTAACTAGGAAGTAAATCTTTTGATAAATACTAATTAGATCTTGAAGAGTTTCTAATTCCTTTTTGAGGAGAAGGGTGAGAACTCTGATTAAGGTGATTTACATTTTGGAATACCGTCATGGCATTGGGTGATCCTCTTGTCTGGTCTATCAATGGAGAAAATGCAGCTTGACTATTAATAAGGCTCTCTGTCAATGATAAAAAGAGGTGGAGTTTATCAAATTGATTGAAGTGATCTGATGGAAGTTAGAACTCTCAGTGGGTTGGGTACTTCTTGTGGCCCATAAAGAAATCATAATACCTCTTACATACTGACTGTTAAGCCTGGTCTTGGTGAGGGTATGAATGATTGTACGAAGAGTCAGATGGCTGCTGTTTAAAATATGATAGTAATAGATTTTGTATAGAATAAACTGTTATAGGATGCAGGTGTCATAATAGTTTCATATCATTGTTAGGAAGTTCGTGTTTAGTCAACCAGATCTCTTTCGACTAAACCTAGATCAGGTCATGGAAACTGATGAAGATTTATTGGGAAAGTTGTCGTGAAGTAGTCACTTGCAAGCTTACAGATTTGGGTGCAGATTATCTCCCGCAGTTACCATGAGGATTGGAGAAACACATAGTTATCCCTAGAAGGTGGAGCTCTATTTTTGGTATTTGGAGCGGTTTTTTTTTTGTGAGAATAATATAGGAGAATCTTATTCAAGAAACCCCTGAAATTAGGAGACGAGGGATCTCCTTACAAAGTTAAAGAGCAAGGCTTGTTATTCAGATGGAATTAATTAATGGTAGACCAGGAGGCTCAGTTGTGTTTTGGTAGGAGTATAAGTGGGTCTTTATGCTTGGCCAAAGAATTCTTAACATTTTTTGGTTGGTCGCAGACCTCAGTTATTTGAGTAGTGACTCAATTTAGAGAGACTGTGCAAGAGATGGTTGGATAGTGACGCTTTGAAGAGAATTTCATCATCACCCTCAGGATTTGGGGTCCATATATGTTTTAGTGGGGGTTTGGAAATCATTGGCATTACACCTGTAAATAAATAAATAAAAACCTTGTTGATCTGAGTAAAAGAGAATCCGACTCTTTAATGCTCTGCTCTAGTCAGCCGGCCTGGCATCATTAGTTAATCAAATGAAAAAATTGTATTTTTATGAGTGTCAAGGGGGACACAACAAGATTTGCAACCCATCTTAATATTGGCATGGTATCATGGGAATTATGATACCTCCCATTATATGACGCCTTAAGTAAGGTGTCACCTTTTGTTGTTGGAGGTTAGGCGTCCAACTGTCCAACTATTCCCTGTATGACCTTTTGTTTGTTTTAATAATATTACAGATGGACTCAGCTACCTATAAAGAAATAAAATAAACTGAATATAAAAAAACAAAAAAAAACCTATGCTTGCTTCAAATCTTTGAAATGATCCAGTTAATGTATATCTGCCAATCTGGATGGTAATTATCTTAGTTTTTGCAGCTCAAATCCATCAAAACATGAACAACTTTTTTCTCCCCTATAAATCCCATCCATGCATATAAGTATTTTTGTAGACATCTCAATTGTTTTGCTGGAACGTCCCTCATTGAATTTTCTGTTGCATCAGATTTAGGTGCAACATCTTTAACCACTCACTACCTCTAAATATCTGAACATTGCTTATTTAGAGCTTCCGGCATAGTAGGATATTTCCCTAGATTAGAATTGGGAAGCTTGTAATTTTAGATGCATATCTACCCAATTTATTATCTGATGATTTAGCTAGCCCTATTGGTTAGTTGACATTCTTCTGATTTCTATTCACATTTATTTTTTTATTCTGTTTGGTGCAATATTTTATGATTATATATTGCTAAACATGCATCTAGTTGATGGATCCTGCCATCATTAACGCTATTTTCAGAGAGAATAAATTCATGTTTTTTTAATAGAGGAAGCTATATTTTGCAGGGTGCTGTGGAGAATGTACTGGAGAGAAGTTCTTATATTCAGTTGCTTGATGGTTCTGTTGTAAGATTGGATGAAACTTCAAAAAAACATATATTGCATGCCCTCTATGAAATGTCGACAAATGCATTGCGGTGTTTGGGATTTGCATATAAAGATGACCTTGCAGACTTCTCCACTTACAATGGTGAAAGTCATCCAGCTCACAAACACTTACTTGATCCATCAAATTATTCATCAATTGAGAGCGATCTTATTTTTGTTGGTCTGGCTGGTCTGAGGGTAAGATTTCTCTTTGCTGTATTATTTTCATGCATTATTAAGGTGTCGTGTAATTATATTCCCTTTTCAATTATCCATGTTGGTTTGTTTTAAAGTTAGTCTCTTATTTGTCATAATTGCAAACCATTGTAGGATCCTCCTCGTGAAGAGGTTCACAGAGCAATTGAGGACTGTCGAGCAGCTGGCATCCGAGTTATGGTTATTACAGGAGATAACAAGGATACAGCGGAGGCGATCTGCCGTGAAATAGGTGTATTTGAATCTGATGAAGACATTAGTAGGAAGAGCTTTACCGGGAAGGAATTTATGTTTCTTTCTGACGAGGATAAGAAGTTTCATCTAAGGCAGACAGGTGGACTCCTTTTCTCCAGGGCTGAGCCAAAGCATAAACAGGACATCGTGAAATTGCTCAAGGAAGATGGTGAGGTGGTTGCAATGACTGGAGATGGGGTGAATGATGCTCCTGCTTTGAAATTGGCTGATATTGGCATTGCGATGGGCATTGCTGGAACAGAGGTATATTCTGCATAAACTCATTGTAAAAAACCCTGTTTTTAATTGCAAAATGCTGTAATTTTCTAAAATGAGTCTTTTTTAGATCAACGTAGGTTTGATTTTCTTGCTCCAGATGTTTCTTTAGTCCTTTGGGGGACCACGTGTTTCCTCTGTTATACATTGCTGATTTTTTCTAGTCTAGACCAGCTTTGTTTTCATGATGAACATTCATAAAGCGAGGACTATCTCTTTTGATGTATTTGTGCTTTTCATTTGCATTTTATTGCAAGAATAAGAGGGTCCATGTATTTAGGTAGTTTTTGAAATTTGATGATGCATACACTAGTATCGTATGCATTTTTTTTTTGAAATGTGGTATGTATCCGGTTCATTTTATACTCTAATCACTAACCTCAATTTACTGGTGAGGATTGAGTCCATGACAGATTGACAGTGTGATACTACAATTAGATCCTAACCCCAATTTACTGGTGACTGGTTAGGATTGAGTCCATGACCTTGAGGTTAAATGCAAGTAGCTTATAATTATAAATGAACACGTAGAGTTGAGGTGTTTAGTTCATGAGTTGTTAACTAAAAGTTAGTTCAGAAGCTCAAACAGAAACTAAATTGCTAATTGTTTTCAATGATGAGTTTGTTTTCCCCCTGAATCACCTTACCTTTCTAAACTGATTATATTTAGTATTGTTTCATCTGTTTATTTTTTCCAGGTTGCAAAGGAGGCGTCAGACATGGTTCTGGCAGATGATAATTTCAGTACAATTGTGGCAGCGGTTGGTGAAGGGAGATCAATTTACAACAACATGAAGGCATTTATTAGGTATTTTCCATTTCTATTCTGTTTATCTCTTACATTCTTCATTTGCTAGAAATTGCTGAACTTTAGGTTTGTTATGCTGCAATGAATTGTGTTGATTTACACAGAATATATTGAAATAATGGTCACATACCTTTGTGTTTCGTGCTGAAATGGGAATACCTTTTTCCCAAATAGGAGTTGATGATTTTATGCCAAGTAAACTTGATGAATTCCTCTCTAACCTGCTTGTATTGTGTTATGAATTTTGATAAAATATGGAATCTCAGATGATTTTCTCATCTGTAACATTTGTTCTGACCATTTTAAGAGACGGAAGCAGTTTATAGTTGAACGTTCGGAGAAGAGAAAATCATTGCCCAAAAGAAGTGAATAAAATGTTTGCAATAGTGGTTTATCTTGTAAAATGATTAGGCCAACAGTGTATTTTGAGAAGCAATTATACTGATATCGGCATTGACTTCTATACTAAACCTTTTGTTTCTGCCTATAACTTTTGAGAAATAGATCAGTTGGAGTAAATCATGGGTCGTCTTTGATTTTGACATTATATGTTAACTCTCTCTTTTCTGGTTGGTAATCATATTATCCATTAAATATTTCCTGGGAAGTCATCCATTTCTCGCCTATGATTTTTCCAATCAGACAAGGATTATTAATTTGAATACACTTTTTTTTCCCAATTATTGGAACACGGTGGCATCCACACGATTTTGATATGGGGACACATTTCCACTTTCTTGCAGGTACATGATCTCTTCAAACATTGGCGAAGTTGCCTCAATCTTCCTTACAGCAGCTCTAGGCATCCCTGAAGGGCTTATACCAGTCCAGTTATTGTGGGTCAATCTCGTCACAGATGGCCCCCCTGCGACGGCTTTGGGATTTAACCCTCCAGATAAAGACATCATGAAGAACCCCCCTCGAAGGAGCGATGACTCACTGATCAGTGCATGGATTTTATTTCGCTATCTGGTAGGTCTACATTGTCTTTTGTTATGCTACATGCACACCATGAAATGATTTATGAGATTGACTGATTTTTATCTCTACTTCAATTCATACAGGTCATTGGGCTATATGTAGGCTTGGCCACCGTTGGTGTCTTCATAATCTGGTACACCCACGGATCCTTTTTAGGCATTGATCTGACCGGTGACGGCCACACCCTCGTCACATACTCCCAGCTCTCAAAGTGGGGCCAATGCCAAACATGGGAAGGCTTCAAGGTCTCCCCATTCACAGCTGGCTCTCGTGTATTCAACTTCGATGAAAACCCATGCGACTACTTCCAGACCGGGAAGGTGAAGGCGATGACACTCTCACTCTCCGTCCTGGTCTCGATCGAGATGTTCAACTCCCTCAATGCACTGTCCGAAGACGGGAGCCTCCTAACGATGCCCCCTTGGGTCAACCCGTGGCTCCTCCTCGCAATGTCTGTCTCTTTTGGCCTCCATTTCTTGATCCTGTACGTTCCCTTCCTCGCCCAGGTGTTTGGGATCGTCCCCCTCAGCCTGAACGAATGGCTGTTGGTGGTGGCTGTTGCTTTCCCCGTGATCTTGATTGATGAAGTTCTAAAGTTCATTGGGCGGTGCTCGAATGGGGCGAGGAGGAGATTGACCAAGAAGCGCAAGGATGAGTAAAGAGTCCGCACCCTCATTTTTTTTTTCCTACAACAATGAGGAATTAAGTGGGACTTTGAAGATGAGAATTGGGGACTCCAAAATTGTTGGAGGTGGCGACCCTGATTTTATTTTCATCATTTATATTAAACTCTTTTTTAGATTTGATGGATTCTGGATTAGAAGCACCAACTTGTCAGGTAATTTTTTTGAAGGTGCTATGAAGGCCAGACTTTATCTTACCACCGATGTTCTGTAGATAAAACTGTGATAGTTTTCTGAGCAGAGTAATTGGTAATTAAAACTTCCTTTCTTTTTATCAGAATGGATAAATGTACAAGAGTGCCCTTAATAAGAGGTAGTTCAAGCAGCTGAAAAACACGACCTTACATGATGACCTCCAAAATTCAATGCAACTGCTCAACTGCACATGTCAACAAACACGCACCACATTTCACAAGTAAAGGAAATCTCGTCCTCATAGAGTCATCACCAAACAAACAAAAAAAAAAAAAAAAAAATCAAAATTACAATCTTAATGAACATTAAAGGAGAACAACTCCTGTATAATTTACAACACTACTACTACAACTCTCACCTCTTTCACCTCCCTTCAGACTTCACAAGCTGCGAGAACACCTTGCTCATCGAAACCCCAGAGAGATCTTGCCCGACCGACGACTCCTCTTTGATGACCGTCACGCTCTCTAAATCAACCCCCGCAAGCTCAACCCTCGGAGCCAGCTCCGGTATCCGGTTCGTGCTATCCTCCTCGGCATTCTCATCCCCCGCTGCGGCTGCCACCGCTGCCTCCTGAAGCTGCAGCGCGTACTCAAGGTTCCACAAAACATCTCCCATCGCGGGCCGGTCCACCCCATAATCCGCCAAGCACTTCTCCACTGTCTCCGCGAACTTCCTCAACGAGCTCCCCCGCACGTCCCCAACCAGCCGCGCGTCCATGATCTGTTCGACCTGCCCCTTCTTCAGCCACTTCATCGCCCACTCCGCGAGGTTCACCATCTCCCTCGACAGCGTCGGGTCGATCACGGGCCTCGCACACAGCGTCTCGAGCAACACCACCCCGAAAGAGTAAACATCGGACTTCTCCGTCAACTGCTGCCGCCTGAAGTACTCCGGGTCGAGGTATCCGAAGCTCCCCTTCACAGCAGTACTGACGTGCGTCTGGTCGAGCTCAGGCCCCGTCTTGGAGAGCCCGAAGTCGGCGACCTTCGCCATCAGATTTTCATCGAGCAAGATGTTCGCGGACTTGACGTCACGGTGGATGATCGCCTTCGCCGAGCCTGTGTGGAGGTAGTGCAGCCCGCGGGCCGCGCCTATGCATATCTCGAGGCGTTGCTTCCACGTCAAGTTGGGGAGGTCGCACCCGTAGAGGTGGCTCTTGAGGGTCCCCTCCTCCATGTACTCGTAAACCAGCACCATCTCGCTCCCCTCGTCGCAGTACCCGATGAGGGAGACGAGGTGCCTGTGGCGGAAGTTCGACAGCATCTCGATCTCCGTCCGGAACTCCGTCAACCCCTGCTGCGACCTCGGGTTCCCCCGTTTCACCGCGACCTTGGTTGCGTCACGGAGAACACCTTTGTAGACCCTCCCGAACCCGCCCACGCCGATAACGCAGCTCTCGTCAAAGTTGTTCGTCGCCTCTTGCAACGCTGCGAAGGGGAAGCGGAAGTTCAAGTTCCCGTAGAACGCTGAAGAGGCGGCGGTGGCTACTGTCCCGTTCGAGAATCGGCTTCCCAAGCTCTGCGAGACGCCGTTCGTCGTAGAGATGGGGACCCAAGTCTTCGATTGCCGTCTCTTCATCTTCCTCCGCCTCATCACGCACAGAACCAATGCCACCACGACGATGACCGCCAACACCCCGAAAACAACCCCCAATATCACGCCATGACTGCTGCCCTTCTTCGATGTGGTACCAGTAGTGCTAGCATCCGCGCCGCTCAATTGCATGATCTCCAACCCATTCAAGATCGCATTGGGGATTACGTTTTGGATGTCCAAAGACGGGCCGACGCTGATGCGGAACTTGCCCGACCCATCGGTGACTTTTACGATGAAATCCATGAACACCGGGGAGGCGAGAGTGTTCACGGCGATTGTGGAGAGGTCGAGATCGCGAACTGCCAGTGCGGTTTCGATGTAGAGATTGAAGTACAGAGTGTTCAATGCGGTGCTCACTATGTCGCAGAAGTGCGTGCGCACCAGATACGTGGAACCCGAGCGCAGCGAGAACTCCCACGTCACGTTGAAATTGCTGTTCGCGACGCTCACTTGGGCCATCTCCGTCACGGTTGAATAGACCGTATCAGGTGCGGTGTCCTCCGTAGAGCCTCCATTGCCGTAATTGATGGTGCCCGAATAAGGGACCGATTTGGCTAAGTTTTTCTGGAGGAGGAAGCCTTGGTCGGGGACCCAAGTCCGCGAGAGGGTGTCGTTGGAAGGGAAGACCTTGGGTCCGCCCATGTTGATCCGATAGATGGTTTCCAATGTCTGCGTTGCGAGGCCTTTGTATTTCACCGGAGGAACGACCGTGCTCGCATCGTCCGTGATGAGATCGTCGGGGACTGACACCACCTCGATCGCGTTTACGTATGCGATTGAGCTGCCCAAGGGAGCGAATGAGAGCGCGAACGATCCCGAACCAATGATCAATGAGAATTCTTTGAATGTGGTGTTGGTTGGGCTCAATTGGTTGCTGTTGAGGAGGATTGTGTCCTGGGCCGATATGGTGAAGCTTGCATTTGCGAGATTGAATGTTTGGTATGTGAAGGGGAAGAAGTAGAGGCGGACCCAATGGCGGCCGGGGTTTTGGATTGGGAAGGTGTAGGAGGAGGAGGATGTGAAGATGCGGGCGGTCTGATAGAGGGCGGGGGCGTCAGAGGAGGTGATGGCGTTGGAAGTGGTGGTGGTGGTGTTTGCGAGGATGGATTTGGGGGCGGAGAGGGTCCATGAAGAGGAGGGGTTGTCGGCGATGAAGGTGCGAGTGAAGACCGATGTGTTCGTCGGGGAACCGCAGTCGATCAGGTAGTTGTCGACCGGGGTGTAGGCTGCGGCGATGTTGGTTTGCCCCAAAAAGGATATTAGGGTGACCAACAGAGACAATGTGTGCATCTTGATTGATGTGGGGAACATCTTCACAGATGAAAAAGTGGGATCTTTGAAGGTCTGAATGGGTTAACAATAACAGGACTAAAAAAGAACACCTTTTTCTTCTTCAAAACATCCCTAAAAGCATAGCTTGTCAACACCCATCATGGAAGTGGTACCCAAACATGATGAAAAGATGGATCTTGAAGCACAAGAACCCTAATTTTAAAACAAACCCACAAAATATAAGGCTAACCCAATTGATCCTTTGAAATCGGAAGAATAGGCACTAAAAATGGGGGAAAAGGAGACCCTTTTGAAGCTCTATTAAATGGGGAAGAGAAAGATTTGGGTTTTTCGAAGAACCCTAATAGAGAAACCCCAGATCACCAAATCACAAACCCATATGAGTTTTCAAACACCCAATCGAAGGACATTGAAGAAAAAGCATGACCAGCGAAGAAAAGGCGGCACCTTTTTGTAGCTCCTCTGATGTACAGAAAAGACACTGAGATGGTCTCAGAAGAAGCTCTGAGAACAAAAATAATGAACAGGTTTGTGGATCTCAAAAAAAGGAAACACCCTCACGTTTGTGGATCTCAAAAAAATCCAAACTTGAGAGAGAGAGTCCCCTCTGTTTGATTAACATTTAACAGTTTCATTATGTTGCAGAGAGAGAGAGAGAGAGAGAGAGAGAGATGGTGATCCAGTAATTATGATGTGAATGGAATATAAAAAGGAACAGTCAATGGTCCATTTTATGGAGCTAATGTGAGAGAGAAAACGTAAACCCTAAAGAAGGAGAGTTGATCAAAGCCTTTCAAATAAGAGGGCGTCAAAACATATGCGTATTCGTATCTGTGTGCGCGTTTTCTTTTAATAAAATCAATGGTATGAAAGAATATAATGTTATGCCCTTTTATTTAGTTTTTTTTTAATTTTATTTATTTATTCTATTATTATAATAAATAGAAATGTCCAGAAAAGTATACTTCTCTGGGGTGTAACTCGGATTGATTAAACGTAATAGAAAATATCCAATTTTTTTTTTCTGAGTTTTTGTTGATTAGACAAACTAGATTATTCATGATGAATAATTATGTAATAAGTCATTTTTATTTAATTGTATTTTTTACTCATTATCATTGAAAAATATAATAATCAAGTTATGATTATGGTGATTCTAGATAAAATATTTAAAAGATGTGAATAATGAATTATAAAATATAAAAAATGATTTATTACGTAGATTTTCTGATTTATAAAAGATAATAATATGATTTGAAATCACTTCTATTTTATTCCAATTATATGGATTGGGTGGAATAACCAATTTCGAAGAGAAACTGGAATGTTATTATTATCTTACTGCTCCATATTCAGACGTATCAAATACTAATTTATTCCTGCTATCCAAACAAATTTTTTTATTCCATCTATTATTCTACATTTATTCTGCTATCTAATTATTTTATTTGGTTTGGGTACCATTTTCTGTACTAAGCCAAATAAAAATAAATTCCTTTACATTCATTTGTTTCTCCATGTCTTGTTGCACCTCTTCAATATTTATAATTTAATTGGCGATGAATAAGATCCAAAATTTCAAAATTTCAAACAACCTATTGTTTTCATCCGCTGTTAACACAAATATGTATAAAAGAATAACAACTTATTATTATTTAATTAAAGCTAATTTTTATTGTGCTATTCATGTTACATTTTTAGTTTATAATTAAAAAAAATGTATACTTATCTTTATATATCAAGGTTCGTATATCGGCATGGCTTACTGATTTACAGCTAGATTAATTTTATTGAAATTTTATTTTACGATTTTTTGTATATGTGATATATGTTTGAATTCATATTCTAATTGAACCAAACTGAACCTAATTTATAAATACGTTGGTTTGGGTTGATTAAAAAAGTTCAATTTGGTTCATGAGTTTAATAATTTGGTCTTAAATTTAGTTTGGTTTGGGTTTAGATAAATTCCTCTTGTAGTTATAATCCATGTTATGCTTGTACTACATAATAGCTGTGGTATATCTAGCCGAATCAACCAAAACAAAGAAAAAACTAACATATATAACTAAATGTCCAATCTTTAATTCCCCTTTGCATCCAGTTTCCAAATGAGGGGTTAAAAAGTGAAATACTAATAATTTCATATTGTGAACTATTTGAAATAACTGTTTGACTGAGATAGTGAGTCTGATTGTCATGGCATGATAAAAAACTTCAATAGCAAAATTGGAATTTTGTACTCTCCAACCACAATTTGACATGTCCCCACTTACATGCATGATTGTTGGTTGGTTGAACAATATTTGAAAAGACAGAAGCTTTAATAATAGATGGGTAGGAGAGTTGGAAATAGTTGGTGGGGCATGCTCTTAATCGAACTAGGAACAAAAACAATACATTGAATTAAATTGGGAACTAAATAATAGACATCTGTAACCACTACACTAGCATGATTGTATATGCCATTGTGGTTGTTATATAATCCAATGTTCATAACTAATTACAATTATAACAACCACATTAACATGGCTGCAGAAGGAAAAAAAGAGAGGGAGACTATGAGCTCATCCACTTTTGGACTCTATGGTGGTCCACTATTAATTTATCAGGAGGAAATTTTTAAAAAAAAACCATCGATGAAAATAACAGTTTAGGAATCCCATTAAGATTTTCATAATATATAATAATACAAAGTTAGTTGTTTTATACATGTACCCATAAAAAAATTTCAAAAGGGAGGGGGAGTATTTAAAATTTCTGTTCTTAAGATTCTAAAATTTAAAATTTGTTGAGGATTTAAGTTCCAGATTCTTGGATTTGTTAGAATTTTGAATTCCAAAAATTAGACTTGAGAATTTTATTTTTGAGATTATTTTCATTTTGACTACATGAATATATTATTATTAATGTAAAATTAATATTATTTGTTCTCACTGCAAGGACTTAACTTAAAATTATCCTGAGCTATCTTTTTAATTGCATTGCTTTTTTTTTTCAATAGAAAATATCTTAGAGTTTTGAAACACAATCCAATTGAGAAAAAAGCATTGATTGTGTTTTGCAATTTCAAAATTATAAATTTGAAACTGGCAGTTGAAATTCTAATTTGCTTTATTGTTTACACATAAAATCACTCTGTCATTCTCAAATTATACTATTTTAAATTATAATGAAGAAATGCTATATTCAGATTTTGGATATTTGAATTTCTATATGAGAAACGTGAATTGCTATTTATTCACTTTATAAAAAGATTACATGATATCAAGGTTTAATCAAATAGTAGTGATTTGAAGAGGGTATATGAGCAAATAAGTTATATTTTGAAAGGTCAGTGTCAAACAAATTGCTCGAACAAAACAATCGAATACAACAAATTTACACACAATTGTATCCAAAAAGCCTAAGTTTATTTTCACTAAAAATAAATAATAGCCTATGGTAACATTTAAGAAAGAAAGGGAAAGAAGCCACTCATAAAAAAATATATATAACCGTATGATGAAAGTGTGAAAAAGATGGCCGGCAACTATCCAAGATTACATGCACCAAAAAAAAAAAATCCAAGATAGCCGGCAATGGCATCATATACCCACAAAACCGCGTTTCTTTTTTTGTCTCTCCATATAAATAAAATTATATTATTATAATAAAAACAAATATAAAAAAGAGGTTACAATAATAAATGTTTGTAAACAGCAACAGATGGCCTAAAAACAAATATAAAAAAGAGGTTACAATAATAAATATTTGTAAACAGCAACAGATGGCCTAAAAACAAATATAAAAAAGAGGTTACAATAATAAATATTTGGCGTGTCTCATGCTGGATGGAGACCCCCGTTCAGAAATGAGTTTGGCAAAAAAATTGGTTTTCGTTTGGGTGTGAGCCGGAAAATTTTCGCGTTCAGGAAAGCAGGCCCCGATAGAGAAACATTGTATTTGGTGAGTTTAACATGGAATTTTTATTTAAACATTGTTTTGAGTGTAGTAATGTAAAAGCTAGTTTTATGTTTGGATCTGTGGTGGTTTACATGGAGTTTCTTATCACAGAATCTGCACCACCACTAATCCAAATGAGGCCTACATTTATAGAAACCTGCCTCTCCATCGAATTCTAAAAAAAGCTAGTTTTTGACTTTTTTTTATGAAAATGTGTCTAGAGTTTTTAATTAAGCTTATTTTTTTTAATTTTTTTTTTTTGGAGAACTCAGATTCCTATAAACCCAAAACACCTCAAACCTATTTATATGAAATATAATCAAATGATCATTATTAGACTGATTGGCTTGGTGGTAACAAAGAGACAACAAATAGGTCTAGGTTCGAGTTATGTAGATAGGACTAAGATAACGTTTGATTGCACGATTATGTAGATTTGCGTTTACATGAAGCTATTTCTACAATTGTACAACCAAACATTTTATTGTAGCTGCTTCCTGCAGACGGATTTTAGGTAAATTGTCTAAAAGCCGCGATTTTCAAAAGTTGGGGTAGGGTTGCAACTTGGGCGGGTTGACCCGACCCAACCCAACCCAATGTTTGAGCGGGTTCGGGTTAGAGTTTTTAGTCATCGGTTCAACCCGATCCGAACCCAAGATAACCCGAACCCAATTTGGGTCGGTTCGTTCCATGTTCAGGTTGAATGGATAAAAAAACCCCTAATCATCGTAAACCCAATATGAAAAACTAATAATCAGCTGAAACCTTGTTGTGATTTAAGCAATAAACATAACTAAATTAGGAGTTATTCGGTGCCTAATCATTTTTTTTACAAAGATCAAAGCACCCAAACATATCCCAAATACACCCGTCACAAAAAAGATCTCAAAGATACAAATATAGACCGGTTTTCAAAAGAGAAGAACAAGTTTTCAAAAAAGATCCCACCATCCATAAAAACCATAATCATAGAGAGAGAGAGAGAGCGCGCGCTCAACCTGGAACCGGGGGTTGCCGGAGTTGCGTGTGATCGCCGGGGCTCGCGGTGGTCAAGGGGGGTTTGGGTTTCGTGAGAGAGAGTCGAGAGAGACAGTGGAGATTGAGAGAGAGTCTGGAGAGAGAGAGAGAGAGAGAGAGAGAAGCATTTGGGGGTATTTATTCATTTGTTTTGGAACATCCGATCACTTCTAATCGGACGGTCGAGTATATGGTGATCATTTTGTTTGGTTTTTGTTTTTTCTTTATTTATCACATCTGGATGCGCGATCGGACGGCTGCCACTCGATTCGCACGTAAGGGCTCGTCTGCATGTCCGCAGTGTATCATATCTCTCTATATGTATAGACAAAAATGATTTTTAAACTCCAGTATCAAGCTTTGGTTAGAAGTCCCATGACATGGCATATGTAGAATTTCTTTTATATCTTCTTAAGCCATCCACCATTTTAATAAATCATTACGGCCAACTTGCGCATCATCAGCGACCGGCATCACCACCCCTGGATTTTTCTCGTCGCCCTGTATCATATGAGAGGTGGTTTGACTACCTTTCTAACCTTCCTCCAACCTCCATGTCCTCCTACCTCTACCTCCACTTTTTTTTTAAAATTCTGATACATTTCAAATGTATCTGACAAATTTTATGTAATGTTATTTAAATAATGACTAGTTTGATATGTTAGTTATATAATTCTAAGTTGTATTTTCTATTTCATTTATCTGGTTGTTGATATTTTTTTAATGTATTTTTCTAATAATCCAGTTACATTTTTAGAAAATCAAAATACATTTTTTGCAAAATCAAGATACATTTGAATTTTTACCATGCAATGAACTAAGATTGTTGTTTTACTTCCGAGAAGTGAGCCCCACTATATGCTTCATCATTTTTTAGTTTAAGTTCTGAAAATGTTTCAGATATCGTATACATGGATAATCTGTACCGGGGGTGATAATTTTTTTATCTCATCTGTTTTGGTTATGCAATCTTCTGGGGTCTTGCAATAAATTTAAATTGAATGGTTATGCAATAGATATCATTTAATTTTTTAAATATTAAACTACATTGTTTAGATACACTGTAATTTAGTTATAAATTAAATTCAGATGCATTGTTCCAGTTTCAGATACATTTTTATGAAATTCAGATAAATGTGCATTTTAGAAATTCAGTTACATTCAGATTCATTGTTCCTGAAGCAGTTACATTCCATTTTAGAAATATACATATTGTAATTCAAATACAATCTTCCATATTCAAATACATTTTACATACTATGAAATCTACAAACTAAAATTCAAATATAATCTTCCGCATTCATATTCATTTTCACATTCTATGAATTCTGCATACTGAAATTCAAATACATTATTTCACATTCATATATATTAATCAGTTTATTAAATTCCGATACAATCTCCCACTATGAAATTCAGATATACAATCTCTCACATTCAAATACAGTTACATTTGATGTTCAGTTACAGTCCATCAAATCTTCCTCTTACATTTTGGGAAACTCTATATCCACGAGTCCTTGACTATTTGCACTTTCAATAGTTTTTTTATGTGGATTTCATAAAAATCTAATCTTGTGCAGTAATCTCACATTGGTTCTTCAGAAATCCTCTTTTCAAACGGTTTATTGAAAAAAAATCTCACGTGGGCGATTGGGTTCCTCACAATTGACCGATTTTGATTCGATTCTCAGCGACCTCGAAGAACGGCATCGATGGTAGTAGCAGATACTTCAGCAGCTACGGCAAGTTCTCAAGCGACGAATGCAAGTTTTCCGACAAGTCCTCATGGAGCGAATAGCCTCCTCGAAGAGGCCTACTTCCCGGACAGCCGGATATTGGTGGCGCCGAATCTTTATAATATTTTGAAGTTTTTGGAGTGTCTGTTTTGGTTTCGTCAATCCTTAGGGCCAGAGTTGGCCCTTGAAAATTGATTTTTATGGTCGGGCCCTAGACAAATTTTTAAAATGGGGCTCCACACATGTTCACACACACAAGAAAAATTTAGATTGTTTGAATCTTATACATTATTTTATTTTAAATTTCAAATGTTATAAAATGAATATAAAACATTCAATCACTTATGGGTTTGAGAGATAATTTTGGGAAGAGGGAAATTTAAGGGATTTGAGAATATGAAACGGTTTAATTGTGTGTATAGGTTGAGAGAGATTTAATAGAATTCATGTGGGATTTTTCAAGATTTTCAGGATGAGCACTAAGAAGATATGACATAGGGCATATCTAATGTTTAATAACTTTCCTAATATGGTGGACCTTTTCAAGAATATAGGGATTTGGGGCACTCCTTAGGTGGGGGTCCCTAGGCAGTTTGCCTTGGTGGCTTCTGTCCAGGGTCAGCCTTGCCCTAAGCCCCTGTTTGGATGGGAAATAAAATGGGAATACATGTGGATAAGTGGGGATAAAACAAAAAATATGTGTTTGGATGAGTGGGTATATGTATGTCAGAATAAACTAGTATAAAATAGTATATGGATTCCAGTCAACTCCTAGAATTAAGTTATTCTAGGTTATTCAACCCATAAGAATATATGAGCCCATTGTTAAATCAACTGTCACCAGGTCTCATAAATCAACTCTCAAATCAATTATCATTACTTTTTCACATTTCATAAATCCTTATGCCACACTTTATTCATATTTTACCCAAACAACAAAAACTTTATTATTACAATTGTCCAACGAGAATATTTCAGAATTAAACACAACCAAATACAAAATCACTTTATCTTTAGTTTATACTAGAATAGTCATAAACATCAGAATAACTTAATTCTATATCCAAATGGAGAATCGAATTGGTTTAAACTTGATTAACAAAAAAGAGGGGAAGGAGTTACACGAAGAACAAAAAGTTGGGTTTTTAATGAAGGGTAATATTGTACTTTATTTTTTAACCTTTTGTAAAAGTTAAACATGCAACAACTAGTAAAAAATTGAGACTTAATGGGACTTGTCAATAATGGGCCTAAAACTTAGGGCCCAGGTAGCAAGATTCACACACATATATACATATCTGTGTGTGTATGTATATATGTACATATATATATATACCAAAAGTAAAATAATACACCTTTTTTTTGTTAATAATTCATGAAAAGGTATTTACTTTATGGATGTCAACGGGCAAAAAAGATTCAAACATGATTCATCATTTAGGTGGACTAGTTATTGTTGCAGAAAACCTCCCCAAATAGATCTAGGGTTGATGGTTTGAGAGAAAAGATGAACAAATCAAGCAAACAATCACACAAAAGAAAAGAAATTTACGTGGTTTGGTAAATTGCCTACATCCACGGGTGGCGATGTTTTATTTGGTAAATTGCCTACATCCACGGGTGGCGATGTTTTATTGAGAAGAATTGTCTATGCGCCTCACACCTATTTGTTTTCCTCAAGAACATATATAGAGGAAATAAATAGCTTAAAGAGGAAACAAACAACTTTAGAAATAAATAGACTTAACAATCTCAAGAATCTTAGAGATATATTTTGCAATCTTTAAATATATTTTCACTATGACTTCAACTTTGGGCCATAGAAACTACAAATCTCCACTTGACACTAAGTTCCGAAGTCATAGTACTTCCTCTTTCACACCATCTCCTCATCACCGTATCGCTGCCACCCTTGTGTGTGTCATATATATCTATCTATACACTCTAATAAAGTGTGATGATAAGACAAAAGTTTTGGCCAATTTTTATCATCTTGTGGACATATATATTCCCTGGTTAACATTGTTAGAAAGTGAGGATAAGAACAAAAAATGTCCTGCACCAATTCAGCTCCCCAAAACACCTTCGATAGACCCTTGTTCTTTCCTTTGTCTGACCTCCGCCTGTACTTGCCGCGCTCCAAAGAAAAACGCTCCAAACAAAGATGACCTTATTATTTCATTCGTCGGCCTCATCTCCTCCGGCTGCTTCACCACAAGCAGATGATGAATATCTCGATCAAAGCTATGAGAACCAACCGTCACCAGATTCGTAATTCTTCCATCGACGATCCCGTGTCAGACGGCTGCATCTGCCCTGACGACCTACGCCACATGAAGACACGCAGGCAGCCAAGATTGCGATCTAAGTAATGAGAACCACCACTACCGACGCAGATCTCGATCAGATCTGGAACTCCAACGATCTCGATCTGATCTGATACTGCAACGATGATCTCGGGTCAGATGGCTTTCCCATCAACATCACCGTCATCAACTCCAGAGGCGAGATTGCTGTCATTACTTTTGGTCTCTAATTTTTGGATTTTAATTGTCTCTTTTTCACTTTTTATTTTGTCCTTTGGTTTCTTCACAAACAAAGAAATTTTATTTTGGGTTTTGATTTCTAATTTTTTTTTAATTTTTTTGCTTAGTTTTCATGTTTTTATAATTTTGGTTTTTATAATTTTCAATTTTTTTATTGGGTTTCTAAAGTTAGACTGGTCAAAATTTAAACTGTTCAGCACTAAACACCCCCTCAAAACGTGTTCATGCGCTCGTAACAAATATCAGCTCGTTCTCATGCAGGATGTTTTGTTGGTTTTAATTTTAGTTTTTTATTTTGTGACAATGCTGACAAAATTTAAACTGTTCAGCACTAAACACCCCCTCAAAACGTGTTCATGCGCTCTTAACAAGTGTCACCTCGTTCTCATGCATGATGCTTTTGTTGTTGTGTCATTTGCTCCAGCTAATGTTCCCTCATTTGCTCTAGCTATTGTTCATCTCAGGCTGGTTTTAAGGTATTAATTTTTTTTAATTTTTGTTTTTGAGCTTTGATCACTCTTTGTATTCTCTCTTAGTTGAATTTATTGTTTTTTCTTTTACATCTTTTTCTCATCCAATTTTAGAGATATATCTTATTTTTACAAAAGTTGATTTTAGATCATAATGAGATGAATTACATTACTTTATGTACATTCTTCAATATAAAGATAATGTAAGTACTTCAGCACATAGACAACTTTGTTGAAAACAGAGTCCAACATCCATTTGAAAAGAAGGCCACTCAAGAGAACAATAGTGAAGCTCTTGAACACTGTGAATCAAATTATACCTCACAAATTTAATTCAGAACTAGCCTTAGTTTATTTTTTGAATAATTAATAATAAATCACGTATAATTGATCTCCCCAGACGGTCTACATGTACAAAGCACCTCCTAAGGAACTGAATGAATGTAGGTAATTAAGAAAATGTACCTTTCCATATGGTTTTATTGGAGAATGCCACATTTACATACATAAGTAGAATAGAAGAACCTTCTTCACATTATCTTCCTCGACATCCCATATTCCCCATGATACCAAAGATAAGAACTCCCTAAAACATACAAATGGTTGTAATTGCCAAAAAAGGCAACAATTTTGATTTGGACATCTGAAACTCCATTGAATAGATGGATTTTTTTACTTTTTTTTGGTGACTAGGAACCACAATATTAATTAGAAAAATATAGGTTTATAAAACACATACTGCATCAAATAAGTCTTGATAGATTAGAAATTGCGACATAATCACACACAAGAATGAATGATTTATTTGTTTTTTTGAAAAAATAGTAGGCAGCCGGCCTCAATTTTATAACTAAAAGAGAAGGGGATGCCCAAAAATAACTCAGAAGAGAATGAATAATTTTTTAATTTATGTATCATAGCATTATTTTCAACAGTTTTTAATTTAGAGGTGAATGATATCCTGAATTCTTTGATTCATAAGTACCTTTCAAAATTAAATGACTGATAACCCACTTGGTCTCTGTTTTTTTTTTTCCTTCAAAAAAACCATAACATATAGATAAGAGGTACAAAAGATTTTATAAAGTGGTTCATTATGCTCATATGAGAATATTTAATATAAGTTTAAATGTTAAGAGGTACAAAACACATTGTGATGTAAAAATTACATTGGTGGTTTTGTAAAGTTTAAAGCACAAACGTTCACCCTTAACAATATCTTTCAATCAAAGTTGTTGAAATGGTCTGTCTTAGGCTAAGAGAATCGGATGGGTTTACTAGGGTCTAAGGCAACCATCTTTTCTAATTTTTTCCCCCACTTTACTGATTGGGCAGGCTTTATCTATCTAATTCTCGTATTTTGTTACTTTGCAAGCATGTATTTACTATCGGTATAATGTACTGAATGATATGTAATTCTAAGAATTTTGTAATGTGATTTTTTTTTAAAATTTTTTTAGTGTTGTTGAATACTTTCTCACAGTCTTTATGGTTTTTTTTTTCTTTGCAGTGAATCAAAAAAATAAGAGGTTGTTTTCAAGAATATCATGTCTCAAGTAATAGACGTTATATATATATATATATATATATATATATATATATATATATATATATATATATATATATCATGCAAAATAAATTTCCTTTGCAATGTATATAAGGAAACACAATTATTTTATGTATGTTCATTTCATAGTGTGATTTAGGATGTCTTCTGATGCTTATGCCTGTTTTTTTATGTTATATATCTATCTATACATAACTTTTTGGATGTTATCCAATTTGGATAGTTTTTAATGCATACTTCTTAACTACACGCCCAAATGGTATTTGATAGTTCTAATTTACATTATTATACATCATCCTACTTAATTTATGTGCTTTGTTTCAGGGCATTGTGTACCACGTAAGAGCATGCATTGCACAAATGGAAAGACCTTTATATTATATGGGGTGCCAATATTGTCACAAGAAAATAATTGAACTATGTCATAAGAACTTTCATTGCTCTAATTGCAATAATGAGAAAGCTATCTCTACACCATTGTATGTCAATCAAATTTAATTATTTACTTTAATGTAATATTCAAATCATTGTGTTTGATCACCTAAATACTAATTTTATTATATTGCAGTATGCTGTTAGAAATAAATTAATAGATGGCGAGCATAACACAAGAGTTACTCTTTTTGGAGATGTAAAAGAAAGTTTATTAATATGCAATGTCAAAGAATTCATGGAGATTGACCTTGAAGTACAAGCTTTATTTTGTAATATTTGTATCTTCCTCCTCCTTATTTTATTCAATTTCATATTTTAATATTTAATTTACTGTTGTTACTGAATTATTTCTACTTTTTTATGTAACAATGTCATTTTCATTTCCACTTATAAGACATTTCCACTTATAAGATCTGGACATGATTCCACCAAAACATAGAGAGATAAATTCTATGCTAACAATTAACTATTGTTTTACAGTTCAAGAGATACTACAGGGATATAGGATTCCTTTGAAAAGATATATAGCGTTAAGAGAAAAAAAATTCAATGTGAATGAATCTACCCTAGAAAATCTCCTACTTAAAGGGATTTATTGACCAAAATAACAATACGTTGCTAAAAAAGCTATAAACAGCCATATCCAGCAACTCCTATGTCACGCTGGTGGCAAGATCATTCCCCAATCACATCATCACAGTGTTTCATTGTTCCTTGCTGTCCATCACATCCAACTTTGCTGAAAAAGCTGTTACAGACGACCCAACCTAGAGACCTTCACGCATGTGTATATATTTTATCAAATTTTTTTTTTGTTTGGACTAGACAAACCAGTGAGAGCATCTCAACTCATAATTAAATTTAAAAACCAACATATAAGATGGAGACCTTCACGCATATGCGGATTTAACAATATAGGTGAAATCATGTGTATTATGACATTTGACATGTTCTGCTTAAATCATCAAATTGTTCGATTCTATACTCTGGAAGATTATTGACATTCTCATCAAGGACTGGTAGTATTTGTAGTAAACAATCTACAATACACATCATAATTTAAATATTCATTTTACATAGAAAACTCAAATCATATCCATCGACTTACAATACACAAAACACCCTCCAGTGACCACTCTCTCTACAACTCTACCACAACCTTTAAACCATTTTACACTTCATCCCACTGTATCATGCTAAAAGACTTCATCTTTCCATGACTAAATTCATGTCATGAATGAATTTTCCTCTCTCAGAAATGTTGTAAACCCTCTAAAACTTTGTTCATCAATCAAACATATGTTGGGGTGTTCAGGTTGGCTAGCTATAAATATTTCAATGGTTTTTAATGCAAAGTTGACATAGTATTTGCAGTGAGAAATGTCATTTTTATAGGATACCAATAGCTAACCCAGCTAAGTTCAGGTCTATTAAGAAAAAGCATCTGACTATGACTTCGATTCAAAAGAATTACAACCTGCAACAATGAATGAATCACACCACATTCCATCTTTTAAATTAGACAATCTACTTTAGACTTATAACCCACTAGCTTGTACCACTCAATCAATCACATTAAATGGCATTTGATTTCCAGGTCAATCAATATAGATGTCGTATCCACTATTTACTCCTTTGTGTTTAAGAAACACATAATCACTATGTTCATCAGTGGACCGATAAGGATGTGCACATGACCTAAGAAAATTCTATCAATTATTCATTATTCTTAATCTTCCTTTATTCACAAATTCCAACAATAAAATTCTATCAATTATTTATTATTGATCAGATATTAAATGTGAGCAATGTTTACAATTTTAGCAATTGATATTTAGAATTGTTTGCAGGTAAACACTGAAAAAAAGAGGAAGATATGTCATCTTGAAGTTGAAAATTTGGTTGGAAAAGAATACTATTTCGATCTAGACTGCTCCAAAAATGAATTTCCCAGGGCAAGAAGGCTAATTGTTTTGTTAGTCAACAATAACTAATCTTTATTAGTTATCACAATACCTTTTAATTGTACATATTTTTGCATGTAATATAGGCAGCATCACCAAATGTCTTCCATGCACATTTTGTAATGTATAGACATCACCAACCCTCTTTCATGCACATTTTGTAAAGTTACGAGGAACATCAGATTTCCCATCTTTTTGTGTAAAACTAAGCTTTGTTATTTTTGTGTAATATAAGCAACATCACAAGGAAATCTGAGTTCCCATCTTTTGATATATGACTGAAGTTTGGTTTACTTAATGTTTAAATTATCATTTTACTTTTTCGTTTATTTAAACAAATGTGTTTCAATTTTGAATACCTCTATATTGTATTTCAAAAAATTTTGCAGAATCACTTATTAGTTTCATTTGTTTCTTTTCCATTGATTTCCAAACACGTGCGGTTGCACGTGCCTTTAACTAGTATATATATAGTATTTTTCCCCTCCAATTTAAACAATCGGTCGACGGAGCCTCCTTCTTGAATCCGAACCCGGTTGTACGTGGATCCTGCACTCAAAAAAAAATTATAGGGACACCGGTGTGGTGCCAGCCAAAGGACCACCGAAGAGATGTATTCATAAGGGAATTGAAGGACTAATCTCACTAATTTGGTGGCTTGTGTGTAAATGAAAGGTTAGATACCTTAACTTGTTCATCACCTTCCTATTTATAGGGTCCCATGGCCTAGATAGCTGTTGTTTCTATCTCTCTAGCCATTGTAACGACTTTCCTTAATGACAGCTTAGTGGGTGGTTTTGGTGGTAATCGCCTTGCTTTATTGTAACTTGACGTGCCCTTAATTACCCACGTTTTATGAGTAATGGGCCTCAATCATCTTCTGGGAAGTTACATGCGTTATGGATGTCTAACTGTTTCTCCGGTCCTCCTCGTGGTCTTTGGCCTGATCATTTATTCAATATGTACATAACCATTTACCCATGGGGTGTAAGACCGTCCGACTAGACTTTCAATCTGGTCATGTCCTATCTACTCGGGACAACATTCGTTTGCGAGGCGTAAGGCCGTCCGATCAAATCTTTAATTTGGTCATGCCTTATCTATTCAGGATGACATTCACTCGCAAGGTTTGAGACTGCCCGACCAGACCTTCAATCTGGTATGTCCGACTTACTCGGGACGACATTTGTTTGCGAGGTGTAAGGCCGTTCGATCAGATCTTTAATCTAGTCGTGCCTTATCTACTCAGGATGACATTCACCTGCAAGGTTTGAGACTGCCCGACTAGACCTTCAATCTGGTCGTGTTCACCTACTCGGGAGTGTCCATGTGATATTTCAAATTCAGATTCAGGCTTTTGGATATCGGATATGGCGGCCCATACCCATCTAAGCCTTGACACGTGTTGTCTTTTAATATGGCGTATATTTTTTCCTCCACACAAACACACACACGGACAGTCTGCTTTAGGGAGAGGGTTTAGACTTTAGACTTACTAGCTTATCAGAGGAGAAGATAATTAGTAATAATGATATGTTATTTAAAGAGGGTGAAGAACAGTAGTAATTAAAGGTTAGACTAGATTAGAAACAATGTTTTCAGTTATAGGGTAAAGATTTGGGACAATGTTTTTAGTTAAATCTCCCTCCAAAAATATACTACCCTTTTTAAGTCCCTTTCAAACTTGGGTCCTACAAACATGTACCTTAAAAATTAAAATCCAAATAAATTGGAGAAAGCAGAGGTGTGTATTCTATAACACGCGTGTTAAAAAATGAAATCCAAATAAACTGGAGAAAGCCAAATTGAATAGTTTGCAACTAGGGGTGGTAAACGAGCCGAACGAGCCGAGCTTTGACATGCTCAAGCTCGGCTCGTTTATAAACGAGTTGAGCCGAGCCAAGCCGAGTCGAGCTCACGAGCCTCAACGAGCCTAGCGTTCTTCTTCATTTTAAGGTTTTAGCGGTTGAAAATAAAATTTTGACCTAAATAGCCAAGTTTATGAGCCTAAACGAGCATAACTTTGTATTGATTTAATGTTCTGATTTTACAAATGAGTTTAGTCAAGCTTTAATTAAGTTTTTATAACACAAACAAGTCGAGTTTGAACACAAAATGAAGTTCGATCCAGGTCTCGAGCCTAACCGAGCTTTAAAAATTGTTCAAGCTCGTCCATTTATCTAATTGAACGAGCCTGAACGAGCTTAAACTGAGCCGAGCCCGAGCCGCTTGGTTCGTTTACCAGCCCTATTTGCAACCACACAACACTTCTATTTGATGCTCATGCCTTTTAGATTATTTGATGAAGGACACCTTGTGAAACTTCAAGCATGATGAACAAGCAAAATAAGCAGAGAATATATAATTACACTCCGGTATATGGCTCCAGAGTTGGTCCTCGGTATGTCCCAAAGTGACATCTTCGACTAGCAGGATTAGATGATCCGTGTCCAAGGTCTCTGGATGCCGGATGGTTGGGATCAATCACACCATTTGTGTCATCCCCGAAGTCCCAAAGTGGATACCCCCAAGCTGGAGAACGAAGAGAGTATAAGCATTAAAATATCAATTTTAATCTCATATTTGTCTAATATATCACTTGTTTACCCAAATTAGTATTCATATTTAAATATGTTAATTATTCAAAAAAAATTGTATCTGATTCGTATCCAAATATATCCGAATCTGAAAATTAATATCCGTATCCGAATGATTGGGATATTAATGTGTTATATCCGTTCACAGGTTAGTCTAGTCATCAGTCCCTTTTAGTCTCTTTTGTGCACTAGTCTTTGTGGGCCTCAGCTCACACTTCTTTTCTAAGTTTCAGGATTAAAAACTTCCATGTTTGGACAACAACAACAATTTCCTATTCAAGGTCTTTGTCATTTTTTCCCTTTTAAAGTTAGTGGAGGAGCAAAATCCTACGTACCGGATTCGGGTAATCGGACTCGACTCCTTCCGTTTTTCTCTTCCCAAAGTAGTCCTCGTCTCGCCGGTCAGCAGCCTCTTGCGTCGATAACACCGGGAGGTGGGGGTCCTGCGGAAGACCCCTCCGACGCTCAAGTCAGTATAATGGCCGAATAATAATCTATGTAAAGAAAATTGTGCATATCTGTTAGTTTGCCATTGCCCCCTATCTATAGTGGAGGAATGAGATTAGGGTTTCTGATCTTCCTCATTGCATCGGACGGCTGAGATATCATTCAGCCATCAATGAGGAATCAATAGATGATATGATATAATCAATTATGAAAATCCATATTTGATGGGGATTTGGTGGATAGAGTCAATAATGACCTGATCCTGTAATCTGTTTGGTATTATTGGTTATTAATAGAGGATCAATATCGATAACAACCCATATTTGGTTAAGATTCATATGGATTACCTTAGTTACTGAATGAATTTGATACTGACTTGGTCAACCTTGGGTTTTCGGGCCGGGCCCGTTTGTGCTCGAGATCGGTTGGCCATCGTGTTGTCGGGTCGAGGACGCTCGTCAAATTGGGCTTGGGCCTGGAGGACCATCACTCGGTCGGTTCAGATCGAATGAGCTTAATTATCCGGCCCAATATCCATAGTCAGAAAATTTGGCGCCTACAGTTAGTCTTTTCGGCAGCTCTTTACGTAATTGTTACGTCACCGACAGAGCATATGAAATTATCTAACACGCGTGTATTCTACTATATCAGAGTATGTCACTGTGTAATTTACAATGAAAAACAAAAAATGAATTCAATTCATATAATTACATATAAAAAAGTATTTCTTTAATTGAGAATATACTAAAAAATCTAAATATGTGTCGGTAAAAGTGACAGCAACAAGTGCCGAGTGAAAGAATTTCCTTTACATTATCCCAAATGACTAACATGTTTCCTTACGGTTTCTGGTTCAACATACTTGATTAAAAAGTTTGTTTAGTTTTCAGAAGAAAAAATATGCTTTAGAAAAACATAAAGACTCCCCACTCGCCAGTCTTCCCATGTATTACCATTCAAACATGAAAAGCACGTACAAGGTACAACCACTAACAATCCTCCTCTTCAAAATACATATATGAATCTTGGAGGGGCAGAAAATGATGGTCTAGATTCGGGTCGTTAGGATCCGTCTGCTTCACTCCTCCCAACAATTTCTGCTGCATTGTCGGCGATCCTTCTCCGCGAGCGTCGTCAGAAATAGGGTTGAGGGTGATCTGCGGAAGATCCTCCAATACTCAAGTTAGTCAAGTGAAACCCTAGAATTTTATGTGGATCCTCCTTCCATTGGATGGATAGAAGGGGATCCCATATTTTAGGGATTGATTATGTGTTATTTGAGGGGATTTGCAGAATCTGCTGTCATTATCCCCTGACATATACACATAATTTGTTAGGATCTTGTGAATCGATTGATAATTAATTCCAAATCTAAGATATATTGTTGTGATCTATGAGAATCAGTTACATGTGAGATTTAGAGAATCAACAATTAATGATTCTTAATTTTAAAAATTGAATTACAAAAATACTGACTTGAGTTGATGCTCGGTCGTCGGGTATAGAGGGTCTGACGGGGCGGATCCACATGTGGTGGGCCATTCGGGTCGTGGGCACTCGCTAATCGGGTCATGGGCCGCAAGTACGTGGATTATAGTTTATGGGCCTTAATTTTGGCCCGTACAGATGCCCCCTTTTTTTCATCCGATTGGGATTAAAGATCCTCCTCTTGGGTGGGAAAAACATACCTAAGGCGACATGTGTCAAGCGATGCAGGTCTGATTGGGAGGAATGTTCGTGGATCCTCATGTGCCCTTTTTATTTGCGGTGGCTTGTAGGGTTTTGAGGGGCATGGCACTTGTCGTGTTGAGATCTGCCCATCAGTCTAGACGAGGATTTTTTAGGGGAATTAACGTTGTCTTGTTGCGTCGAATGTCAGCTCGTTGGCTGATGCCATTGATTTAACAATTGATTTATAAAAGGTGATACCATATAATTTCATAGTTGGTCCACATATTCTTTTGATTGAATAATCTGAAATAACTTAATTTAAAGAGTTAGCTAGAATCAATATACCACTTTACATCAATTAATTCTCGCATACATATTCTCATTTATTCTAGTCATCTAAACATCTATAATGAAACTATTTCGGCTACTTCCCACTTACTCTGGCTCTATTATTAAAGAGCGCTGATACACACATTGCACCCCGTTTTGTAGCCCCAAACGCTATGGTAACATAGCATATACTGCGCTATCATAGTGTATGAGTTTTATCATAGTATATGACTCAAATTTTTTTTCATTTTTTCATTATGAAAAAAATACATCAATGTATCTTAGTATATAATTTATTTCATATAACGAGAACCGATTAGGTGTGGCGGAATGGCGGTGCGGCAGCGATCACGGGCCGTCGATCACGGGTCCATCGCATCGGACGGTCGGGTGCGATTCACATCGACCGTCGGATGCGATGGACCCGCGATCGAATGGTCCACGTCGCGGCCGCACCGCCATTCCGCCGCACCCAATCACTCGACTTCATATAACAGCATGCATTTCAAAAAATGAGTGTGATTTTTTTTTAAAAAATGGGATGAACTGCAATTGGGGCTACAATGGGGGGTATGTATCTTTTTCAATCGGGCGCTGTTACACCCAGATCTATTTCCACCCCCAATTCCAGCCTTATATGCGTTGATAGATTTCTATCGACGCATATGCTCATGTTAATAAGACATATGCTTCAAAAGAATTTTTTTATATTTTTTATAAATGCATTCATGCAATTCATTGGAGCATATGCTTCATTTTTTATAAGAGAATGTACCTCATTAGATGAAGTATACTATTTTTAAAAAATTTGAAACACATACAGACTGGAATTAAGACTGGAAATGGGTCTGGATGTAACATTATCCTTTTCCATTATCAAATCAGACATGCGCCTGATGTATATGGGATTGAAAAATGAATATTGTAAAGAGCGCTAATATACGCAGTCCTTTTTACATCCTATTTTGCAGCCTTATACGCTATGATAACGTAATATATACTGCACTATCATAGTGTATGGGTTCTATCATAATATATGACCCAAATTTTTTTTCTTTTCATTTTTTCATTATACACTAATGTATTTTAGTATATACTTTATTTTATATTATAGCATGCATTTAAAAATGTGAGTTTATGATTTAAAAAACAAAGAAAAATGAAATGAATTGTAATTGAGATTGTGTATCTTTTTCCAAATCGTAAAATAGGCTGGCTGTGTAAAGAGGAGGATGTGCATTGAGGATACAAATAGAGACACCACTCGTACAAACATGTGGGCCGGTATTATTTCAGGTGGATGACTCATGGTCCTGTATTATCTGCGCCCACATATTACATTTTTTATTTTTTATTTTTTTGGATATGTAAACTCAAAATTGTATTCTACGGTAATATTCACAAAATTACATAGCAGATTTATAGAGTAAGCTTGGACAGGAAATGAGTTTATACATGGACATGTTACATTCGTTGTCTTTGATCTTACTCTTCTAATTCAAATTTTCATTTTGGATTGCTACTAAAATTTATCAATACTAATTATATTTTCTATCACTCTAAATAAGAGATTAATCCTCAAAAACAAAGAACAATCTATCAAACTAATATTTATAAAAGTAAATCTAGCCCTTGTTTGCCCAATTATAAAACATGAGGTACATTTGTATATACTTGACAATATGCTCTAGAGAGAGGTTTTAGTATAGGTGTAATAAAAGTCAGTGGTGGTTAGTATTGATTTCCAAGTTTGAATTGGGAACTTGCTTTTCTTTCTGGTATTAGATTAGGAAACTTATTTAAAGAAAGAAGTTGTCTTAATTGGACTCTGATTTGATTTTTTTTTGCTTTATTTGTTTTTTATTTTATTTTTAAAATTGTATATAAAATCTTATGGTGAATCCAGGGCCGGCCCTGAAATTTAAAAATTTGGTTGAGGCCCTATGCGATTTTTTAAAATAGGACCCTATCAGTTTATCACACAAAAAAACATCTTGTTTAAATATGACCCAATAAATTGTCATTTTTTATTAGAAGTTTTATAAAAAATAAAAATAAAAATAGATTACACCTCAAGGATTATATTTATTTTGTTCATCCCCTCTTTTTTAAAAGAACATGAACGAATGATTTTTTTTCTTCTAATTAGAAAATTTCAATTTATCATCTTAAAAAATTAGATTTTCATGCTAACTTTATAAATTCATATATGATTTAATAAGAATATGTGAATATAATTATAAAAATACATATATCCAATGAAATAAATTAAACAAAACTAAGATTTAAAAAGGGGCTAAGTACCTTATAATGGAGATCAATTTATTGTAAAATCTTTAAATTTTGCTTCTTTTGACTTTGAAATTGTTGAAATTTGAAAGAGAGAGAGAGAGAGATTATGAGAAACCCCCATGGAGAGGATGAAAAAAACGTTAGGCTAGAGAGGGTGATATTGACATTTCAAATGAGATTTTAAAATTTTATTTATGTATAATTTTTTATGACCATTGTATGGTTGTGATTAATTGTATTTATTCTTTTCATTTGGGCCTTTGATTTTTTTCCTTTTTGAATGGTTGAGATTGTTGGATTGATTGCTTTCTCACAATTGGATGGGGCTTTGAACGAGTTAAAATAACTATACTTTGTAATGGGACAGGGGAGGCCCATAAAACAAAATCACAGAAGTAGTATTTTCTGGGGCTCTCTGGGTGGGGCCCTAGGCAGCTGCTGCCTATTGGGCCTACACCCAGGGCCGGGCCTGGGTGAATCTTTCATTTATCAGTGGAGATTTGAGAAATCTTGTTCTTATTAATTCTGATGGTAGAACCTAATAATTTTCAATCTTGTCTTTTTTTTTACCATTAGATTTTCGAATGTCATCGTGTGATGATATGATAACAGTCATTATGTATTCTTGATTTCTTGATTGCCAGGTTTCAATTGGAAACTTGTTGTTTTTTTTTATTTTTTGTTACATCAGAATTAAAAACTTATTTAGATTATTGTTATCATAACTGAACTCAGCTTTTAATTTGTTTACATTGCCTTATTTGCTTTTTTATTTTATTTTAAAATTAAATATACATAAAAATATAAAATCATGTGGTGAGTCAGTCTTTCATGTATTTATGGAGATTTGATCATCTGGAAATTACATTAGACACAAATCAATCAAAGTGATTAGTACTTAACCAAATATCGAAGGATCGGTTTGGGAATCTCGAGAGCGAGAGCGCCCACCCGTGGACGCAGAATTGGGAATCTCGCGCGCTGTCCTTGAGCAGCTGCGGATTCTCGAGCAGATCCGCCAATCATCAGATTGGGTCGAGCCGAGGGGACGGGGACCGCCCCCCGCATCGGAGGCCGCGGTGGATTCCCTTCCGGAGGTGGAGGTAGAGGTGGAGATGGTGTGCGCGGTCTGCTTGGAGGGGATGCGCGCGGGGGAGAAGGCGAGGAGGATGCCGTCCGACCACATCTACCACGGCCACTGCATCTCTACCTGACTAGCGCGCCGGAACACCTGCCCCCTCTGCCGCTTCGAGCTTCCCACCAATGACGCGAATTACGAGGCGCAGAGGGAGAGGAGATCTGGAAGATCTGGATCTGGATCGGACGGCGATGCGGCTACATCATCTAATTAGGTTTCTGGTTTACTGCAACCTCTGACCCTAGTTTTACCTTTAGGATCGATGGATTATGTGTTTTGTGGTGGTGGTGAGAACATCAATTTTGTGATGAATTTCCATGTTTTCAATGGTTTGAAATCCCAGATTCTAGATTGACTACAAGGATCCTCTTTATTTTTTAAGTAAAATCATCATTGTTACCTGGTTAAGTTCTTAGCAATTTTTGTGTGGTGGTGTATGCAGAACATCAATTTTGTGATTAATTTTCATGTTTATTCACTGTTCTTCAATGGTTTAAAATCCCAGATACTAGATTGGCCCTCTTTAATGTTCAAGTAAAATCATCATTGTTACCTGCTTAGTTGAAACCTCATAAGTTCTTAGCAATTTTTTCGCTTTGCAAGAGAAAGTGGCATGTTTATTTTTTTTTCTTCTTTTAATGTGTTCCAGTGATGGTTATATGATAGAAGGAGATGATATTATTCCTTTACCCCCCGTTTGGATAACGAAAATTGAATTATTCTGGAAAGATAACTATGTCAGTATATATAACAAATATATAAGAATAAGAGATTTTATTTTTGGTTGTGTTTTTTTTTATTCTCATTGAGAAACGTAAGAATAAAGGTTGAGTTGTTTGGTTGATAAAAAATAAAATATAAATAAAGTGTAAAAAAGTTGATTTGACATGTTGACCCTTTGATGTATAAGAGGTGTTGATAGGTGATTTGATGTGATAAGGTGTAAAAAGTTGATTTGACATGTGGACCCCATGAGAATAGATAAAGTGAGTATAGCTTATCCTAGAGGTTACTTAGAATTATTATACTCTCTGCATGGGTTAGTGTTTTTATTTCTCATTGTAAGATATGATCAAGAAACGAATTCGGGGGATTTATGAACAGTTTTTTTATTGTGTAGTTTTGGATCTTCTGATCTTTAGGTTCAATGGGACATGATGGACTTAATTATGTAGATAGGATTGAAGGATTGTTAAATTTTGTAGATTGGGTTTTGTTTTGAGAATCTGTGATGTCAGATCAAATGTTTTGAATTGTCATTTTTTCGAATCCGATCATACCATTGTTCTTTTCTCCTAAAAGTTCTTTTTTTTTCAATTGAAAGTGTACATATTGGCATATTGCACGCATGAATGCTGCCTGTTGTGAAGAGGGTGATTTTCATCGGGAATATCGACGGTCCATGAAATTCTTTTGGATATGAAGAAGGGCCCGTCTATCCCCACCGTGTCATTTTCAGTCCCCCCAACCAAAAAAAATAAAATAAAGAAAATCTGTTTGATATAGAAATCCATTAACCCCACTAGCCACCCCTCCCCACCCAAAAATTAAGAAAACCCTTCCCCACCACTTGACTCAAAATAAAAGACACACAATCTCCCCGTGTTTTTCCCCCTCTCGCGCTCTTCGTCGACATACCTTTTGTCGAACAGATGTACTCGTTGACGACATATCCCCAGTCGACCTGGGTTTTATAGGGCGACAACGGATCCGTCGAACCAATGGTTTAAGAACTTTGTGTTCTGTAATTTGTTCGACATACTGTTTGTCGAGAAGATGTACTAGTGGACGATATACGCCCAATCAACCTGGGTTTTAGATGGTGATAAAAGGTCTGTCGAACTAGTTGTGTCCGGAGCATGTTTGCTAGAATCAGTTTGACATACCTTTTGTCGAACAACTGCACTAGTTGGCGACATACGTCCAGTCGACCTGGGTTTTAAAGGGCGACAATAGCTCCGTCAAACCAATGGTGTAGGAAGCATGTGTTCTGGAATCGGTTCGACATATCTGGAGTCGAACAGATGTATTAGTTGACGACAAATGCCTAGTCGATCTGGGTTTTAGTGGGCGACAATAGGTCCGTCGAACAAACCATATGAGATAGCCTATGTTCTGGAATTCGTTTGGCAAACCTGGAGTCGAATAGATGTTGGGATCTGCCACAATCTATGAGGCCATAGGTTCATATTGATGAATGAAAAAAAACATTGTAAAAAAAAACTTGGTGAAACATTTTATCATGATGAGATTGTCACATACATTAGCTATGAAAGGGAATACATAAAAGAGCTACATATGTTAAATTCATGCCAACTGATCATTCGCACACATTTTAAAAGGCATTCATTACAAACATTAATATTCAAAATGTTGGGAGCCATTCAAAACCAAATGAATGCCATGTTCTTTAGGGTTTAGTCTCCCCTATTACAAACTATGACAAGTATTGATATCGTGATAACAAGGCGGTTGTGATAAAGTCATCTATATCGAATGTCTTTGCTTCGAATTTCGTTCTACACTTGAAGCGTCGGGAAGTGATGTGCCATTCTTCAAGTATAGAAGCACATCTCGGATGCTGGATTGCGCAGACGAAATAGTTGTCCTTCTATCCAATAATGATTGAAGATGTTGATCAGTGTTTGTCACATAATGGATCCTTGAGGATCTTGTGGACACCTTTGAAAGAAAGCAAAGAAAGACAATTTGTTAGAGTATCAAAGCCTTGTTTTTCATTCAACCCCCTTCAAAGAACATAACAGGACTTTTGGTGGACAAAGCGCATGATGTTTATACAAGTTCAAAGCACCAGTTATAGAGATCAAAATCCAACTATAATAAAGAGTATTGCATTCATGCTGTATATAAAATTCGACAATGAATAAGGTCCTCTCATACAACTGGTTGTCGTAGCCTTCTACAGATTATCAAATTATGTTTTCTGAGAATAAGAGCTATACAAAAACTATACTGGAATTGTCTAAGAAAGAAATTCATTTATATTAAATATTAATACTATTGTTTTAGAAAACTTCAATAGCCGAATTTATAAATACATCCATCGTCAATATTGAACATTAAACACAATTCAATTCAATCCAAAAATAACCCTAAATTTCTATGGAAACCATATATTTCTATCTCAAACCATAATTTTTTTTTTGAATAACTAATCTTTCTATCCCAAACCTTGGGTTTCAATCCACATTCTATCCCAAACCATATGTTTATATCCCAAACCATTATTATTTTTTTTACTAACCAATATTTCAATCCACCACTATCACAAACCATACGTTTCAATCCCACCACAAAATTTTAAGAACAAAACCAATTTTCAATCCACATTTTATTACAAACCCTAGCTTTCTATCCACATTATATCCCAAACCCTAGGTTTCAATCTACATTCTATCCCAAACCCTATATTTCTATCCCAAACCCTAATTTTATTTTTTGAATAACAAATCTTTCAATCATATATTTAGTTATAATATCAAACCTTAGATTTCTATCCCAAACTTTATTTTTATTTTTTAAATAACTAATCTTTTTATTCCAAACCCTAAATAATTTTTTTTGTTCAATAATCAATCTAGAATAAGATAAGAAATATACAATCAAGAACAAATAATGACACATACCTAATGCAGATAGATGATGGCGCGTGAGTTCTCCTTTTCAATGGTTCATCCGGTGGGAGGGAGAGGAGAGGAGGGGAGGGCGGATCAGGCGGGATGGGAGGGAGAGGAGAGGAGGGCGGATCAGGCGGGATGGGAGGGAGAGGAGAGAAGAGGAAAGGAAAAATTAAAACCCGAGTAGGAGGCAGGGGAGAGAAGAAAGAGGGAAGAAAGAGGACTTAAGGGAGTGGTGGGATTGGGATTTAACTTATATGTGATATATATGGTTGTGGGATTGGATTTTATAATAAACATGGCTTGTGGGGACAGTCAAGTGCTGGGGAAAGCATGTATCCAGGTGGGGATAGAGCTGCCCTATGAAGAATGGGATAGGATGGGGTGGGTTCTTGACCTAGATGTTTGATTAGATGGTCTGGGAAAGTTAACTTTTTTTGTTGTTTTTGTGTACATGTATTAATAAATGATCAATCTGTATGGGAGATATCTCATGTTTTTTTTTTCTTTCTTTCTGACTATATCATTTGTTTGTTGTAATTAGTGCATTTGATGAAGATTGTGTGTGCGCACCGGGGGTGGGGGGGGGGGGGGGGTGTGTTATTGGGTTTACAAAAGCATAAAAGAGAAATTTATACAGATCATAGCACATATAGTATTGAGTATGATGGTCTATCTATCTTATGAGATGAGAGTATTTCAAAGGAAGCAAAGGAAGGAATGGTATGCTCAGAATGTGGGGCAGCGTTGTAAATAGTCGAAAGGACCAGAGTAAGTTCGACGTTGAGGATAACACAGTGAGAGTGAATGGGGTAGGGGCGTTTGAGGAATAGAGATGTGTAATGTTGTATTTTCTTGGGGAGGCATCTTGGCTTCCATTTGGATGTTGAACATTAATAATATCGGTGGCATCCCTGATACTTGAATATAGCAAGATAAGACATGTGTTCCACACTATGGAGTATCTAAGTATCTTATGGTGGATGTTTTGGTTTTGCATTGATCAGTGGTCATACGGCATATACTTCTAATACCCTGTTTGGATTTGAGTTTAGGTAGATTAAGTGTTCGAAAAGTCAAACTCGAATCCAAACACAGTTTTAAACGTTTAGCTTTTCAAATCACTATCTTCTCTAAAAAAAATACTTTACAGTTGAAAATCTAATAAAACAATGCTTTTCAAAAACTGAATTTAAAATACAAGATTCTAAAAATCTTAGCGTTTCAACTTCACATCTAAATGCAACCTAAGTAAAAAAATCTTGCGATTGAAAATATAATAAAACAACGGTTTTCAAAAGCTAAGTTTGAAACACAAGATTCTAAAAATCATTGTGTTTTAACCTTACATCCAAACGCAGCCTAAGTAAGTTGTAGTTTCAAAGCAATGTTTTCTTGGATGAATTTGAATCTTATTGCTGTGGCTCAGAACATTGTTATCAGTTTGAAATTCCATATTTTAAGGGGATGCTATCAAACTAAAATAATCTTTCGGGAATATAACCTGTGTGAGGAGGAGACACCCATGTGAGCTACATATTAATCATTTGATTCATCTATTGTTGAAAGGGAAGATCGATATTTTTATATGGTAGCATGCTATGCAGAAATGTAAATTGTTTGATAGCATGTTGAGGTTTCATAATGTATGACATTATTCATATATGTCAAAAATTGAGATTGGTGCCTATGTTATATAGAATTTTCAAGGGAAATTTTTGCAATTAATCTTAACTTAATAATTAATTTTAAAAATGATCATCTATCAAAATAATTTGTAAAACAATAATGATTCCGAGGCCCCAATTTCATAGGCCCTAAATAGACCCCATGAGGTGGCATCAAGACATTACTCATTATATCATTTTTTTATTATTTCCTTTTAAAGTGGTTTTTCGGTTATGATTTATCGATTTTTTTGTGATTTGTTTTTCATTAAATCTAAGATCAGCTCATTAAATCTAAGATCAGCAACAACTCTCATTCTTCTTCATCATCCCGTTTTTTCTTCTTCATGGGAGGCGGTGACGAGTCTGGCAAACGAGGGTTGATAAAGGTGGAGACGGGTCTCATGGTGGGACAGGGGTTGACGAAAGTGGAGACAAAAACAGGTCTCAAGACGGATGGGGCCGACAAAAACAGAGATGGATCTTGCAATGGAAGCTCGCGAGAGGCTCACGGAGTTTTGCGGGTTAGTCACGCTGAAGGAGCTCTCCGGCTCTTCGGGAGGGACGGGTCAGGGTGGTGGATGATCTCGGGCTCGTGTCAAAGGGACACAACGACCGTCGATAATGTTCATCCAACCCGCGCTCACCAAAGAAGAAGTTTTAAATGTCTCTTGTTCCAAAAAGGGGAATTTGATTTAATCCAATAAGTATTGATGGAGATAAATTATTTACATTTGTTTTTTGAAGGTTCAATTTGTTGTTAATGTTTTTTAAATTTGGGTTTGTAATGATTTAAAATTGTCGGAGACTCTGGTTACGAAATGGATTTGAATCGGGAAATGGATTCAGGGGGTGGGTTTTTTGTTTGTAGGAGATATAGGGGTGGAATGGAAAGGGGGTGGGTTTCACTTTTTAAAAAGCATATATATATATATACGCGGGTGATTACGTGCGGCCGAACGGTAGGTGCGGCCGCGACGTGAGCCGTTCGATCGTGGGTCCATCGCATCAACCGTCCGATGCGATGTACCTGTGATCGACGCCGTACCCACCGTTCGCCGCACGTAATCACCCCTATATATATATATATATATCTATACTCTATATCCTAAAGCATTACAATAGTGCCAAAAGTTTTCATCTAAGATGGCATTCTCGTAATTCTGTGGATTTGTTTGGTTTTTTTCTTTTGTGTGACTCGGGTGGGAATCCACGTATCGTTGTTTAAGACCCTAACCGACATACCCTTTATTTGGAAGGAAAAATAAAATTAGGGGGAAAGAAACACAAGTTACAGAGTAAAAAAAAAAAATTTTTTTGGGAAGAGAACAAAGGGACAGAGGTTGTGTTTTCTTTGAGGGGAAGAAGAGACTCAAATCATAGACAGAAAAAAAGGGTAAATAGAAGGACATACGTACGTTTTATTTTTCAATCTTGATTATATTTTTATGAAAGATTTTTTTTATTTTCGGTGTTCTTGTTATTGATTCATTCCTGTGAGGTTTTCATTTAATTGTTTGTTATGATATTTGTGATTCTTAGTTAGATTTGATTTATAAGTAATTTTGATTTGGGTTTTGTAGATTTGTTATTGATTCGGATTACATGATTCGGGACTGATTTGATCTGGATGTTGTGTTTTTTCTTAGAAATCTCGTTGGATTGCTTGAATTGTCGAGTTGTTGATTGATTTGATTTCAGGTTTTGGGATTTGGTGATTATAGGCCTTGAATTGATCTGGGTATCAAGTGCTGGGATTTGTAATTTTAGGGTTCAATCGATATTGATTTCACAAAGTGTTGTAATTCAAGGACTTGTTATGATATATTATTAACAATTGACGAGTACATTCGATCATTAAGAACATTAGATATTCCCTGGCTGATTTGTTTTGGAAAAATAGCAATATAAAAAGCCAATATAAAAATTCAAATTAAAGTTTAAAAATGGACCTCAAATACCAAATTAAACAAAAGAGATGACATCAAATACCCATTAGCAAAATAAAAAAAAAGAAAAATGAGAAATGATTCTAAACCAGTACAGGCCCAATCCAAAAAAAAAAATAATAATAAAATAAACTGAGAGGAGCCTGTGAAAAATGAAATAATTTAGTAGGATATGTTAAAGAAATAGAGTAAAGAATGTAGGAAGAATAATATCATATATACTAATACCTGAAGATCAATCTTCATAAAGTCTTCTGCTTTGTGCTGTAGCAGATTTTGTGTTGTCTTACTAAAAAGTGTCACCCATGTACTGGTACTTTCATCTTTCAAGTTGTGTTTTCTTTGAGGGGAAGAAGAGACTCAAATCATAGACAGAAAAAAAAGGTGAATAGAAGGACATACGTACGTTTTATTTTCCAATCTTGATTATATTTTTATGAAAGATTTTTTTTATTTTCGGTGTTCTTGTTATTGATTCATTCCTGTGAGGTTTTTGTAATAGCCGGGACCCTCTTATGCCGGTTTATGCTAATATTTACATGTTTGGTTTACAGGAGAGGATAATTTTATGTTATTGGGATTTTGGTCTTTATTCTCCCTGAAGTCGTACATTTGGTTTAATTTTTGAAAAGTACCTTCAAGGCATATTTTGGATTCGCGCTAAACATATGAAGGCTTCATTTTTGAGTTACCTTTCATATAAAATTGGTTTGGCGTTATTTGGAATTATATTAGAAAAGTTATGCCTGTTTTACCATTTATGCCCCTAGAAGAATAAATCGCGAGGTCTTCTGTTCGTTGTTATTTTAAATATAGTTAGAGGCTTCTTCTGATCTTGGCTCAAGCATAGAAGTTGTAGATATTTTCGTTCTCTTTCCAACAGAAGTTGTTTCATGTGAAGTGGATTTCCCTACGAGAAGATATGGCTGTTTGAGTCAAGGCTGCGCAGATTTTAATGGAAGGGCGTTTTCGTCATTTGGCGAAACCTAAAGTTTTTAATTTTCGGTGAGTCGGTGGAGGGTGGTAATATATGAGCGGGGAGAGAGAGAGTGTCATCCGAGACACCGTTCGAAGAGGAAAAAAAAAAGGGGAAATTCAGGGAAAAATTAGAAAAATTGGGAAAAGCTTCGTGGAGCATTTTTCGCGATACATTGGGTAAAGATTTTTGTTCTTTTCATTGTTATTCTTCGTCTAGGGTTGTTTTATTTCAGTTTTGAATCAAATTTGTGATTTGGGGCTGGAATATGATTATGTTTTTGGGGCTGGATAAATAGGTATTTGATGGTTGATTTTATAGTATCAATTTAGGGTTTGTAGTGGGGATGTCATTTTTGTCTTGGTAGATTTGGGAATTGTTTGATTAATAGGGTTATATTTTTAGTATCTGATTGAGGTTATAATTTTATCAGTGAATTCCTGTCTGCGTGGTTTAGGAGCTGGGTTAGGGTGAGTCCAGCTTGGATTGTGAATTGTGAGGTAAGTAACCCGATCGACTTTGCTTGTTCTGTTCCATTCCACGTTGTATTATCGTAAGTAACCCGATTGACTTTTACCTGTTCCATTTCATTCCACTTTGTATTATTGTAAGTAACCCGTTCGATATTTGTTTGTTCCATTCCATTCCATGTTGTATTATTGTAAGTAACCCGATTGATTTTGATTGTTTCGTTCCATTCCATTATTTGTTCAATTCCGTTCCGCGTGGTATTGTTGATTCGACATTTACTCATTCCATTCCACCCCACATTTTATTGTTGTTGAGTCTATTCAATTGTATTTGATAATCCAGATGATTTCGATTGTGAGTACTGCATTTTAAATGTCCTATTATTGAGACATATTCCTTCATTGTTGTTAGATTGTGGTTGTTCGAGATTCTAAAATATTCTTATAATTGGTCTCTTTGTATCTTGGAGTTATTCTTTTGTTGGATTCCAGATTAGTTTTCCTCAATTATATCTCGTGAGCCTATAATTGACTTATTCGTATTGGGAGTTTTCCTTGATATTATTATATACATCCTTGTTATTCGATATCTTCCTATGATCAGAATGACTGTGTTGCTTGACCATGAAACCTTGTAGTATGTTTGGCATCGTTGCTTCTATATTACCTCTTGTGTACTTGGAGTTGGATGACCATAGACCTTACAGTGAGGGTTGAGGTTTGCCTCCCTAGCGCGCATAAGTACGTACGGTCCAGCGAGGGGGACTTGAGAATACCCTGCCGTGCCTGGACGTTCCGAGGGCCAGGTAGTGAATCCGCGGTGGACGTTCCGAGGGCCACACGCGAGGTATGTAGATATCTTGGACATAGGGGCCAAGATGGTGGGGTCGTGCAGATGGTCAATCCTACGCTTTGGACATTTGGGGGCCAGAATTGTGATTCCCTTATCATTCTTGTAGCATTGTGACAATTTCAGGGCCATCAGTGATTTAATTTCAGAGTACTTGCTTTCAGTCCAATTGTGATACATCTTGATGATATTCATTGGTTTTATCAGTTGTGAGGTGTTAGTTTGAGTTATTCATTCCTATGTTTATATATCAGCGATGTTATTGTTCTCCGCTGATGCTTATACAGTAATTCCATTTATCATTATACTTTGACCTGGTGTTTATTGAGATTACTGAGCTTGACTTTTGATGTCATTCTTGTTTTCCTTGTGCGTGGAATGTCTGGGTTACTTACTGAGCATCTTTCGCTCATTCCATTCTATTTTCTCTTACTTTGCAGAGTAGAGGCGGGGTTGGTGGACGTTGGCTTAGTCTTCTTTTGGTGCCACGTCTAGCTGGTGATAGGTATATATATAGATGTGTATAGTTTGATGTTTTGGATTTGATTATTTTGGTAGAGGCTGGTCTAGCAAACCATGCCTATGTTAAATGCTCTGTACATATGGATGACTGTATATGAGGTGTGTTAGATGCTCTGTTGACTGCTTAAACTTTCCTGGGTGTGTTGTGATATAGGTGATTATACATATCTTGTTGATTATCTGTTATCCCAGGGTTGTTATCATATGTGATTATATAGGGTGGACATTTCGATGTTTTGTTTTAGAAAAAGAAAAGAAAAGATTATGGTGGGTTTTTAGGCACGTGACGCGCTCGTGTCGGCGTTTCGGGGCACGGGCCGCCACAGTTTTCATTTAATTGTTTGTTATGATATTTGTGATCTTAGTTAGATTTGATTTATAAGTAATTTTGATTTGGGTTTTGTAGATTTGTTATTGATTCGGATTACATGATTCGGGACTGATTTGATCTGGATGTTATTGATCGGATTACTTATGAAGATCTTCTACCTCTAGAATTGATGGATTGATTGTGATGTCAGAATACACGTTGTTGATATTGAGATACTTGAAGATATATAGTACTTGAAAGCTTTTAGATGAAAGTAGGCATACGAGAAATCTAAATTGTTTGATTCACCGTTATGGATTTGCAACAGATCTAGAGAGAAGGAATGAATTTGTAATACTAAAAAAGGTATTTCAGATTTTTTAAAATAAAGATAAATATTAACAGATCTCCAGAGAATAAGTAGACCAAAAATTTATATTTACATATATGTACATTTGCAATGAAGTTTGCATGTGCTTTTGTCTAAAAATTATTCAAGGATGTGTGGAGAGAAAGATGATTTCTACATATTCATGGTGTTGTTATAACTAATCCTTTTTTTTTTCTATTATTTAATAAGATATCATCATGTACTGAACACTAATACCTTTACAGTCATGAAAATGGTTGCAACTCATACACTTTGATAAAATTGGCAATGTAATAAAAAAAAGGTTTCTTTTTTTTTTATTTGGCAAATTTCTACGAAACTAGGCATTGCTCGGCGAAGTAAAATCGTTAAAGGTACTTTTCAACCAACATGATATCTCCATCTTTAATACATATATTCATTCAATATTATTGATCTTGTTATTCAATTTCTTTTTCTACATTTTCAATTCTTGTTTAGTGTAAATTTTAAATTATTCTTTACACAATATAAATGTCATCTTATCTCTCATTGTTCTCATTGAATTCTATGATCGCAAGACAACAGTTGCATGTGAATGCCATTGTTCTCATTGAATTTTTTATGAATGTATAAATTAAGGCCTTACATAGGGAAGGAGATGAAAAAATCGCCCCAATTGTTTGGTGCAAACTCTGCTGTTTTCCGGACAACATTGTTTGATGGATTTTGGAGAACGGAAGCCATGGCAGCCATTTAGTGTGAAGATAGTTCGAGATTAGTGAGATGGATGGACATTAAGGGCCCGTTTGGATATGAATTTAGGTAGATTATGTGTTTGAAATGCTAAAAATTCTCAAACTCAAATTCAAACACATTGTGAGCGTTTAGCTTTTCAAATCATGATTTTCCTTTTTTTATACAAAAAAATCTTGCGTTAGAAAATTTAATAAAACAACGTTTTTTAAAAACTAAGCTTGAAATATAAAATTTTAAGAATCTTAATGTTTCAATTTCACATCCAAACACAACCTAAGTTTCATCAAATTAGTCAGATATTTATTGCTAGGTTGGGGTTTGAAAGGATGAGTTAATGTTTTGGTCATGTTGTATATTTATTACCATATCATTTTGGTCATGTGGTGTATTTTTTAAGACAAAGTTTTGGTCATGTTGTGTATTTATTAAATTTTAATTTTCCTCTAAATTAAACCAGCTAATTTTGTTTGTACATGAATTAATTATATTCTATTTACTTAAGTAGGTGTTTGCTTATTTTCTTGTCAAATTTATCCCATTAACAAAAAGATCGAGTACTGCAACCAGGATATATACGGTGGATATCATTTAGACGTTGATACACTCAGTCCAGTTAGAATCTCCGTTTGAAATCTTTATAATATATGAAATTGTTTAACATAATAAATAAGTTACTATGTCAGTATATACACTCTATTACAGATCAGAATATTATGCATTCAACTAATACGGGTATACATATACTTCATTAATTATTTATAATTAGGGAGTATTTGAAGTTCTGATTTTCTTTCATTCTTGAATTAGGAAGTTGTAATTCCTGCTTCCTCCAACCATGATGTTTTGCCCTGCCTAATTAGGATGCATTTTGTATGTATATATTTTTTAAAAAGAGTTAAATTGTGTTCAAACAGCAAAGGAGAGGTAAAAAGGACTGAGCATAAAATTTTGCTATATATCATTTGTCTAAGTGCGTTTTTTTATTCTTAATCAAAATTTGTATTTCTATATGAAAAAAAGCTTTACACATACACGAGTCTGTACAAAATAGTAAAAGTCATGAATACAAGAGAGGGAAGAACGATCTAAGTCGAACTGCATCTCATTGTCGCAGGGAATCCAAGATCAGATAACTGTTGAAGAAATCGACACGCATTTTAATTAATTGCATGTGCATGCATGATTATAATGCTTGGCTGTTTTTATTCTCGAATATTTTTTTTTAACGAGAATGTAGTCATTTCTATTTCATGATTGAGAAAGAACATAACTGAACAGGTAGAGAATAGAATAATAAAAGCTTAAACAAATACATAGAAATTTTAGATAAAATAAATCATGCACTCGCCGAGCTACGTCGACCCTCCTCCCTTAGTCGAAAAATAGTCCGGTACAAGTAGAAAAGATTTCTACCCCGTCCCATCCCACTTCCCACACTGTTCCACGATAAGGAAGATGTTTTCGTCGATGTGGATGCTTGAAACTTCGCACATTCCCGTTCCCCAATCCCGAATGCATTGTATCGTCGTCTCCCATAGGTTTTCGAAGTAGAACGTAGCTCCCTTCAATACCACCTCGTTTCTCGCTCTTCATATCATCCAAGTGTCTGCTGGGATAATTGATAGCCATACTCGGCCCATCTTGCTCCTGTCATCTCGCTTGCGCATGCGCCGTGTTCATGTGAAATGTGATGATACTATTAATTAATACTTGGTTAATATCAGATTCAGATAAGCAAAAGCAATCCTCTATTAATATTATTCAGTTAATTAGTATGGACTATAATTTTTTGGCCCCTCTTTAATGATAAAGAACACATAATCAGTCGTTGGGAAAGATCAAGACGTCTAGACTACCTCCAGGTTTGTCCAGAAAGTTGTGAAAAAAAAAATCCACAATCTACTTAGGGTCCGTTTGGATCCAAGTTCTATCCGTGTTTGCGATCCGGACGCCATCAAATGCCTGGGGTGCCATCCAAACAGGTTTCTTGACTAGTCTTGCCGTCCGTGTTAGCGTTTACTGTGTTATATATTGCGTGCCCGTCGCCTCAAAAGATTGATTTCCCTCAAGGCAAGGCTAAACATGAAAATATCAAATATACCCATCCACTTTCATCCAAATTCTTTCATCAATCTCTGTAACCAAAACAAGCCCTGAAAACAATTATCAAAACTTACATCTCACCAACTGTTATCAAGTCCACCTGGGTACCAACATTTCTATTTATGTCCTTTAATCAATAATTTACCACCACATTTTTATATTAATATACATACTCCACCCCTTCGTACAACCTTGGATTCATCTTGTCTGTTGTTTTCTTTACCAAGGTTCATTCATCTACGGGGATCACCCAAGGATAAAGGGGAACAGGCAAAAAAATCTATTTATTGTAAAAATAAACCTAATATCTCTGTCTTTATAAGTTAATGTAAATTCCGGTAACTATTGATTATTAGGGGGCTAGAATTGTTTACCAAGTTTTTCTATACCTCTGGATAAAAATACATTTCTATGTCATCAATAAGGGTGAATTGTCCAAATATCTCTGCAGCCAACCCTCTATTATTTGTGTGCCCCCAACTTTTTAAAAGAATTTTCTGTACCTCTACAGCAAGCACTCAAATTTTTTTTTTACCCTCATCCCTTTAAGGCCCCTAGCCCCACAAAATCACAATTTCTCACATGTAAGTGCATATATGTTTTCTAGTAACTTGGAAAACATAAAATGTAATTTCTGTAAATATTATCTGTAAATGCATTATTATATAATGTAAAAATGGTAACTTGTAAAACACTAGAGAAACATACATTAATGTATATTATTAATATATATATGGTTCTTATATTGTTATGAAGTACACACTTGTTAGTGTTTGGTTTATTTGGGTGTTTAACTAATTGTTGCATCTCTAATATAGTTTGAACTGCGCTTTCTTCCTAATAATGTACGCTTGTTAAGTCGAATGTATAACAGTGAATTTGATTTCAATCAAAATGACATGAAAATGATTCCAGAAATTACAATATCTTAGTTCATTTGGGTAGGAAAAGAACATCGAAATGCAAACATTCGATGAATTCAAGTGCTTTGATGTATTTACATTATATATATATATATATATATATATATATATATATATATATATATATATATATATATGAAAGTATTTAATTTGAATATATACTCACCCATTTAAATGTATAATATATCTTCCATAGGTTTAACATAAGAAGATAGGTGTAACAAAACTCATGAAACCATGACATCAAAAACCTCGGAGAAAAACTTTCTAAACAATCTTTCCATCATATCTCGTTTTTTGTGCAATTTACAATTTTAAGATGATCTAGACATCTAGTCTAGTAACAGAAAAGTTGAATAATTTTATAAACATCTTAACTGACATGGATAAAAAATAACATCAATGTCAACAAGTAATTATAAGATGACATGCCTCATTGTGAATGTTCTAGGTCTGATTAAATTTTGAGTGAATTGCTCAAATGCCCCTAAATCAACAGCTCTATTTTTTCTATCCCTCGACTTTTTAAATTTTTTTTATCCATGCAGTTTGGTCCCCTTTTTTTGTCTCTTAACAGTTCCATATCATACTTTAATACCTAAATTACCCAGCTTTATTTTTTCAGTTATAATTACATTATGGGTGCGTTTGGTTACGCGATTGTAAAACTGATTTTGTAGGAATCTGCGATTACAAACTTGATTCTGCAGGAAGCTCACTTTCTCAGCTTTTCGAAATCACAGCTTTTGGGCACTATTTGCCTGCAATCGCTGGGTTTAAAACTGCGATTACAAAACTGTTTGGTTGCGCGATTGCAAACGCAGCTTTCTGTAATCGCAATCGCAGCGCAATCGCGCAACCAAACGCACCCATATATGTGTTGTTGCATAATATGTTCAAATAGTTACTGAAACTTTATATGTATATATTTACAGATATATCATTTTGTATGTGTGAACTTGGCTTTTTAGCTCTTATCCATGCAAACTAAGGAGGATGATCAATTGGTTCTCATAACCTACTATATGTGTAAGTGCAAATATGAAATTATTAGTGAAGCGGTTTATTGTCTTCAACAATTATTTGCATTGGCATGTGGTGATTTTAGACTTTGTAGAGTAGTGTTTCATGTCATGCAACTCGTTATTTCATGTTCGTTATAAGAAACATATACTTGACTATGTAACATGGATCAATAATAGTTGATGTATCTATTTAATGACACTTTGATAATATATTTATAATCATTTTGTGTACATTAAATGCATTTACAGATGATAATATTTGGACTTACAATTCATGAATATATAGTATCTATAACCATTTTGTGTTTAACTATATTTGTGTACGTTGAACGCTCTCTGTAGATAACTATTAAATATCTATAATTGCATGTGTGTATAATTTCTGTATGTATGATATTATATTCCTGTATTATGTATCTCTGTCTATAAAGAGTATTTCAGGTATTATGAACAGCGGGGGCGAAAAAAAAAGACAACATAGCAGGGGTAAATAAAAAATAAAAAAAGTTCAATGGTAGAAAAAAATTAAGCTGTTAGTCAAAGAGCATTTGAATAATTCACCCTTTAAATATTTTGGCTATAACTCTTTAGAGCATCTCCAATGGATTAGAGATTTTAAACTTTTGAAGACCTCTGAACTTTAATGGGGTCTTCAATTTGAAGATTTTACTGTTTTAAAGACCTATCAACTCTAACGGTGGATCTTTTTTTTTGTAGGTCTTCAAATCTCACTATTTTGATCTGTTAAAATTCTCATTTTACCCTTTGTCAATTTCATCTTTATTGTTTATTGACATTCATGTCTTAATTTTAATGTAAATAACCAAATTATATTAACTCTATATTTACAAATAAAGAAAATAATATATGTATGTAAAGTTGCAAGTGGATTTGTATTTAAATTTATCACAAATTTTTCAAAATTCTATATTTTTATTAAATACAAATAGAAAATTAAAAATTTATAATTTTGTATGAGTTAAATTTCATTTATTAAAAATTATTATAAGTTAACAAGAATATTTGTAGGATTACAAACACTTGATGTGACATATGGAGACTCAAACAATGGGTCTCCAAATATGGAGTCCAAAGTGAAATTGAAGACTTGCAGTCTTCATTTTGAAGCTCGGTTGGAGCTAGAACAAAAAAAGGTGGGCTTCAAATCTCCTTTTTGAAACTCCATTAGAGCTGCTTTTATAATTTTCTCATTTTTAAATTAAATCATTAGGTTTACTAAATCAAGTTAAAAAAAATCGTGTCCTAAATGATTTGGTTTGTTCAGAGTCATGAATCATTACATTTTGGTAGCATTTAGAAAAATATTTGAGTATAATTTTACTTTTTAAAAAAATAAAAGCGCAAAGGTGTATGTTTTCAAATGATTTGATAAAAAAACAATTTAATTAAAAAATTTGGTACAACTCTTTATTAAAAAAAATGTTTAAAAAAAAGTGGTCAGAGTGTACTCTATAAGAATCGAGTTTGTTTAAATTATTTTATTTAAAATCATCACAATCTACTAAGCTTAATCGAACCAAATGAGAAATAATACCATGCATGACCAACGTGGATATATTTAATATGGAATTCATATGTTAAAAAATAAAAACAATCTGTCAAAATAATAAAACATGCTACAGTCATCCTAGTACTTCTAGATCTTCCAATTATTGTTGAGATTTTCAATTGATTAATTATTACGTTTTTGGGGCTTTCCACGACCTTTAAAATCTACCTCACAATTTTGACTGTTTGAGTGAATCAAGGTACCCGAAAACATAAAACAACTTAATTTGTTCATATGTTATGCCGAAATTGTCATATCACTGCCTGGCAACGGGTTCGGTCCAGATCTAGACCTGGTTATACGTGAAATTTATCCAACCCGATTTGGATTTGATCAGTGGACCCGAACATACAAACTGTTCGGATCCGGGTCCACCCCACCCTGATCCGTTGGACTCGAGACTCGACTATTTTATTAGTATATGTTCATGTATTACGAGATTATTTGTATTAGTTGACCCATATTTTTATTTCTTATTTATCAAGTTACAAGTATAAGTTTTAACTCATTTTTGTATTCATAAGTCCATAACCAAGCCCATAAATCATAACCCATAACCAACCAAACTCACCCATTGACAAGCCTTATTAGTTTATTAGCTTTTAAATTTGTACAATTAATTGGTTTGTTGCATGACTTATGTTCATTGTTTAGGTTAATATGTTAATGTTTATTGTTTTGAATGTTGTTTAGATTAATATATAGTGTTATTGTTTTGAACGTTTACTTTGTGACACAAATAACCATTAGCTCTCCATTTTAGTTCATTGTTATATTGTTTAGATTTTTGTTTATTTTGAATGTTATGTGTAAGTGTTTATTGTTTTGAATTGTACAAAAATATGTTCAAATATAATGTCAGACACCAGTTTAGAGCTCAAAACTAATGTTTTAAACAAAATTTTCTTAATAGAATGATAAGACAAACAAATTCATGAGCTCTCTCCTTTTTTTTATTAACCATATTCGGGTCGGGTCGGACCCGGACCCGATCGACCCGAGTCTGACGGGTCCGGGTCCAACCCGACCTAATCTGGACCCGACCCGTTGACATGCCTACTTACCATCAGTATGTGTCCTGATGATATTTTTATCAATAGATTCTTAATTTCTATATGACCGCTGATAATTATTTGATGGATACATTATATATCCATCAATTGATGGAAATCTCATTATCAAAATATGAATTAATATTAAAAATTTTGTTATGAGAGATAATTTTATTGTTCAAGTATCATGATGTTCATTTTTATTCTTATTAATTATACTGAAACATCTAAAAAAATTGTGATTGGAATCTCCTACCACCTTGCTCTTATGTTAATTGCTAGACATGTTAATAATTTCAATTCAATGATATTTATTTAAACTGAATTATTGAGAGTGAAAATTTTTCCTTTTAACCTAGAACTACCTCACTATCCTCACCATCAAAAATAAAATAAATAAAATGAAACATAATAATATAGTATGTGTGGCCAACGTGGACATATAAATTTCATAAATTCAGACACTCTTGTTGCCCAAAATATATACAAAGAAAAGTAACAATAACCGGTTTTATATATATATGTTTTTTAAAAAGTGAAACCTACCCCCTTTCCATTCCACCCATATATATATATTTAAAGGGGTGGGGTGAATATCAGACGGGGTGGTAATAAAGGCCCCCTTAAAATTGCTGGTGCCGGTGTCGGAGACGATGATACGTCGTTGTCGCTTGTGGAAGCCTCGGTCACCTCGGCGAAGGATTCGAGGGACTGTTACATTTGAAATGTAACAGTCTTATAACGATATAATGATATTTTCAAAATCTGTTTTTTTTTTTTTTGTTTTTTTTTTTTTTTGTAAATGTAACAGTCATTTGCATAGTCATAATGATTTTTTTAGACTTGTAAATAATTTATAGGTGTTTCATTCTGAAATGTAACAATATACTACAAGTGTATTATGTGAAAGTGTTACATTTATAAATGTAACAGTTAATGAATATTGTTGTTTGATTCGAAAGAGACACATTTAAGCAATACACAGTTTTTGTTATTTTGTTATATTTGAAATGTAACAGTATTATAAATGTGTGTATTGTTTTTTGTATTTACATTTGAAATGTAACAGTCTTGGAACAATATAATGTTATTTATGCAGCACTGTTACAATTTGTTACATTCATAAATGTATATTTTTGTTGCATTCATAAATGTAATATTCAATCGCATACACATAATGATTTGTATTTGTTACATTCCGTAACAGTTATAATCATAAAAAAAATTGTTACAACACTGTTACATTCCGTAACAGTTATTTAGGTAACTTTGGTGTAATTTAGATAAGTTATAATCATAAAAAAAACTAGAACGTTTTTTTTGTGTTATTTAGGTAATTTTGGTGTAATTTAGATAAGTTTTGGTGTAATTTTGATGAAAAACAATTTATGTGATTTTTGTGTAAGTTAGGTAAGTTTTGGTGTAAAATTCATAAGAATTTTAAAAATTCAAATTTTGAAATAGGCAAATTTTAGAGAGAGATATTTTTTAAAATAGGCAAATTTCAAATTAGGCAAATTCAAATTAATGTGAAATATTAATAAAAGAAAAAAGGGGGATTTGAGTTAATTGGATCTATTTTTAATGAAGGGCATATCTGTATTTTGTCATTTTATGTATTTTTAAAAGTCAACAAGCCAACCAATAAGGTGATGACACCTCATGGGGCCTATGAGTTGGGGCTTCTGTATCATCACTCTTTGTAAAAATAACCTTGAGCCTTGTTTTGACCGGTTTGATAATGCCATCTCATCATACTATTTAAAACGTCATTAATTTATACGACTCAAAAGACATACATAAACATTATTCCTATGCCATTAAGATATGTTTAATTTTTCTTTATTTTTATACATATCTTTAAACAATTTAACTTTTATTATATAAATTATTTGTTACAAAATTTCTTTATGATGTATCCACATAATCAAATATGATATTTTTGATGTAAATATTAGTATAAATATATAAATGTTAATTAATTACCTTAAATTTATCATTTTTAAATATAGATTAAATATATTCAATATTGAGCTTATTTTAAACATTGCAATGAAATGGTATTAGTTTTGTAAAAAATGATTTATGTAATAAAAGTTACATTATTTACAGATATTAAAAAAAGTAAGAAAATAACAAAAAAAAAAAAACACTTGGTGTATAGGAGCTGTCGGGAATGCTTGGGATGACTTCCACTGGAGCCGTTGGTCTGTTAAGGGGCGGCTCCCGTAGGAGCCGTCGGGTTGGTCACAGACGGTCCCTATGGGAGCCATCGGGTTCTGGGTCTCGGATATCCTCGGGTTCCATGCTGTTTGTACATATTGTGATTAGTTGTATTGTTTACAGGTTGGGTTAGGTTGCCTAGACCTACTAGAATTGTTTCGGATTTGTAGTTGGACCTAAGGTGAGTGAGTCTCGTCTCTATGTATTGTATTGAAAATGTTATTATATTTGAAACTATCGCATGCATAGTTTTGAAATAAAATATGTGTTGATCATGCATGCATCGTATTCGTTTAGGTGACGCAGCCTAGGTGGCTAGGTCTAGGTGACTTATGTCTAGGTGACATGTGTCTAGGTTACACGATTTCCTGTGCGCTTATGGCTAGGTACTGTAGATGGCTAGGTGCCATGAATACGGGCATGCGTGTCCATTGCATTCATACGCATCATGAGTTTTGACAGTTATTTGAGATCATGCATTTGAAAGGTGTTTTGTTTAAGTTATGGTTTTTATTGAAAATTATGATATTGCAGAAATTATACTATTGTATATTGCAAATTGTTTCTTATGATAATTTATTAAAGATTTTTATTTTGATATCAATTATTATTGGGACCTCAAAGGTTCATTCACTGAGCGTGTGGTTGCTCACCCCTCTTTCCCAACTTTCAGGGTAGTCGTTGGTGATTGTTGATCTCGGTAGTGGAGATCGTAGTTCGTGTTTATTTCTGTTGCATTTTAGGTGGTTGAATAAGCCTTCATTTGGCATATAATTTTCCTTAGTCCCTTTCAGCAAAACAGTGTTTACGATGAATTATGTTTAGATCCTGGTTATGTTTTAATTGGTATGATTTTAAATAAATCTTCTATGTTTTAAATACCTCGTGTTTATGAAAGTTAGAGGTAATTAACCATATCAAAACATCAAAATAGAGTCTTGGGTACGGGGGCGTTACAACACGCATTATGCAAACAACAAAGGAAATTGAAATACTCAATGCAAATATCCATTCCTCATACCACACACAGAATCGCACCCAAAATCCAAACAATTCACATGTGATTTGTTCAATCCAAAAGTTCTCTATACAAAGCCCAATCAATTAACCAACATCAAATGCAAATAACAACAAAGCTGAACAAATTTAAATTATCTTCTTAGATCGACAGACCAACCGTCGAAGGTTTTAAAAGAAAGTTGACAGAAAGTTTGTCGAATGATTTAAATAATGGTTGACAGGAGGACTGTCGAATGACTCAAATAGTGGATGACAAGGAGACTATCGAATGGTTGGTGGGATTAGTGTTGATTAAATTATGATTTTTTTATTTTTTTGATTGATGATATTAGTTAATTGGTTGGTGGAAATAAACTAGCCCTAGTGCATATGACCATGTCTTTACATGTTGAAAATATTAAATATTAAAACAGTGCAACGGGAATGCATGTATAAATGGGTTTAAGGTAAAGTATTCTTTTAACTTCAATAGACATCATTATCTGTTTCCATCATTGTGTTTTAAAGATTGGGTGTCTAATATATGTTTATTTGTCTGGTTTACTACATGGCAATGATCTTCATGACTATGCAAATTCATGTTTTTCTAATCATTGCTTATACTCTCGTGTTGTTGAACCCGTCCATAGAAAGAACTATCCTGATCGACCATATTCTACATGATAATGTGAAGAATGGACCAATTTCCATTAATTGATGGAAACTCCAATTTCTTCTCCACTATTTTATCTTATAATGTTTAATGTAGAAAATAGGGAGAACATTTCCTAACTGATGGTTAGGTTGAAATATGTTATTTGCTACCTAGCAGAATGTAAAACTTGTCCAGTTAGTATGCTAGATTCTTTATGAGGACAATTTATTCATTTTAGTGTTCTGATTTCTATGCCTTTTCAATTGTTAATTATATTCTTTATTTAGGTTACAGCTTCACATTTTTCAAAGGCCTATGTACATTCGTTTCAATACTATAGATAGATATTAATGCTTTTATTTTGTATACAGGAATTGATGCACAAGTAATTATGGATCTTGGTTTATTTTAATCACGACGGAAGGATGTATGTCATGTACTTTGTTAGGTGCGGAATCTTGTATCTCTTTGCAAATCTTGCAAATTCGTATCAAAGAAACGATGCTTCATGACTGAGGATAGGGGAATTTCTTACATGTATATGAGTGAACTGTTTTCTATAACACTCTTTGATGTGGAAAGATGTATTTCATGTACTTAGTACTTAAAGTTCCTTACTATTATAACATTTTTTTGTAATTTAGTACAATTTAATTTTTTGAATTAAATATTCTAAATTTTATTCAGATTGACGTAGAATTAAGTAAATTTTTCATCATTTTTATGTATTTTAACATTGATTGATGCATAGTTGAATGTGATTATTGTTAGATTATCACCACGCACATTTGCGCGTACACATGCCCTAGTTATAATTAATTCATGCAGAGAACTGACTTCAATAATTTGTGTTAGCAGCAACTGATTGGGCTTCAAGAACTTTACAATTCTCAGCAATTATTAGCTGCTGAATTAAGTGATAAAATAGAGAAAACTCAGGTAAACTAGTAAATAATCTATCATTGTTTGCTGTTACTTGTATTTATCTTTGTTTTAAAGCCATTTGATGATATTTAATAATTTAACTCTCTCACATATAAAATAATGTAGAAAAACCTTCAGGAAACAGAGCATACTTTAACAACATAAAGAAAAATGAATACTTGATCTCTAATCTTAAATCAGATGAGCACTATATTTATTTTTTTACACTTTTACAGCGAACTCTGTTGAGTTTATCAGAATTCTATATTTATGTCCTCTTATATGCCTATTTTATTGAAAATAGTTTCAAGTTATATATTTGTGTTTAGCTTTTTCTTTCAAACCCTCTCTTTCCATCACTGCACACGGAGAGTGAGCGTATGGGAGACCCATCGTCGCCTAGATGCCGTGAGCGACTTGGAGAAGCATGAGCCTAATGATTCTTTTGTCTCTTCGAAATGGGTTCTTTGTCCGCTCATGGTACCAGATGCTAAATAACCGCCCACTTCCTCACCTTCTTTCGTCCCAATTTGAAAGCATAATTTGGAGCACACTCTCTCCATTGGAAATCGGAAGGGGGGGGGGGGGGTGGGGTATGTGACTTTCTTTATTAGTACTAGGAAACTGTTTTGGAGAGAAATATGGAGACACAACTAATCTACCGAAATCGTTGTTATCGAGGATTCATCGAAACACAATATGAATTTGACGCTTTTGCATCCTCATAAGTTAAAACCAGACTAGCCATAAATATTCAGATTTATGATCGTGTCAGAGAGTACAATCCGGTTCCAATCTTAAACAATTATCGATAGATCTCTAACACTTGGACCAGTAGATAGCAGAAGCGAGAATCAAGAAGACGAATAAAGAGTGGAGGACCTAATCAGCATCCATGATTTGCGAGGAAGATACAAAAGAGATTTTTTCTTTGTACTTGTGACACTTACGTTTAGTACTTATGATTGATTTAGTAGTTGATTTTCTGGAAGAGTTGAGAATTTGAAGAGAAATATGAGTAAACAAATCTATTGTAATCGTTGCCATTTAGGATTCATAGAAACTTAAATTCAAGAATATGATCCCTGTAAAAATTATTTGCGGATGACATGGACTATAAGATAACAGAAATTGAGAATGAAAGAAATGAACAAAGAAAAATAGAACTTATACGTGTTACTAAAAGTCGCAGAAAGGGAACATCAAAATTTTGAGAAAATTAAAGAAAAAGATATAAAATTCAAATATAATAGTAAAACTTGAATTCCTACAATACAAAGCGAGGACTATTTATAGGCAAATAATTATATTGTGATTGGCCCACTTTAAAAGCGCACAGATTGTGAAAAGTTGGCTAATCTGACGGTCAGGATGTTCTCAGTCTAAAGGTCTATGGTCCACAATGGAGCCATATTTTCTTCGTCCAATACCATCTTAGACTTTCTGACCTTATCCAGATAAACTCTACCAAATATTATAAAATCTAAAAATAAAATATATAGTTATGAATGGATTAAATTATTAACTAATTCTATTTATCGATCTATTATACTAAGCGAAACTGTTTAAGTTTTAAGTCTGCTACTTGGTAAGTTTTTTATTTTTCAAATTTACCTTTAGTTATCAATTACCTTTGATTTTAGATTATGGTTAAGAATGAAAAATATTTTTATTAATTTTATATTGGGATAAGGATAATTTTTTTTTATCTATCATATGTGTGTATATACAAGTTAGATAATATCATATTCATATCCACCATATTTTAATATTTTTAATTTTTTTCATATATACCCTTAATAAATTCAAAGTTTAGCAAATATACCTGGTGATTTGTTATTTTTGAGAATTTTGACCATGTAGGGCTTGGTTAAGGCCTTGAGGGGTATTTATATATACAAAAAAACTTATTTTCAATTATACAATATCGATCTATCTATCTATCTAATAGGAAGTGTTTTACTTTTCAACTTTATTTCATTGTAACATTTTCATTTTCAATTTTATCCTAGTTACGTTATTTATGATATTTATGATCTATCTATCTATATTAATAACCAATAGAGTTTCCAACTTCATCACATTCAGAATTTTTTAAAGATATATTAAATGAATGATGGTGATCATGCCACATCATCATTTTTTTTGTTACTATTATTTTTATTATATTTATACTGAGATAATAATGGAAAATATATAGATTTTAAATAGGATATCGATGTCCATTTTTTTTGTTAGAATTATATTTTTTTTATTAGATTTAGATTGAGGTAATGATAAAAAAATATAAATTTTAAAGGGAAAATGACTAAAAAAATCTTCTAAGAGTTTGAAATACCCAAATCAGTCATTGTTTATCATTTTTCATTGTGTATAATAATAATATGTAATTTAAATATGTGTTGTGCCCAATGCAACAGATGATATTTTAATATTCTAAATCTTTATTCACATTTATTTTAGCTATTTACATATTTTTTTGATATCATTAGTACATATTTCGTAAAATCCACCTAATCACAAAGAATTTACAATAAAAAAATTGATCTACATGAAAATGTGTGAAATATATTAATAAAATTAAGAGGATGAAATATTTAACAAAGTTGAAAGATATGGAATGCATTAAGATTTAATTACGTATGGGTAAATTAGTATTTTGTGTTTTCAAAATTGTAAAATGAGGCTTTTTTTAGGTATAATTTTAAAAATTAGCTGGGTATTTCTAACTTTTGAAAGATTTTTTTAGTCATTTTTCCAATTTTAAATAGCATAACATAATATCCAAATCCACCAACTCTCATTCAATTATGAAAATATAATGGATTATTTTTTAATTGTGAATTCTCATAATCATTTTATAACATATTTTTTGTATATTTTCATAATATTTCTTTTAATGATTTTATATTACATCTTAAATTTTTTTATTATTTGTAATTAATTACTAGTTATAATGTATGTGTTAAAGCACGAGGTACAACGTTCCAAATTATATACATAATTTAATAAATAATATTTATATTTATATAACAACAGGTAATCATTGAATAAAAAACAAAAAAAATTGTTTATACACTCAATGCTAAAAAAATGTGCTACTAATATACAAAGTCAAATATCTATATAACTTTGCTTACCGATTTTATATATATAAAAAAAAGATCTATATCATAAATGAAATATCAATCGCAAGTTTCCTAAGAAGAAAAATAGAACATATATTATTATTGGTTCAATCATTAATATAATAAATAAAAAATCATCAATATTTTTGTTCTATGAATTTCTAAAAAATATATATACCGGTAAAAAGTTTGTTCACATTTTATACTCTCACAAATAAATCGTTCAAGAAAAAATATATAGTCTTGAAAAGAAATCCAAACAGCCTAAGCAATCAAATAAGAAGAAAAGTGAATGATAACAAGAAGAAAAATAATAATAGTAATAATTAATAATAAAATAAAAATTGGAAAAACTATCCACAATCTCCACAACAAAAAATATATTAAATGAAACACGAGGATAAAACAACATAATAAAATCATTGAGTGAATTATTATAAAAAAAATCTATATTAACTGAAAAAACCTATTAATCACACAATTCATAGGAAAATAAAAGAAAACAAACTCACCCATCTTTTATTCTAATGATCTTTCTTTTGATGAGAATGATAATATGGTCATGAATTCACTTCCTTGTGGACATCAATTCTAATACTTCTTTGGAGATTTCAAAATAAAAATCACATTGAAAATATATTTCAATTATATGCAATTTTCTAGAGTAGATTCACTCTAACCCATGCATTCTTGTTCATTAAACAAAATATGTAATCTTGTATCATTAATTCAATCAACCTTATTTATCTCTTATAACCTAAAAGATAACGATAATAACTTATCATTATACATATAAAATTATCAATCACTTCTACTATAGAGAAAAGAATAAATACTAAATAAATTGAAATAAATTTTCACACCTTTTAATTAGGTGTAGCTGAAAATTTAATTTTCAAAACTTCCTCAACTTCATAATGCATAAGTCTATAACATCAAACATTAAGAGTTAAATAGAATTTAAAATTAATACAAATCACAAAAAATAAATAAATAAAGAAATCTGAAAGATAAGGAGGGGTTGGGGATACATGTCTATTGTCCATTTTTTCAGAATTTATAATTTGAATTTAGTAATGAAATCAGATAACAAACATCTACCTTTCTTTAAAAAAAAGAGGTGAGAGGTGTAACAATAAAAGAGTCATTTTATGAATAAATGATATTATTTGTTTCTCTATGGAATATACCTAGCAAAAATATAAAAAAATCAAAGGTTTTAAACATGATAAAAACATTTAACATATACAAAGTTGATGAAAAAATAAATACGACGAATAAGAATAAGTTGTCGTAAAAAATGAAATTACTTAAAGCACCCATGTCAAACCCTATTCATTGAAAAAAGAGAGAAGGAAAATAAAACATGAGATTTGTCTCCCTTAATATTTGTTCTTGATCAATAAATCAAATCATTGGTTAGATGATACAAATAATACAAATATTAATAAAAACACTTACTCTTGTTTAAGTATGTACATCTTAAATGGTAAATATTATATGTAGAATTCTTTGTTTTGAGATTCAAAACATAAAGTAAAAAATTAAAATAAATTTATCTATATATGATTCATAAAAAAATATTCAAAAATATTAAAAACAAAAAACAAAATTTTTTTTTTTTGGATTTTTACCTCTGTTTTGTGGAGAAGAATTTTGAGGTGGGTAGAAACCATCGCAATAAATGTCCAAATCTGCCGCAAATAGTATTTGGAGAAATTAATCTTTTGGTGCAGTAGTAAATAACTAATATTGATGTCACATAAAATTGTTTTGCGACAGTATCCTATTCCGCCGCAAATATTTCCTTCACTCCGTCGCAAATGATGCTACAAATATTTTTAAGGTGCATGTTATTTGCAACAGTTGAATTGAACCGTCTCAAATGCTTTTTATTTTTGGAAAAAATTCTAAATAACTAATATTGTTGTTTCATTCAAATAACCCTGTAAAAAATATTAATATAGTTTTTTAGTTTTTAATCCCTGTAAACATACTTATTTAGGGATCGATCCCTCACTTCTTCATATTTTGGTTTTAGTCTCTAGATTTAAAATATATGTTCTTTTTTAGTCCCTCCTAGGGACTAAAAAGAAAATAAAATAATTTAGGGATAGATCCCACCTAGGGACTAAAATGGAACATATCATTTAAATCTGGGGACTAAAATCAAAATATGAAGAAGTGAGAGATCGATCACCAAAACCTATGGTTTATGTGTCTTAAAAATAAAAGATCCATATTAATATTGAAAGCAATTCACACCATTTAAATCAATATTCATTTAATTATACTACAACATTCTACAATCATCCAATAACAAAATTACTCAATTTCTTTAGAAACATTGTAAAGTAATAAAAAATATGAATACAACATTAGTTTTTATATAATATGAAAACATCAAACTATCAACAGTATACTTCGAATAATATGATGTGTTTAATTTTTTTTGTTAAGAGATAAATTAGAAATGTAAAATCTAATTTCCTTCAAGTAAATAATATTTATATATAATAGAACATAATATATAATATAAGTACGGAAAAATAAATTTATGTAATGTAATTTATATAATTTATCATTGTATAATTTAAATTTTAAATAAATTTATTATTACTATTAGTAATTATTGAAATTTAAATAAATCTATTCATATTACTAATTAAAATTTTAAAATTTAAATAAATCTATTACTATTAGTAATTAAATAATTGATTAAATGATAAAAAAGGAAATGAAAATATTTATATGTATTTTGAATTTCAAAAAGTAAAAACTGATTTTTTACATTCTAAAATAATTCAAACCGATTTTTCTATTTTTCAAGATCTACTTTTATCTATATGTATTTTGAATTTCGAAAAGTAAAAAATCCATAATTATATCAATTACATATATCTTTTCTAGATTAAATGATTATTACGTTATACAGAAATAACCATTTTTTTTGTTTCTTATAATAAATTTGTTCTGTAAAATTTTACATTTAAATATAAAAAACCAATTATTATTAATATGTATTTTAAATATTAAAAACTGAATGCTTTTAAATATTAAAACTAATTTTTTAGTTTCTTAAGGTACATTTTTATCTATATGTAATTTGATCAATTATTATTATTATTATTATTATTATTATTATTATTATTATTATTATTATTATTATTTTGAATAAAAAACGAATATTTTGATTTGAAAATCATTAAAATAAATTTTTAAGATTTCTTTTTATCTATGTGTATTTTGAATTTAAAATAATTGAAAACCTATTATTGTATATCTGTTATATATATTTCTATTTGAATTGTTTTGTTATGGGGTAATTTAGGATTATAATATTGTACGTCTAAGACAAAATAATAGAAATAATAGATATAATGTCTTTTAAGTTTGAAAAATAACAAATCAATTACTATATCTATCTTTGTAACGCCCCTGTACCCACGACTCCGTTTTGTAGTGTGAAATACGGTTGCGTTAATTTAATTTGCTCAAATCTCAGAGCTCTATTTTTTTTTCTTTTTATCCAAAGATATAATAAATAATAACAAGTAAACCTCATTCTTCAAATATATTTAAACATCTAGGATTTCAACAATACTCCCAATGTGTCTGGATATAACTTATACATAAACAGATTTACAACTTGACACAAATTGGTTACTACGAGGAGGGGCCAACTATATGTTAAATAAAATTGATATTCTTTCCACCAAGCAAGTCTAACGTATTCGCACCCACAATGTCATTCGCAGCTACAAGAGAAACACCAATCTAAGTCTTTAAATCTAAAATATTGGAAAAAGAGGGGTGAGCAACCACACGCTCAGTGAATGGACCTTTAGGTCTAAATAATAATTAATATCACAAAATAATATTATTTGATAATATATATCATAAGAAAATAATTTGCAACATATAATAATATAATATTTGTAAATACAATAATTTTCGATAATCCAAACTTAATAGAAATCTCATTTTCAAATGCATAGTCTCCAAATCCCGTCATACACATGATGCATATGAATGCAACGGACACGCATGCCCGTATGGCATGCAGCCGAAAGGTGTTCCATCTAGAGCTTGGTCACGCAGACCAGTCGTCACGCAGACGGGTGTCACGCAGACATGGTCCCGCTGGACTGGGTCATGCAGACGATGTCATAGAGATGGGGGTCATGCTGACAAATGATATGCATGCATGATCAATACATATTTTTCCTTCCAATAATATGCACGCAACAATTTTTAAAATATTAACATTTTTCAAATAATACATAATAAGGCATTGGTCCATATAAAATGACATGCTCGAGTTATACAAAAATAGCATTTCAAATCATTGATAAAAATCCTTCAAAACTACATAGGGGACGAGACCCACTCACCTTCGATCCAACGATTCGCAACCAAATCCAAACCTCACAGTAAAAAAGAATCTGACAAGAAATGGTACGAATCGATTACAACATGTACAATGTGTACGGAACTCGATGTACCCGTACACACAGAAATCGACAGCTCCCATAGAGACCATCACTGACCAACCCGACGGATCCCATAAGGACTGTCCGAAACAAAACCCGATGGCTCCTACTGGGGCCGTCCCTTTACAAACAGACGGCTCCTCTAGGAGCCATCCCTAACATTCCCGATGGCTCCTATAGGGGCCGTCCCGAGGCAGAAGCACAAATCATAATTTATTTTTGTAAAAATCTTTAAATCTCCTATCATCGAAAACAAAACACTAATCATTTAAAACGATGTAAACAGAAAAGAACTCATATCGAAATCAAATCATGCGTACGAGAAATCCAATTAAAAATCCTAGTTTATAAGGATTTTCAAAACACGTATATAAACCAATTAAACCTTATTCAAAACTTCTCAAAAACTTAGATCTATTCATATCAATATGTAACCGACAAAAAAATTTAGGAAATAGATAAAAAATCGTATATAAGAATAATTCATTTGAAACCCTAGCTTATGAAAAAATGGTAAAAATGTTGGTAAACATTAAAACACTTAATACACCCAAGGATCTGAATATACTTTATAAAATCCTTTGAAAACCGCAAGAGATAATATATTATTATACCTAGCATGATATTCTTTTATTCATAACCCTAGATTTAAAAGGATTCAAAATAAAACATATTACAAAAAGTCCTTGAAGACCATAGATCTATTATATGTAGAAACAACTAAAATGGATCTATGATAAAAAAAAAACTCTTAAAAATCATAAAAACATGTATAGGTTCGGATCTATGCATATAGGGGTCAAAACAAGACCTTAAACAATTATAAACATGCTCTCTACCCTTATTAAACAACCCTAGACATGATATATACATATCCCCTTCCTTTTGACATGAAATATTTGTAAAATACTTTGAAAACATCATGATTTCATGGCTATAACATAAGGATCCGAAAATCATATCTAATACATTAAAACTATAAAAACTCAAGAACAAAAACTCAAGAGATCAATGAAATCCGAAAAACATATGTGAGATCATCCTATACTAATACAAACATAAAAGAAATAACATTTATATAAGATAAAAATACTCACCCAACACCCTTCCTCAAGATCCCAACAATGGAGATCCAAACAAGAGAAAGAAAGAGAGAGGCCTTTAGGGTTTCAATGCAAAGAGAAAGGAAAGATGGAGTATATATATGCATATACACATGGGAGAAAAAATACGAAACCATTATTGTAATTTAAATCCCAAATCACTGCCCTTATTTGTTTCAAAAAATGGACCAAATTTTAAAATATGATTTATATAAAATAAGAAACCATTAGTGTAAATAAATCTCAATCTATGAACTTATTTGTTTCAAAAAATTGATCAAATTTTAAAAATCCAGATCGACGGCTCTTATAGCAGCTGTCTCCCAAAACCAACGATTCTGATCGCGTCCATCACCTAGAAACTCGACGGCACCTATTGGATCCATCACAATACCGATGGCTCCCCCTTGAGCCGTCAATATTTTCTCTGTCCGACCTCTCGACACAATTTGGCCCATAACTTGATCGATTCTCATCTGATTCATGATCCGTAAAAAGCGTTGGAAAGCTAACAGAATAATAATTCCAACCATATTTTAATTTCAGAAATTGGAGATATATAAGACCTTAAAAACCTTATAGGAATATGACCTAATGCACAAAAATAAAAAAACGATTAGGAAAACCATAGTCGTTACATACTTCCCCCCTTAGAGGAATTTTGTCCTCTCAATTTATGGAAGAACACAAAACAAAGGACATACGATATCCAATGTCAACAAAACAATCATTCAAGCAACAATAATATGAATGGGCTCATGCGTCCGACTCAGACCACCAAAGCACGACAAACAACAGTATAAGCTACCAACTTATACACCACAAACAAATAACAATCGTACAAGTCAAACCACCAATGCTCCGCATTGAAGCTTCAACTTATATCAAGCAAATAATCATAAAATGAAATAGCAACAAAGCAATCATATAAGCTTGGTCCACAATGCTTCTGCTGCGCTACTCTGATACATAGTGACCCAAACCACAAGTGAATTAACTTATATCACACAGACAAAGGCAACAATACATTCACAAATCACAACAACTACTATATTGGTTAAGCCCACCTATGCCCCACACTGTAGGTGTTTTAACTTATATAGTACAGCAAGAGCAACAACACATAATTGCACACAATCATTTGTATAAGTCAGGCTTACCTATGTCCCATTCCACAGGTAGTCTAACTTACACTATACAAACAATGACAAGAAACAAATCAAGGCAAACAAATTTTCATCCAAATTGTACAAGTTAGGTCCATTTACATCCCATACCATAAATGGTCCAACTTGTACAACATAAAAGGGGCAATTATGATGACAACAACCCTAATGGCATTTCTAACATGAAGAAATAAAAATTTAATTTACCGCCTTACACATTCAAATTTTAAATGTGCCTTCCACATCTCCAATTAGAACATATAACATTCTTGAAGGTCGCAAATGCCTAGTCACATTGAACACTCCGAAAACAATGAAATCCACTTTGGTGCGCTCCTAGTGTGCACCAAAATTACATATTTTAAATTTAAAATAAAAATAAAAATTAATTATTATATCTATACATTTATTTAATTTTAATCTTCTTTATTATTAGTATTATATTATTATTATTATAATTTATATAACAATAATGATTTTTAAGCCCCAATTGATAGACCCCATCCCAAGCCCCATGAGGTGGCAAGTTTGAAATACCTATATTACCCCCTCCCTAATTAATCGTTTAAGTATACCATAACCGCCCCACTAATATCGAGGTAGTTATGATTTGTGATATCTTTCCGTTTTTGAATATTTGTTTTCAATTTGACATCCAAAATATTCACGATTCTCTATTTCTGATTTGTGAATGATCGGCTGATAGGATAACAAATATGAATTTCATTTTTTATTCATATCTGGTTGGTGTATATGAGGTGAATTCATGATTTTTTTTCCTGTGCGATCTCATTCTGGTGCAAACAGAAATTGAGACACCCAGGTTAAGTTTTTTCGAATCCCAAAATTAACAATATTTTATGATTTTTTTGTTTTCAGATGGATTTGAAAACAAACATCGAATTTTATTTTTGTTTTAGTTCGATCGGTGGAGAATAGAAGAATTTGATTCATTTAGTTTTATTTGTGACCAGTTTGTGGTGCAAATAATGAATCCATTCAGGCTAGTCCTTTTTCGATCTGAATAAATTATGTTGATTTTATTTTTTCATTATTCATTTGAATCGTGTTATACATGTATTGAATTTGAATTTAATTTTAGATTCAGATACATGGCCGGTATCTTGATTTATATGTATTGTTGTGTACCACGTATGATCTGTACAATCATTTTATGATTGTGTATTTGTGTATAATTATGCATAATGTGTCATTCATGATATTTTTTAGTTTTGTATCAGCATTATTCGACTCATTCAAATTTAAGATTTTCAAATACAGTGCACATTCACTTGTATGGAATGTGTATTTGATAATTCAAATTCCAGATAAACCTGTATTTGAATTTGATATCCAGCCCATTTTGAAGGTTGTTATTTATATTTCCATGGATTTAATTAATGTATAGTTGATTAATATCTAATTACTTATTATATTGTTGGTATTTTAAAGACCTTTTATGCATTTTCTGTACAGTGCTCAGTAACATGTAGATCATAATTGTACATTTGGATTTTCAGATACATTATTGTATCTTAATTTGATAATATGCGGTTGATGTTCTAATTTTTCTCCAGGCAATGATAGTGATTTTATGGAGGAAATATGCGAAGACTCAATTCATTTGGACGACATCAATGATTCATGTTATGTAGAAACTAGGGCTAGTAAACGAGCCGAACGAGCCGAGCTTCACCTTGCTCAGGCTCGGCTCGTTTATTTTGAGGCTCGGTTCGGGCTCGGCTCGGCTCGTTTACGAGCTTAATTTTCTGTTCAGGCTCGGCTTGTTGGGCTCGTGAAAAGCTCGGCTGAAGCTCGGCTCAGGCTCGTTAGAAGTTAATTTTTTTTTAGCATTTTAAAAATCAATTTTCATAAATCACAACACCTTATAAATGTTCAAAATTCCACAAACAACATATTCAAAATAAACAAAAAATAAACAACATATTCAAAAATTAAAATTCATCACCATGAACAACTCCAATAGTCAACACCAAACATATTTGATAATAGATAAAAGTCCACAGTAATAAATATTCTACTGAGTCCATTGTCCTCACTAATAAACAATCCAGTGAGTCCACACTAATAAATAAACATATTTAATAATAGATAAAAGTCCACAGTTATAAATATTCTACTGAGTCCATTGTCCTCACTAATAAACAATCCAGTGAGTCCACAATAATAAATAAACATATTTGATAATAGATAATAGTCCACACTAATAAATAGTCCAAACAGTCCACACCAATAAACAATCCAAACAGTCCACACCAATAAACAGTCCAAACAGTCCACACTAACAAACAGTCTATACTAATAAACAATCCACACTGATAACAGTCCACAGTCTGCGCTAATAAATAGACCAGTGAGTCCAAACCACCTTGAACACCTCCGATCAACACCGTATAGATTACTGCATTAAACAAAAAAATAAATTTAGTCATCATTAATTACTAAAATGAATGTAAATGAATGCACTTTAACTATAGAAGTAATGTATTTATATTAACACAACCACAAAAATAAATGAAATTCTATTCTATCTGTGTTTTTTTCTCTCATGTGTAGTGGCTGTGTTTGGGTCTCTAATTGTGTTTGTTCATGTTTTTGACAATACTTCTACGTGTATGTTATAAAAGATTACATATGGAGCAATCAAAAATGAATATTAGGATTCCTGCAGTCATATAGAATCAATAAAAGAAAGATATTCATATATAATCAGCTAAGACAAACAGGCAGTCAGGCATTCCTCCAGTCATTTTGCAACTCTCATGTTTTGAATTTTTTTTTGAAGCTATATATATTTGTCTAATGTAATGCATATTGGGTGAACAAATCAAGATCGAAGGGTAAATAATAAGACAAAGACAATATATTCCAATTGTCAGATTAAAAAAACACCCAATAAGAGAAAATTTTGAATAGGAGACCTCAAGAGAGAGGTTTCAAGAAAACCCAATTGAAATTGGGCACAGACCATTCATTCCAATCACATATGAGCATCCAAAACTGAATAAAATTAGAATTCTATACCGTGGATCCTACAATGGGAATTCCAATTTCCAAGTGGAACAGTTTTGTTTGTTTGTTTGTTGGTTGTCAAGTGTGCAATAACATCATATTAGTATAATCACCATTCATATACACTCTTTATGGCTCTTATTACTGGCTCTGTGGATGGTTCTACTGTTTTGTCCAAGAAATCTGTCAGACAAATATATTGGAAAAATTTTCAATCGTCATATGAATCTGATAGAACTTTGATCAACACTAGGCTAGGATTTCAATTTTTTTTTCCATCATCTGCTCTCGGTTTATGTTTTGGGATGAAGGTATTGCCTCTGTTTATTGGACTCTGGTTCTAGTTACGCATTCTAACTACTGTCAAGACTTCATTCCATATTTCATAGGATGATTAAATTGATTCTAACTAAACAGAATAGTAGAATTGAATAAAAATGAGATTACCTTTTTAGCAGTCTCTCCACCTTCTAGGACAACTTGCATGAATTCTTCCTCGGTCTGTACATATAACATATAAGATAAATGAGATACATATTATGTAATCATTGCGTTAATAGAAGAAATGTCGAATATATAATTATACTTACATTTGATGACTCAACAAGACCAAAATCAGTACGTAACCAATCTCCAGCACAAATTAAAGCTTCGACTGTCTCGGGCTTCAGTGAACTGCGGTACTGATAAAGAACTCTTCCTCCCGCACTAAAAGCAGACTCAGATGCAACAGTAGTAGCAGGAACGGAGAGTATGTCACGAGCCAATTTTTGATAGGCTACGAAACTTGAGTGTATTTGCTTTCCACCAAACTAAAGCATCAAACTCATTATTCACATCATCTTCAGGCAAGTAAATCCCCTCTTCCAGATAAACATCCAACTCTGACTTCATTGGTTGAACAACATCTAACTGCTTGGCCCACAAATCAAATTCATTTCTGCTCTTAGTTTTCCCCTTAGCAATGGGAGGAACACTAGGGATATTGCCACTACTTGATGCCACATCTTTTGATGCATAATCCTTGTACAGTTCATGTAAGTGATGATGCACAAGATCAATTTGCACCCTTGCTTCAGATGTAGAATATATTTTGGGGAAGCAAAACTCAATGAGCATCATTTTATATCGAGGGTCTAACACTGCAGCAATTGCCATCAATAGATTGCACTCCCCCAATACTTGTCAAATTTTTCATTCATCTTCTCAGTCATTCGAATCATGTAATCTCTAGTATCCAAACACACTGCATTCAATATTTCTTTTATTTTCCAAATCTCAGCAAGAAATAAATTTGAAGTAGGATAAGAACAACCTGAAAAAGCATTTGTTGCTTCATTAAAAATCTCTAAAAACTTGCACACCTCCTCAGCGCGTGACCAATCCTCATCAGATGGCAACCATTTGTAGTTAGGGTCCCTTTCCTTGTACCTTGGAAATACCTGTTTGAACTCCATGGCAGACTCTAACATTGCATATGTTGAGTTCCACCTAGTAGGTACATCTAGGATTAAGCGCTTAGAAGTAGGCAATTGCAATTGTTTCACAATTTCCATAAACTTGTGAAGTCGTGATGGGGTCATTTTTATATACTTGACACTCTCACGCACATTTTCTACTACGTCCCGTATTTCACTCAACCCATCTTGCACCATTAGATTTAAAACATGTGCACAACAACGGACATGAAAAATTTTTCCACCAAAGAAAAGGCTTCCTTTCACTGAAAAATAATCTTTCAAGTTTCTAACAACAACATCATTTGCATATTCATTATCTAAAGTGATAGTGGACACCTTGTTCTCAATCCCCCAATCAATTAGACACTTAAAGATACTATCAGCAATGGCTACACTAGTGTGTGGAGGTGGTAAACAATAAAAACTTAAAATTCTTTTCTGCAACGTCCACTCTGAATCTAAATAATGTCCAGTCAAGCACATGTATCCAATGGTTTGATTTGATGTCCACAAATCAGCAGTTAAACTAAATCTGTCAATGCTAGAAAAGGCAACTTTCAACTTTTCTTTTTCAATTGCAAAAACTTTCATTACATCATTCTTCACAGATTGACGCTTCAATGGCTCATATCTTGGGTTAAGTGTTTTAAGAAGCAGTACAAAAAGCTCATGTTCAACCATTCTAAATGGATACTCATGCACAATAATCATCTTAGTAAGAATATCTCTTACCTTGTCCTTATCATACTTGTAGTTTGTTAACCCCCTCCGCCATGAATTGTATCTGCAGTCAACCCTTCCCAAGCCAAGAATTTCTGCTTCTTGCTGCCTTGACCCGAGATACTAGCTAGACGAATTGTGCAAACCTTCAAATGTCTTAACAGATGAGTAGTGGCCCCCCCGCACTCATATAAAATAGCTGGTTGCAGTAGTTGCACTTCGCCTTCTGGCTTCCATTTTCATCAGTTAATACTGAAAAATCTTCCCACACTTTTGATGTCCTCTTCCTTGTGGTTTTCTTTTCAGATATTTGAGATACCTCTTGAGACGGTTGAGATGCTCCTTCATTTGGGGTACTATCAGCTGTAGCAGCTTCTCCCGGTTGAGCCTCTCCAGGTTGACTAATGGAAGCCTCTCCAGGTTGAGTAATGGAAGCCATATCTGATGGATTGGATGTAATCGGCATAAACCTAGACAAAAGAAACCCCCACAAAACAAAGTATTTTAGAAAGAAAAAAAAAGCAAACTAATTTGTCACCACTTTGTCAATTAAAAGTTTACAATACAATTGACTTCTTCAAAATATTGAATTTTTAAATGATAAATCACATCCCTACATGAAATCCGGATGAAATAATCACAAAATTCAAATAAGCACATTCCCTACATGAAATCCGGATGAATAATCACAAAAAAAGAACAAAAAGAGTCTATAGAGCACTGTTGATAAGCACATGAATAATCATATCAATTACAATGGCCACTACTAGGCCTAAATTTAAACCCCCCTGAGCCATTTATACTGCTGGAATAGTAGGGACACAAAAAATGTTTTCTGTTTTGTGTCTGGAATAGCAGGGACACAAAAAATGTTTTCTGTTTTGTGTCTGTAATATATTCAAGCTTGATTGGTTATGAAAATGATGTTTGTTAATTATAGGGGGATGTAAAGCAGGAGGGGACAGGGTGGTTAATGTTCTGGGCAGCCAACTCTCTCCAAGATACAATTTCCCATAATACCCATAATACCCATAATACACAGATGCTATATATATACCAAGATAGATGTTGTTATAATACCCATAATACCCATAATACACATATGCTATATATATACCAAGGTTAAGTTCTATTAAACTATATATGTAGCACAATACCCATAATACACAGATGCTACATATATACCAAGATAGATGTGATGGTGCAATATGAACATAATTTGATAAACATTAGAAAAGTGAGTATCATATCTCTACTCTACACTTGAACCACATGCTGCATCAAATAGGACGTGAACACCATTTTAGGCATACTTATCAGAAGCATAATTGCAAAAACTTATAAACAATTAATAGTACACAACAAATTCAGGCCAATATCAAGCATGTGCATATCTAATCCAATTCTCTGACCACCTCTGATTAAAGATCCATCCACATATAATCATAGTCCAAATGTAGGGATAGACATGAAGTAAAAAGTCCAACGAAATGGATGTTGTGCAATCTGCTGCCTCATGGATTTTCACTTCATGAAAACATACTTAACAAAATATCAACATTAGCAAGTCATACAGATCTCATTCTCTGTAAACACTCTTTCACATACTCCGATACACATCATCCAATCTATAGTCCAACTCCTATGCCCTAATTTAACAAAGCCATATGAAACAAAACCTCAAAAGATGGAATACCAACAGAGAGAGGGAGATCTGCCTTGGAAGGGATGTAGCCGACATTAAGGAAGGTGCTGCCGAGGGCGCCGCGCTTTTCGATGTGAAGAAGAGGTGCTGTTTTCGATTTTGGATCGAAGAGGCTTCCGAGAGAGAGAGAGAGAGAGAGATCGCCGAGATAGGGAGACGGTGACACGGTGTTGCCTAGAGAGGGAGATGGTGTCGCTGAGCCTGAGAGACGGCTAGGGTTTTTGAAAGGTGAGAGACGGCTAGGGTTTCATTGCAGACTGAAAGGTGAGAGTCGGGTAGGGTAGTCCGTAGTCGTAGTTGGGTAGTCGGGCTGGAAAGTCGGGTTGGGCTAAATGGGTTAGTGGACCGGTAAACGAGCTTGTCAAAGCTCGGGCTCGGCTCGTTTACTAACCGAGCTTTAAAATTTGTTCAAGCTCAGCTCGTTTATCTAATCGAACAATCCTGAATGAGCTTTTACCCAGCCGAGCCCGAGCTGCTCGGCTCGTTTACCAGCCCTAGTAGAAACCAGTTTGCCGAATGCATTGTTTGTTGTGGCTGGTCAGCAAAATGTATACGAGATGCAACTTATTTTTGAAGTAGCGGAAACAAAAGAAGCTACCGTGAAGCTTTAGAAATAATTTGGTGAATATGGTTGATCAACATATTTTATACAAAAATTTCAAATACAATTGATTTAGATACGTAAAGTGTTATAAAAACATTGACATTTTCATCAAAGGATTTAGATGTGTTTTATAATACATGAGTACAACATTTCAGATACAGTTGAGTATTCCAAATTATAGGTTTGAAAATATTAATACATTATACATTTTGATTCACGGCACATACAACTTCTTAATAGCTTGTAATGTGACTAATGAGATCTCTATTTCTACATAATTGCTTCAGATTCAGATATATTTGGTTAACAGGTTTTCAGACACAAATATAATTAATTCAGATACATACAATGTTTACAAAAACATTACGATATTTTCATCAAACCAATATATTCTAATTATCAAATATAAGATAATAATGCTTGATCTATATTTATATGACATTTCAAACATTTTATTTGGTTATTTTTAATTGCTCATTCAATCAGATTTTATTTCACTGAATTAAGAAACAATTGCATATTATATACATTTTCAGATACATGTCTCTGACTTATGTATTCTTTCATCAATTTTATTTTCTCAGAAAATGAACTCTGTAGACGAGAAACTCTAAAACAATTGAAGAATATCAATTTTTTTTCTTTAATCTAGATACACTGGTAGACAAAGACAATGCAAAAAAAAATAATTTCGTTACATTAAGAGATTTAGCACATGCTTTCAAACCTTAAAAAAATTCAGATTTGTTTGGATCAGATACATGTATCTGAAACACTGATTTCAAACCAATATTTTTTGGATTTCAGATGCAAGTATCTGAAACACTGATTTATTAAGTGGATTTCATATTCAATCAGATTAACAGGAGATAGAAAACGGAAAAGAATTGTTTCATATTTAATTTTGAAAGCCAAATATTTCGTCTTATAAGAAATGCAAAAAACTAATCTAAATTTGTCTGTTTATATCGCCTCAAAAAAAAAGCGATGATGAAATTTCGATTGTGGCAAGAAATCTTTTTTTTTCGCCATTGTTGACGATCTGTCTCCGGAAGAGAATCAGATGATATGAAATCAGATAATATGAAACTCTTCATAGTCTTGTTTTTTGTTCATATGGTTTTGCCCAACTTGGAAACCCTAAGTTTTAAATTTTTTTTGGAATATGTTCAGTCGGGCAGAGGATTCAATGATCCCCTCATTTTTGGGATTCTGTTAGGAGGATTAATGATGGGAGAGAGATTCAATGATCCCTTTTTCGGGAGTGAGCATTAATGGTGATATTATTTAGTTAGAGCAGATTATTAAAAATCTTAAAAGGGTAGTCATGTAATTGTCATTTTAATAGTTTGAAAAAGTCAAACAGAGAACCAATAGGAGAGTGCCACCTATTGGGGCTCACCAATGGAGCCTAATTTTTGGGGCACAGGTAGCAGCACTGTTTATATCTAGGCCCCAACTTCACGGGCTCCAAACCAGGCCCCATGATGTGGCAAGTACAAATTGTCCATAATACCCTTTATGATTTTTTGAGATCCTTACGGTTACAATATTAATCCGACTATGGCGTCAACAATTAATTCATATCCTAACCGCTTTTTATGGAGATTTACAAATGTCGATCATTTTGGATTTGCAATTGTAGATCATCTTCGACCTAAAGCAAATCGAAACCGATTATTATACGATGAAACCATTGTAGCTCTCTCGGATTTTTTTAATCATGTGAAATTTGAAAACATTGTTCTGTTCTTTATGGAGTTGGATCTCCCATCAACGCCTCCCGGATCAGGTTTATCAATTGTTTTTCATCATATTTTAACCATTTGGAATGAAAATAACGTTCGAAATTAAAATTATATTTAGTGCACTGCATTCCAAAGAAAATGTATCAAATCCCCTACAAAAGTATGTATTTCACTGTTAGATTTATACGCCATTTCTATTTGCATTGTTGAAAGAAATGCACAATATGAGATAATGTTACATTTGCCTTCCAAAGAAAACGTAGCAAATTCCCCTACAAAAGTATTTACTTCACTGTTACATTTATACATAAGTTAAATTCACATTGTTTAAAGAAATGCAGTACACGAATGATTGTTACATATTAGACCTCCCCTGCAACAGTATGTACTTCTCTGTTACATTTATATATAATTTTTATTTGCATTGTTGAAATAAATAAAGAACACGAGTGATTGTTACATGTTGGACCGTTACATTTATAAATGTAACAAAATTTATAAAACGTGTATTCGAGATCAGGATTGTAATATTAACATCGCACAAACCATTATCAAGTAACTGTAACGATATCAAAAGTTATATTTTTGAAATTAAAATGAAACTTAATAAAAATATGTGAAATACCGATCAATAAATAAACGATTTTCATTCCTCTAAATTGAAGCATGTAACATAGATTGAATAATTGGTCATAAATGTATCAGTTTTTATATAAGGGGGGAGATATTGCCACCACCTGCACTACTTTAGGCACCACCTCCTCAACTAACCAGAGGCATTGAAACACTTCTAAGATATAATGATTAAGAGCACCACCTTCTATCTTTCACCCTTTCTCTCTTCTCACGTTAAACACATGTATTGTCTATGTATTTATATAACCTAGACAATCAAGATGTCTAGGGTAACAGTATGAAAACCGTAGGTTCTGGTTTGGGTTAGACACATCGAGTGTCTACGTCGTTAAAGGTTCTAGACAATAATCATGTCTAGATGAATAAAAAATCAATCAAAAGATTCTGGAATGGGTTAGACACACAGGTGTGGAAACAAAGGAGCGACGAAGATCGGAGAGCAAGATTTTCATTTTCCTCGGGAGGTATCGGGAAGGAGTGGAATGGAATAATATAAAAAAAAACTCGTAACGAACCCAGCCATGCCCAGTGCTTCCAAGAAGTGACGGGTGCAGGATCGGGATGGGGAAGACCTGAATCTAAGGCAGAAACTTTAGACTGGTTTCTACACCTTCGATTACCCTCTGCTTCACTTTTGGCTTTGAAATTTTTTTCTAATTTTTCCGGACCTGAAATGTTGGATCTTCGAATGCTACTTTGATGTACTTTTAGAAATGGGGAGAAACGAGGGTAAGAGCTTTCGAGTGAGGCAGTATGTGATGAGAAAGTTAGGAAGCCCCAATGGAAAAATAGAGATGTCTCCTACGCTCGCACCATCGTTCGGTTGGTCGCCTCACTTTCTAACTAGAAACAATAGGCGACTACCCTATTGAATCAAAACGATCCTTTTGTTATCGCTTTCAACTGTTGTAATCATAACTCCCTGGGAGCAAGTAGAAATTCAATGCATCGCTATGCTCTATCTAAGTTTATAAATTTACTAGACAACACTTCTATCTACAGAAACAGAAAAATCAATCAAGGTTCTGGAATGGGTTAGACATATGCAGTGTCTAAGTTTTTAAATTTCATAGTCAATAATTCTGTCTATGAAAACAGAAAAATCAATTTATACGTTCTGAAATGGGTTAGACACATGCACTGTCTAAGTTTTAAAAAACTCTAGACATTATTTGTGTCTATGGAAACAGAAAAATAATTAATAGGTTCTGGAATGGGTTAGACATATACAGTGTCTCAGTTTTTAAATATTTTAGACAATACTTTTGTCTATGAAAACATAAAAATTAATCCATAGGTTCTGGAATGGGTTAGACAAATGAAATATCTAAGTTTTTAAATATTGTAGACAATTCTTCTGTCTATGAAAACAGAAAAATCAACCCATAGATTATGGGATGGGTTAGACATATTGTAACACCTGTGCATTTTATCTTATTTATATATTTAATTTAAATATATAAATAAGATATTTAAATTTAAATTAGTGTGTTTTGTGTGTTTTGTTTTTGAGTTTTGGTCCATTTAGTGTATCCTTATGGCCTATTTCAATTTACAATTTTAAATACTAATTATTATGTTGAAATTTTTATATATTTTTCTTTTTAAGATCTTCAAGATCTTAAATGATTACAATTTCATTAACATTAGAGCTCAAAAGATTAAGTTATGAGATTTCATTGTTATTGATTTTGAGGGACCCAGTTTTGAATTGTAAATTTCTTGTAATATGCGTCAGGGACCTATTCGTAATTCAGATAGGGATATATTTATAATTTAGAAAGGGACTTATGTGTAAACATGGAACAATATGGGGGTCGTTTTGTCATTTTCGTAAGATTTAGGTATCTAGGTATATATATGTTATATGTTGGGTGAAAGAAAAAGAAGGGCCGTGTCTATTCGGCAGAGAGAGAGAGAGAGAGAGAGAGAGAGGTTTAGAGGAAAAAAAAGTATTTAATCTTTTTCTTTTTATCTTTTGATTTTCCTATTATTAATTAGATCCATGTTTAGGTGTTTGAATTTTTAAGTTTTTAATAAAAATAGAGTTTTGACTTATTATTTCTTTTAAAGATTAAGATCTATGTTAGATTTTTGAATTTTTGAGTATTCATAAACTTAGGGTTTCGATTTATCATTTATTTTAAAGATTAGATCTATGTTTAGATTTCTAAAATATAAGTTTTTAATAATATTAGGGTAATGTTTCATACCTATACTTAATAAGTTTTATTTATTTTCAATTTTTATTGATTAATAGTTTATTTTTATTGAAAAAAAATAATATGTATTTTCATATTATTTTATGAATTTTTGTTATTTAATTATTATTTTGAATTTTTGGATTTTTGTCTTTTCTGTTTTGTCTTTTGTGCTTTGTCTTTTCTGATTTTGTCTTTTCTGGTTTTGTCATTTAGTATCTGGTTATATAGTAAATAGGTTTAGATCATATTCTTAGGTTGTAGTATACATGGAGATGGATTTAGATTATTGGGTATAAAAATTTATTCCTAATAATTATGGATAGGTAATTAGGTCTTGGGCCTATGGTTGAATTATGGGGTCTTAATTAATAATCTATTTGATTCATCTAGGTTGTAATTTTTGTTGCGGGCTTCATTCTCCGGACCTAGGGCCCATTCGAGGTGAGTAGGCCTATTGATTTATTTTATGTGATTTTTTTCTATATATCGTTGAATTTCACGTGTTAATTATATTTGTGTCATATTATGTGATATCCATGCATTTATATTATGATAATTTTGCATGATTCGGATATTTTTCATATTGATCAAATTGCATATTTTATTGAAAAAAGTTGCATGATTTAATTCCTTCATTATGCCATTTAAAATAGCATGAATTATGCTATTCATGTTTCAAGAGTTAACATAATACATTTTCCGATGCTTATGTTTTGGAAATAATATTTGGATTATATTAAAGATTTTCATTTTGAGACTTTTGGAAAAATTTAGGACTAGTGGAGAAAACCTAGTCCTAGGAGATTTTATCAAGATGCATATCATGACATATTTTCTGGAATAAATCCCTCCGTAGTATTTCGCCTTTGGGGAGGAAGGTCTAGGATTCGAAGAGTCCCAAAATCGGTGAGGGGTGTGGTAAAGCATTCCTTGCAGCGGCGGTTTCCTATGTTTGGAGTCTGCAGCAACCGGAGCATCCTGTGCTGATGTTCTCGTAGTGATGGCAGCGGCGACCGATCAGCGTCTTCTAGATCCGACGTCTCCTCGAGGGAGCTTTTTGAGCGATTTAGTCGCTTGGGGCTTGGCACACCTGTTTTGAGAAACGGTTCTTTTGATTGAGAACCCTACCCGGTCATATCATTTAAGCTGCATTATTTCCATGACGTGGACAAGTGATTGGGACACGTGATTGCATTAAAATATATTTTTATTAAGCTCATGAATTTAAATTGATTTATTAAAGAAAATTCTTGTTTTTAATAGTTATATATATATATATATATATATATATATATATATATATATATATATATATATATATATATGATTTTATCATTTAACTCTCATGATTTCTCTGATGTGGGCCAAGGATTGGGCCACGTGTATATTAAAATATTTTTTTTAAAAGTTCATGATTTTAAATTGATTTAATAAAATAAAAGATTTATTAAATGAAATTGATTTTCATAAAATTTTATTTTTATATATACTGTCACGTGAGATAATTTATCAGTGGGCTTATTCACTGAGTTAATCACTCACCTTATTCGATATGGGCTGGTTGTTTCATAACTAGGTATTGCGTATTCTGAGGATTAAGTTGAAATTTGGACTTTTCGTGTTTTTCAGAAATTGCTCCGAGGTAGCGGTTCGAGAGTAAATTATAGTTGTGATCGACTATTTATGTTTGTTTAGTTTAGATGGCTCCCACAGGGGTGATTTGTTATGTATTTTCTTTTCAGTATCTTGTCTCCGCAAAAACTCTGATATATTGTAAAGTCATTTGCGATTTAAAACCGTTGGTTTTATTTATTTTATTATTATCGGTTTTATTATATTTATATTATATTGGTATTATCATTTAAAAAAAAAGAGCTGCAAATTTTGGTATTGTAATTGGATTTAGTTTAGCAGCGACCCATTTACCGTCCTATAAGTGGTTAGGTAAATGTGGGGCGTTACAGATATATTGTAAAGTCATTTACGATTTAAAACCGTTGGTATTATTTATTTTATTATTATCGGTTTTATTATATTTATATTATATTGGTATTATCATTTAAAAAAAAAAAGAGCTGCAAATTTTGGTCTTGTAATTGGATTTAGTTTAGTAGCGACCCATTTACCGTCCTATAAGCGGTTAGGTAAATGTGGGGCGTTACAGATAGTATCAGAGCCATGTCCTGTCGGAGACTAGGTTAGGGTTTGTGTCTAGGGAAAAAAAAGTTTTATTATTTTTGACTTTTGTCATATCATTTCAGATTTTTTTTATGACAGTAAGGGATGATAGTGTTGTCTCTATTCTGGTCATTCATTGTGTGTTCTTTTTGGGGTTCTGCACATTCATTCACTTTATCGGATTTGCGAAACTCTTAGTAAAGAAGTTTACAATCTCGATGTCTACACTTCACATAACCATTGTCATTGGTGAAGAAGTTGTCACCATTGTTAGCTTTCCCTCTTGCTTGGTTTAGATCAATGGGGATTAGATGTCTACTAATCTCTACATTCTCAATATTTTTGGTTGTGATGTTATCTTTGGCATGGATTGGTTGTTAGCCTTGCATGCAAGTGTTGATTATTTTTCAAAAGTTATGACCTTTCGTATTCCTGGCTGACAATCGTTCCGCTTTGGGTGTTTCGGTGGATCATATTTGATCATATTCGTCTTTTCTCTTCATGCTTAGAGGTTACTAGATAAGGGGTGTGAACGATATCTAGCCATTATTGTGGATACTACTGATTTGAAGGCCTAAGTCAGTGTAACTCCTATTGCTTCTGAATTTCCTGAATATTTCCAGATGAATTGCCTTGTCTTCTCATGATCGGGACATCGTGTTTTCTAGTGATCTTATTCTTAATTTTCTATTAGCCTAAGCATAGTTAGCCTTTGAAGTTTAGAGCTTAAGTTGGATCATCCTAAGGAGATTATATTAGTCTATATAAAAATTAAAAAAAATCATTTGATTATTTTTGTTACATTAGAGCCTAAATCTATTAATTTCTTATTAAAGTGGAAGTCACCTATATTTTTTATATATACATTTTTATATTTCCATAAATTTAGCTGTTACTCATGTTTATTTATTTAAATGAAAGATTTCAAATCAGATTTATATAAATTTGAATTATATTTTAAGTTTTCAAAGTCAAATTTAAGTAAATCATATCGATGTATTCAAATCTTAATAATTTAATAATAAAGATATTACTAGATCTGTCTTAATTAAACTCTCTACATATTTGTTACATTAATTTTATTACAATGTAACTCTATATATATTTTACATGGCCTACATATTTATTATGCTATATATATTAAATTGAATGACCTTTAAATTCATTATTTATACTTGTTTATCATGAAGGTTTTATTTTATATATAATATTTTAATGTGTTAAATATTTTTCTACATTATGCTATGATATTGATATTACAGTTGTATCTTGTAACTTCATATTCATATGCATTTAGAACGCGTATAAATCAAGCTTTATCTTTAAGAGTTTCAATTGCATTATTGGATCTTAGGATATCCCACCTAATTTTTTTGGATACTCTATCTTAAAGAGCGTAGTTTTTTTGGTTCATTATAAAAAAAAATTTTCTGTAAGAGCCTCGAGATAAGCCAGTACGAGAGTCATTCCTCTGACGCCTAGGATGAGTTGCGTCAATTGGGATTGATGCATATAATATTTGAATTCTTATTAGATGCTACTCTATGTAAGAGCACTATATGGTGGATGATCGCTCATTTTAAATATACGTCGAAGCATGCACACAAGAGAAGCATGCCTTAACAACCAATATTTTCAAGTTGTTTAGTGTAGCCATGTATTCACAATTTTATTATGATGTTTTTCACGTTTTGTATAGCATCACGGATGGTTCAATCAATCCGTGAATATCCATGTCAGTAGATGATTTTCTTATATATATAAATTCTAAAGATTGTAAATATCTTTAGTTTCATCTTGTTGTCATTATTATTGCCCCTATGTTGATGATACAAGTTGGATCATTTATGGTATGGGACATAGATGAGCCTAACTTGTACAATTATGTATGAAATTGTTTGATGTTTATTCTTTTTTCTATAGATTGTCAATGTTTGTATTGTATTAGTTGGACCGCCTATGGTATGGGACGTAGGTGGGCCGACTTCTGTAATTTGTTGCTTGTTATGTCTTTGCTTGTTCCATACAAATCGAATCACCCATGGTATGGGACATGGGTGAGCTTGACTTGTATATTTTTATTGTATTGTTTGTCATTGCTTATATTGTATGAGTTATAACACCTATGATGTGAAGCATGGGTGGATTTGGCCTATATATTTAATTATTATAATTGATTGTTGTCATTGTTTCTGATGTATAAATTCATCCACCTGTGATTTGGGTCACTATCAGAGTGGCACAGCGGAAGAATTGTGGATCTGATTTATATGATTATTTTGTTGTATGATAGTATGTCGGTATTGATCTTTGTTGGAACTTCAATGCAAATCATTGATAGTTTTGTTTGTGCATTTGATTGAATATTGTTTGTGGGGTATAAGTTAGAATCTTATACTATTTTTCACATTATTGAGTTTGTTGGGTATGAGTCAGACCTGTAAGCTGACTTATACAATTATTGTATGGATGTACATTTGTTTGATTGTTTGTGGGGTATAAGTTGGATTCTTATACCATTTTCTATATTATTGTGCTTGTTAGATATTACATGGACGTGTAAACCTACTGGTGAAATGATTGTATTGATGTTGTTATGATTTAGAATTGTAAGACTACTCTTACAACTATTGGTTGGATGATTGTTATAATTGAATGTTATATATCTTTTTTTTTGTTCCCCCTTGAATTCAGAGGACTAAATTCCTAAAGGGGGAAAGTATGTAACACCTGTGTAATTTCTCTTATTTATATATTTGATTTAAATATATAAATAAGATATTTAAATTAAAATTAGTGTGTTTTGTTTTTAAGTTTTGGCCCATTTAGTGTATCTTTATGGCCCATTTCAATTTACAATTTTAAATACTAATTATTATGTTGAAATTTTTATATATTTTTCTTTTTAAGATCTTCAAGATCTTAAATTGTTACAATTTCATTAATATTAGAGCTCAAAAGATTAAGTTTTGAGATTTCATTGTTATTGATTTTGAGGGATCCGGTTTTGAATTGTAAATTTCTTCTAATATGCGTTAGGGACCTATTTGTAATTCGGATAGGGATCTATTTGTAATTTAGATAGGGACCTATGTGTAAATAGGAAACAATATGGGGGTCGTTTTGTCATTTTCGTTAGATTTAGGTATCTAGGTATATATATGTTATATGTTGGGTGAAAGAAAAAGAAGGGGCCGTGTTTATTCGGCAGAGAGAGAGAGAGAGAGGTTTAGAGGAAAACAAAGGTATTTAATCTTTTTCTTTTTATCTTTTGATTTTCCTATTATTAATTAGATCCATGTTTAGGTGTTTGAATTTTTAAGCTTTTAATAAAAATAGAATTTTGATTTATTATTTCTTTTAAAGATTAAATTTACTTTTATGTTATATTTTGAGTTTTTAATAAAATTTGAGTTTTGATAAATATATGTTCATGTTATTGGATTTCTAAATTTTTATAAAAACTAGGGTTTTAATATATTATTTATTATTGTTAGATCTATGTTAGATTTTTGAATTTTTGAGTATTCATAAACTTAGGGTTTCGATTTATCATTTATTTTAAATATTCGATCTATGTTTAGATTTCTAAAATATAAGTTTTTAATAATATTAGGGTTATGTTTTATACCTATACTTAATAAGTTTTATTTATTTTCAATTTTTATTGACTAATAGTTTATTTTTACTGGAAGAAAATATGTATTTTCATATTATTTTATGAATTTTTGTTATTTTGTTATTATTTTGAATTTATGGATTTTTGTCTTTTATGTTTTGTCATTTGTGCTTTGTCTTTTCTGATTTTGTCTTTTCTGGTTTTTGTCATTTAATGTCTGGTTATATGATAAATAGGTTTAGGTCATATTCTTAGGTTGTAGTATACATGGAGATGGATTTAGATTATTGAGTATAAAAATTTATTCCTAATAATTATGGATAGGTAATTAAGTCTTGGGCCTATGGTTGAATTATGGGGTCTTAATTAATAATCTATTTGATTCATCTAGATTGTAATTTTTGTTGCGGGCTTCATTCTCCGGACCTAGGGTCCATTCGAGGTGAGTAAGCCTATTGATTTATTTTATGTGATTTTTTCTATATATCGTTGAATTTCACATGCTAATTATATTTGTGTGATATTATGTGATATCCATGTATTTATATTATGATAATTTTGCATGATTCAGATATTTTTCATATTGATCAAATTGCATATTTTATTGAATAAAGTTGCATGATTTAATTCCTTCATTATGCCTATTAAAATAGCATGAATTATGCTATTCATGTTTCAAGAGTTAACATAATACATTTTCCGATGCTAATGTTTTGGAAATAATATTTGGATTATATTAAAGATTTTCATTTTGAGACTTTTGGTAAAATTTAGGACTAGTAGAGACAACCTAGTCCTAGGAAATTTTATCAAGATGCATATCATGACATATTTTCTGGAATAAATCCCCCCGTAATATTTCGCCTTTAGGGAGAAAGGTCTAGGATTCAAAGAGTCTCAAAATCGGTGAGGGGTGTGGTAAAGCAGAGGCAGATTCCTTTGTTTGGAGTCTGTAGCAACCGGGACATCCTGTATTGATGTTCTCGTAGTGATGGCAACGGCGACCCATCAGCGTCTTCTACATCCGACGTTTCCTCGAGGGAGCTTTTTGAGCGATTTAGTCGCTTGGGGCTTGGCACACCTGGTTTGAGAAACGGTTCTTCCGGTTGAGAACCCTACCCAGTCATATCATTTAAGCTGCATGATTTCCATGACGTGGGCAAGGGATTGGGCCATGTGATTGCATTAAAATATATTTTTTATTAAGCTCATGAATTTAAATTGATTTATTAAAGAAAATTCTTGTTTTTAATAGTTTTATATATATATATATATATATATATAATTTTATCATTTAACTCTCATGATTTCTCTGATGTGGGCCAAGGATTGGGCCACGTGTATATTAAAATATTTTTTTTAAAAGTTCATGATTTTAAATTGATTTAATAAAATAAAAGATTTATTAAATGAAATTGATTTTCATAAAATTTTATTTTTATATATACTGTCACGTGAGATAATTTATCAGTGGGCTTATTCACTGAGTTAATCACTCACCTTATTCGATATGGGCTGGTTGTTTCATAACTAGGTATTGCGTATTCTGAGGATTAAGTTAAAATTTGGACTTTTCGTGTTTTTCAGAAATTGCTCCGAGGTAGCGGTTCGAAAGTAAATTATAGTTGCGATCGACTATTTATGTTTGTTTAGTTTAGATGGCTCCCACAGGGGTGATTTGTTATGTATTTTCTTTTCAGTATCTTGTCGCCGCAAAAACTCTGATATATTGTAAAGTCATTTGCGATTTAAAACCGTGGGTATTATTTATTTTATTATTATCGATTTTATTATATTTATATTATATTGGTATTATCATTTAAAAAAAAAGAGCTGCAAATTTTGGTCTTGTAATTGGATTTAGTTTAGTAGTGACCCATTTACCGTCCTATAAGCAGTTTGGTAAATGTGGGGCGTCACACATATGTAGTGTCTAAGTTTTTAAATTTTCTAGACATTACTGCTGTCTATGAAAACAGAAAAATCAACCCATAGATGTTGGGATGGGTTAGACATATGCAGTGTCTATGTTTTTAAATTTTCTAGATAACATGTCGATGGAAACAGAAAAGACCTCCATTTGGTTCTGGAATGGATTAAACACATGGGATGTCTATATATTTATATATCATAGACCACCTTTTTATCGATGGGAACAGAAAAAAAAAATTGGGGGTTTTGTAATGAGTTATAGTAATGTATTTGACTTCATCAATCAGGGTTCCTCATGAAACATGAGAAAAAAAATCATAAATTCAACACTAGTTGAATTATTTACAGGTCTTTTGACATGATTCCTGATAAACATGGGTAAACCTTCAAAGTCATACTTGCATTGAAAGCCACCAATACCACCATTCAAATAAACATCCACACTGTTTAAAGTAAGTCATTGAATTTGAATAAGTGATCCTACAAAGACAATATAATACACAACTGATCGAACCATTGTTGTTACTTAAATAAGCATTCATTTCAACAAATCGATAAAAAAACAAAATGATAGTCAATGTGAAGCTTATTATTTTCTGGACCACCAGAAAAGGACCCTTTATACTACCTTCATCAAAATCTGAATTTGCTTCTACCTCTACTTCTTCCCTCTTGTTAAGACCGTGTCACTTTTAAAGGTCAAATATCGCGTTTTATTTATTTTAATAGTTCGGGCATTCAGTTTCAAAATCTAACAACATATTTGTGGTTCTTGTGTTCACTTGGGCTTAAATGGAAATTTTCATAGCATTTCGAGGTCTTTTTAGAAATTATGCAGTTTCGATTGGTATTTGGATTTAATTTTGTTAATGCTCTGGATGAAGTAGTAAAAATCCAATTTTATCATGAGATGTTCAGTTTTGAATTAGCTTTCATACAAAAGTAGAATTGGATCAACTGGATTCATGTATCAAAAGTTATGGGTATTTTTCCAATTATACCTTGGGGATATGAAATCCTGGCTGCAGCCCTGTTTGATGTTTAGCCTAGATTTCGGAATAGCTCGATAGGTTATTTGATCTAGTTATAAACATGAAAATTGTAGATGATCTTCTTGGCTTTCCAATGGCATTGGAATTATGTAATTCGAAGCTGTACTGTGGAAGTTATGGCCGTTCTAGTAAGGGCTGTGTAGAGTTTTTAGTCCGAGGACAGCTTGGTCATTCCATACCTCCTTTGCCTATTTAATTCCCCCAAAATCCCACGACCTGGGGCTCTCTGTTCTCCTCTCTTGTTCTGGTCCAGCCCCTTTTGTGTGTGTATTGGGTGGAGGAAGTGGAGGTGATGGAGAAGAAGCTCAAGAGAGAGTGTAAGAATGTGTGTATAGTGAGTTGTGTATGTTGTGTTGATGTTTCTCCTCCTCCTCCTTCCCCCTAGCTGATCCAATGTTTTCCCCTCCCCTTTAGATCAGCACCCCCCATGTGTTTGTGGACATGCCACAATGAGTGGGAGAAGGAGAAGATGGTGGTGCAAGGAGAAGAAGAAGATCATGGTGTATGTGAGTGCTTATGTTGTTGTTGTTGATGTTTATCCTCCCTCTCCTCCTCCTCTAGCTGATCCCCTGTTTTGTCCTCCCCTTTTGGTCTAGTCAAGTAGAAGGTGTGCTGTGAAGGAGATGGTGGTGATGGTGGGTGTGTGTGTAGTGTCATTGTGAGCCCCAACACCTACCCTTCTCCTCCCCCTCTCTTGGTAATTCTCTACCCCTACTTTTATGCTTGCTAGGATGTTGTAGAGGGCATTAATGAGAGTGTTGTTATAAGTAATTGATGCTGCACATGGGATGGTTGTATTAATGTATGAATGGGGTGACTTTGTATTGTAAGGCAGATTTTCTGTCTCCTCAAGATCCTTGTGTTTGGGGTATTTAGAGGTATATTTTGAAACTTATATCTTCATTTCATATGATCATCTATGTGTCTATATGTTACATATGAAATTTGGTGTCATTATGATATTTGTGCTGTAAGTTATAGCCTGATGTTCATGATCTGTCCAGATTCACGCAGAAATTGACCAGTTTCAGAAAATAATTTATTTCGGGCATTTAAAGATTTAATCAAGTTATTATGTCTTCATGGAATATGATCCCAACATGTCATAGAATGTGTGTGATTTATTTCAGAATTTTTGGATGTGTATTTTATGTCGTGGAGACCAATGTTTGGGGCTGGTTGCAGTAGGTGAATTAGTCTTGTATAAGTATGTGTCAAAGAGTTATTATGCATGGTGTGGGTAATATCAGGAGTTGTGGTCTTCATGAAGAAGGCTTGTATATGTGTCAAGATGCTTTATATTTAATTAAGCATCATTGGTTGTTCTTGCAAATCTCGTAGACCGGACGCGCGGCGATCCAAGTATCTGTGAGTGGTTCGATTCACCCCTTTCGGGAAGCGCTCGATGCACATAATCGTGCATCGCGTAACCGTGGGGAACCCTAGTTATATTCAATCATGACTGGTAGATTGTATTGATATATTAGAGCCATACTTGTTAGCATTAGGTGATATCTTATATATATCATGAAGTATAGAGTATGGCATGCCATAGGTAGTCTTTTGTAGTGTTGCCTTCATATTAGTAAATGCTTAATACGATTGTGTCATAGTTAGCCTTGGTATGACATTTATGATAGCTTCTAGTAGGCCTAGGTTGAATTGTATAAAGTGTGTATATACATGGTTTATTCATAGGTTATTTGGACATGTGGTCCATATACCTCTCTTGTGATAATTGTGCGTGTATTTACTTGTTTGACTATCATACTTATGTAGTAATATGCATGTTATTTACTCTTGACCTCCATATATTCCAAAAGTGTGTTAACATGTACATATTAGCTAATATTGTGGTGTAAACTTTTAATGCGATATCAATTGTTCACTTGTTGGAAAGTCTTATGTCGAATGACTTTTCTATTGCTTAAACACATGTAGTTTTGGAGTGCAATTGGATTTATATTAGTTGAGCCATTTTAGTGAGTTGGGCATTTGAGGTGTTTTTATTTTATTCAATGTCTTCTACTACATGCATGGCTATATGAGCTAATTTTATCATCTCTAGGACTTGATATATTCCAATTGAAGAGGATTTTATACTCGAAAAGGAGTTAATATGAAGAGATTTGTAATGAAATTCTTCTTCGTTGAGATCATTTATTGGGGTGCACATGTGTTATCTTATGTTGCTTGTTATGTTTTTATATGATTTATGTACCTCTTATGAGATAGAATTCCTCATGTTACATTTGATTTATGTAATATTATTGAGTACGATGGTTATGTAGCAGTTTATCTATCCTGCATCCATGCGATGCTCTTATATGAAAATTTAGAAGAATTCATTTATTGTATCGGTGTTCGTTAACCGATAGATATGATAGTATGCTTGGTCTATCTGTAATAAGCGTGTGGATGACCCATCTTTAGGGTAATGCCTTCGTATTGTTAAGTGCGAGAACTTAATTGTTTTTCCTCACGTCCGAGTGATGCATCCGTATAGCAATTCAAGAGAATTCATTAGCATTGTTATTTGCTAGATGATTATAGTTGATCCTTGAGGATCGTATTGTGAGTGTGGAATGCTTTTCCTTTACCTCGTATCCGCGTTGAAGCTACCCGGCGTTGGAGCTATTCTGGATTCTGCCGTTACATTATAGGAGGTCCAATGTGTATTTCAATAACATTGTGGCTTCGTACCTATCTTGGAAGGCCATCAGGAAGAGGGCTACCCGGGAGAGGGCTACCGGAAGATTAAGGGAGCTAGCGAGTTGATTTCCTTTCTAATAGCCCATGTCACCTAGGGGGTGAAGGTGGGGATGAGGTTGGAGTGCTTCCTCCCGTATCGTCGTGCGTCGAAGTTTTCAAGCATTGAATGTTTCTTCCCTACCGTATCCGCGTTGAAGCTACCCGGTGTTGAAGCTATCCTAGACTATGCCTCCACATCGTAGGATGCCCAAGGTATGTTTTAATATTGTTTTGGCATCGGACCTACCATGGATGGTTGCTAGGAAGAGGGCTACCCGGAAGAGGGCTACCGGAAGGTTAAGGGAGTTAGCGGGTTGGTTTCTGTTTTCAATAGTCACATTTCACCCCCTAGGGGTAAGGGTTAGGGTAAGTTGGGATCACGTTGTTACGTGACATTTATATTGGGAAAGCCTAAAGTATAATACATTTGCTGAATGATGTGAGGCAGTGCGATTAGATTTAAAATACTGTGTTATCCAGTAATGATATGCATTATGGTTAATCGTTTGTTTCCTCTCCAAGAGTTCTAAGAGATCCTCCATATGGGTCGAGGGTTAGGGTGAGGTGAGGTCACGTCTTCATGTGACATTTATATATGTTGTGTTTCATCCCATATTCCTTTTTCCTTGGAAAGAAAAATGAACTAATATTGTATGATTATTATAGAGCCTGGATTCTTGCCACTCACTGAGCTTGTAGCTCACCCCCTTGTGTTTTGTTATCCACCAGGGACTGGGTTGGCGTGGAGCTAGAGCATCTCTCTGGCGTGGTTCATGCGTGGAGCGTTCCACCTTTCGGTTGGCGAGTACGAGGTTGTCAGCAAACCTATTTTTCTTGTATATGTATTAATAATCGTGCGTGTTGCACATATACCGGTATTTGGACTAGACTTGGACTCTCACAGGACAATGTTTGTGTATTCAGGTCTGTAATAATGTTTTTGATTTACAGACTTACTTATATTGTATACTTCCGCATTTTTAATTGGCTACCGCTTCCCTGTAGCCTTGTTATTCTATTTGATCCTTATTGGTTATTGTAGGATTGGTAACGCTCCGGGGATGGCCGCCTCGGGGCGTAACACCTCTCATCTTCCTCTTGTGGTTCGACCTCAACATTTCGAGAACTTGATTCCACTTCTTGAATGTATGGGATGATCGACATTGAAGGGACATCTTTAGTCAATCTTTTAAATTGACATCTTTGATTTGAAGCAGTTTGTGGAACGTGTGGCTTCGGAGGCATCCTATAAACTATTAGTTCAAATAATAAATAAAAATATAAAAATAATAGACAGAAAACCTATAACCTATCAAATATCCAACTCATTGGCACCCCTACAATATGGACACTTCCCTAGCCCCCCCTACCCCCCAAATTAATTGTTAAGGCCAGCATTAATGAGAAAAACTTGATAAAGAATTAGACTACAAGACAGAGACAGCCATGCACATTCTAATGGATTCATCATCAAAGATAAAATAAACAAACCTTCACTATGTGTATTTGGAACACTAATAAACCAGTTCTAGGTTACTAATATAATTATAGCAAATAACCATCCACATAATAGATCAACCTGACAATCCAATAGAAGAAGACTCAACCTAACCTGTGCATTAACACAAGAATTCCCTTTGAAATCATATTATCATTTCAATCAACCATTTAAAGAATACACGAATCACATCAACTCACAGTAATAATTAACAAATAATACAAACAAATATCACAAAAAATGATTTATGTACGCATCCATTAACACAAACAAAGGACAGATTGATGACTAAAGGCATTATAAAATCATATTACCTGCACCACAAATCCCTTTGAATAACTAACAAATCCAATCTAAACATGTTCAATGATGATAAAATATAGGGTTTAAACTAAACAAATGCAATCACAATCATATCTTTGAATAAAAAAATAAACCTAAATCATATATTTTTTCAAAAATACCTTAACATACTATCAAAACTCTAATTTTATATAAAAAATCTCATACTTAGTAATATACAATTTAAACTAAATAAATGAAAATTCAATCACAATCATATCTTTGAATGAAAAAAAGAAAGAAAAAATTGAGCCTAAACCATACATTTCTCTTTAAATACTCTAACTTCCTATCAAAACCCTAACAAAAATTCCAATAATTATACAATAGTAAAAAATCAATGAATACAACTCATAAATCACTGATGCCATTCATGTAAAGGAGAAATGAAAAATCAAATACCCGTTTCTTTCACTTTGAGAGGTCACATGGTGACGATGGGGAGGGTTGTGGCAGGGGACAACGAGAATGGCGATGCGCGCTTAAGGTGGGTTCATGGCAGCCTGACGAAGGGCTCACGGTGCCTAGGGAAGAAACCCTCGATTGGAAGAAAAAGTAGAAAATATAGAAAAGAAGGGGAGGAAGAGAGAGGTTGCTGTGTGCATTTAGGGTAGGTGGTGGAGTTGGTGTTCTATTAAGTGAGTATTTATTAGGAGGTGGGTGTAGTGAAAATCAAAATGGGAGGTGGGGGATTTAAAAGGGTGGTGGGACATATAATTTGGGTGGTGGGAGTATCTCTACCCTTTATATAAATGTAACAAATCGTTGTGAGAGATGTAAACATTTAAGAAATGTATTTGTAACTGCCAATATAAAATGTAACTATTTCATATGTTAACTATATGTGTTTTTTATTTAAATTTGAATACAATAAATAAAAATGGGCGGTTTGAAGGATTTTGATAAAAACAATTTAGGTAATTTTTGGTGTAATCTAGGTTCAATTATAATTGGGTTTTTTATTTTTAACTCCCCACAAACCATCGTATTTAGCGATCGCTCTCTCACTTCTTTGTATTTGAGTTTTACTCCCCAGATTTAAATGATAATTTCTTTTTACTCCCTATTAGGGACTAAAAAAAATTAAATAATTTATAGATAGGTCCCTATCAGGGAGTAAAAAGGAATTATCCTTTAAATCTGGGGAGTAAAACCCAAATACGAATAAATGAGGGAGCGATCGCTAAATATGATGGTTTGTGGGGAGTTAAAAATAAAAAACCCATTATAATTTAGGTAATTATTTGAAAATTCAAAATTTGAAATAGGTAAAATTTGAAATCACGCTTGGTGGCGCATCACCCCACATGAAAAGGTCTATCATAGGGTGTCCATGAAAAGCCATTCAATAGAGTACAAAGAGCACATCTTATAACTCCTCAATACTTTTTCTTTTTAACCAATATGGGGCTATAGTTTTTTTCTTCCCCAACCACCAACTACTTTCATTACATTATTGAGAGAACTTTATATCCAATTTTCTCATTTACCTAAAATTAGTTTTGAGAATCTAAATATATTATGTTCATCTCATCGACGAGAAAAACACAATCCAATTGGTTTTCATTAAAAATAATTAGTAGAACTCAAACTCATTTTAACAAAAAAATGATCAAAACCCAAGTTTTTCCAACATATCTCACATATATTAACAAAAAAATAATAACAAAAAATTATAACTGATTTTCTCCTTAAATATATAATATATCCTTCCAGTTCATATAAAAACCACTGCAGCAACTAAAAAAAACTATGGATATCAACTGTGCACTGAAGTAAATAAATAAAACGTGAAGAGCGAGGAGACGCCGTCTATTGCCGGGTTAATACAACATTTTTTTTTTCTTAGTTTTTATGGATAGTATGTTTAGTATTACATATGTTATATGAAATTTTCATGTAACAATTTTAACTTGTGTATGTTAAAGTACATGTTAATAATCTTATTTCTTATTAAATACTAGAGCAAACTATATTTCGTGTAATCTATACTATCATACTCCGGACCATATTGTTTTGATATAGTGCACATATGTTCAATAAGCTTCTCCACATTATGATATCAATAAACTATATTGAGTGCAACTACCATGATCCTTATTTCTTATTAAGCATAGAAAAGAAGACTAGGTATGGATTTCCTATTAACCTAATAAGTTGTGATTTATATGATTTTTTATTTTCATAATTTTTTTGTACCATGATCATTATACAATTAATTCTAAATTATTTTAAAATCTTTATGTTTTTAAGATTATAAATGGCTGTTTTGATATGTGACCTATTTTTATTGATTGATCAATTCAATTATAGAGGTTATCAATTAAAGTAATATACATTTATTTTTTTCACAATTTGTTGCAAGTGACTCATTTTTTATATGTAATTTGATGTTTCCGAATATTCTAAGTACAATTTATTATTAAAAATTTATTTAATATATTTATGTAATTTGTATTTTTAAAATATTTTTAACATATCATATACTTTAGTAATAACATTTTAATTATCATGCACATCGTGCGTGGGGATGACTAGTCTATATCTAATAAAAAAGGGTTTTAGTTTTCAACTTTGTTTCTTTGTAAAAATTTTAGTTCTGAATTTACCCTTAGTCATTTCTAATTTTATCCTTAATTATTTATGATGTTTATGATTTATCTATATACTAATCGAAAAAGGTTTTAGTTTTCAATTTTATTTCTTTGTAACATTTCAATTTCAAATTTACCCTCAATCAATTTTGAATTTACCCTTAAATTTTTATGATATTTTTTTTAGATTAAGGGTAAGTGGAAAAAAATGTCAATATAGTTAAGGATAATGTTAAATATTCATCAAATCTATTATTGAATTTCACATAGGCATAGTTAAATAAAATTATAGAAATATTTTCAAATAAAAAATAACAACAAACTTCATTGTTTAGTTGGGATAATTTTTAAATTCCACATTTTGGTTCGAACTGTGGATGAGCTCTCCTCCACCGGTCATAGCAGATGCCAACGGAGAAGGAAACAAATAAATTGGAGCTCTATTTTTTTTTAGAATATCCAAATAAATTGGAGAAAGAGAGGTGTGTTCTATTGAATAGTTTGAAACCACACAACACCTCTTTAGCATTTGATGTGTAGCATTTGATGCTCACACATTTTAGAAGCTTGATTATCAGATGGAGGACAGCTTGTGAAACTTGAAACACGATGAACAAACAAAATAAGCAAAAAATAAAATAAAATATAAATACATTTGTATCCAACAACATTCACTTCAAGACAATGGCAGCGTTTGATAGTAGGATTACAAAATTGATTTTCTGTAAATGCTGGGTTTAAATTGATTCTGCAGGAAGCTGCCTTCCAACTTTCAAAAATCGCTGCTTTTGAATATTATTTGCTTGAAATTTGTATGTATGAAGTTGTTACAGTAAAACTGTTTGGTTCCACGATTGTAAAAGCATATTTCTGTAATTGTAAAAATTGATCAATCGTGTAATCAAATGTTAAGTTAAGACACTCTCATGTTGAGACTTGAAATGATTTTTTGTAAAAATAAATTGTACCACTAACAAGTCTTTAGGCCATTTTGTACGTTCCACCATTAAAGACATTTCCAAGTCAAGGTCTTTTGTCATTTTCATTATTTCATGACTTACGATACACTCCCATATTAAGTTTTCCCTTCAAAGACGCACATGCACACGTAAGTCAATTTTTTTTTTTTGGACAGCCCTTTCTATAACTGTCACGTCACTGACATATGACATAAAATTTATATACTTCACTTGTATCATAACATATTCTATTATAAAAAATGTAAAAAAACACATTTAATTCATATGAATAAATACTTCATTTTTATTAAAAGTAAATTATTTCATTAATTGAGTATATATCAAAAAAAAAAAATCAAAACATATTATGCATATTGTAAAAGTGATTGCAAAGGCATTGAGTGAAAAATTCACATTATTCTAAGTGACAAAGAGGTTGTTTGGAAACTCATTTAGACTTGCTTTTGCAAAATTAAAAAAATCATACGCACTTTAAAACAATTCAAAAAACATGTTGAATTAAAAATATTTGTGTCAGCTTCCGGTTCAAAAAATATTTTAAAAAAAAATTGAATTTCATGAAAATCAAATTTCATTAAATCATTTTATACAGAATCATATTTTTTAGACGGATTTCAAAATTTTCTTTTAATTCTTCCACGAAGGCTCCCCGGTCTTCCCGTCAACCTCAGAAGACTTCCAAATTCCAAGTTTTCCCGTGTATAACCATTCAAACATGAAAAGCACGTACAACCACTAACAGTCCTCCTTTTATATGTGTGTGTGTGAATCTCCAAAATAAAAAAAACATCGAAACACAATTTCATGCCCCCACAATGTCCAATCCCTTCACAACACTCTCTCTTCTCCTACTCACCTCTATCTTTGCCAAACTTTCATCATCATCTCCTGGTGAGCCTCAACAAATTAAATCTCTTCTCACTCTTCTCACTTAATCCAACTTTCACAATTGTTTACATCAGTCTCTACATGTGTTTTCATCTTTGCAGTGGTTCTCAACATCGACTGTGGAACTTCGGACACCTACAGCGACAAACTCAACATGACATGGGTTGGTGATGCGAACTACACCCACACAGGGGAGACCCACACAACGTACGCCTTTAACGCGCTCCTGCCGTGGGCGGGTACGCTCCGCGCGTTCCCCAAACTTCGTAAGAACTGCTACACGATCCCCGTCTCCGTCCCCGTCGGCGTAAAGATTCTGGTGCGCGCGTGGTTCTACTATGGAAACTACGACGGAAAGTCGTCTCCGCCCACGTTTGCGCTCAGTTTCGACGCGAACATGTGGAGGTCTTGACAGGTGGTGTGTTAGCAGATCCCGTGTATAGGGAGGTGATCTATGTGGTGGATGGGGATGTGACGAGCGTGTGCGTGGCGCAGGTTGAGGAAGGGCAGGTGCCCTTCATCAACGCGATCGAGGTGAGGGGATTGGACTCCGGGATGTACGGGAACGTGGACTCCAACAGGGCTTTGTTCAATATGTATAGGTCTGCCTTTGGTGCACCCGGACTTGTGAGGTCAGTGTTACATGCGGGTTCGGATCCATTAAAGACAGGTTTTTGTCAGTCTGATCAGAACTGCACAGCTTGCTTATGAATTGAACTACATGACCTATGAATGAATCGAACTGTATGGTCAATTGTTGGGTACATGTGTCACTCTCCTATTGGTTTGGTCAGTACCATTAGCATCCAATATGAGAGTAACACTTGTATCAAATAATTGATTATACAGTTCAATTCATAGACTGTGCAGTTCGATACTGATGGATTGATCGAAGTCAGACATAACTGGATCCGGACCGTTACATTCATATACTACTCATGTTTGTTTATGTAAATTTAACAAATTCAGACACATGATATTCCCACCCACAGTACTTTTTCAAAACTAAAATAAAATAAAAAACTCATACACTGTCTAATGATAATTCATGTAAATAGATCGAGCTATATATTAAGATTGCATGTAATACCCAGCAAAAAATAAAAAATAAAAAGATTGCATGTAACCAGAATTACTAGAGTTGAAGCTAAAATTCAGTTGGGCTTCACATCCCGTGACTCTTTAGTCCCCATTTGGTTAACTATACAAATTTTTTTTATATAGCTAGATATTAGATAATTATTTTAGCGTAGATAATTATATTAATATACAAGTGGAATAAATCATTTTCTGTTTGATTATGTTTTAGTTATTCATGAGAAATCTAATAATGAAATTTTTGTTTTTGGATTGATTAAAAATAAGATGTGGATAAAAAGAATAAATTGAATGGAATAACACATTCTCATCAATCATAGTATAGTTATATCTACTTATTCTTTGCAAACAAACAAGTTTTTAGAGGCTTATTCACATCTATTCCACCCTATTCCTCACCTATTCCACTACCCAAACATGGACTAAAAGCGAAAAGAATGCTCATTCATCTTGCACATGAAATTCACCTGATTTATGATATGCTCTTTGATGATTTATAGGTTCCCGGATGACGTTTTCAATCGCATTTGGAGTCCATCAATCTTTCAAAACAGTTATGGCGTGATAAATAGCGACACATCCATAATGAATGTTAGCATCGCTGACAGGCCGCCTCCATCTGTGTTACAGAACGCATTGTATCCCCTCAATGCATCAGAGCCAATCATCCTCGCTCTTAATGATCCAACCTTCACCTACAACTTGTACTTCGCGGAGATGACCAAGCTAACATCAAGTAAGAGGAGAATGATACATGTTTCTACCGATGGTATAAGCACTGGACCTTCCAGTTTCAGCCCACCTTATCAAAGCGTCGCAGAGATCAGCATCACCAATGCTAGTTCTTTGTTACTCGAAGCCGCAGATGATTCAACCCTTCCTCCGATCATTAGTGCTATTGAAGTCTTTAGTGTAAGCGGTCCACTAAGAAATGGAACCGACGAACGAGATGGTCTGCATCATAAACATTGCGTGGATATTTTTCACTTCTATTCTAATCATAGACTAATCAACTTTATGATCATCTTGTGTTACTAGTGAAAGTGTTGAAACTTCTCCAAGACCAATTCGATGCGCTCCAAGCTTGGGCTGGTGATCCTTGCCTTCCGATGTACTATAATTGGGAATGGGTGAAGTGCAGTTCTGATCAGACGCCTAGAATCACTTCCCTGTAAGCCAAGACTGTTCTTTATATATAATCTTCCAACTGAATTTTTGTTTCTAATTTTCTTTTGTTGAGATTTTCTATCAAAATTATGTTTTTGCTTATCTTCAGGGATCTCAGTAGTATGGATCTTTCTGGGGTTCTTCCTGATTTTAGTGCCATGGATGCTCTTGAATACATGTGAGTACCATTAACATAATTGGTGGTCCTATTTGGAACCAATTGTCAACAAAATCAATTTTCAAATTATCGTTTACTAAACAGGATTATTTTTTTAACTTTAACTTTTGATTTCATATTTTAGTTTATCTTAAAGGTTAGCAAAACATCTTTTATGGAAAAAGTTAGTGAACAGCTTTTATGAAAAATTTGTTTTGAAAGTTGATTCCAAATTTGGCCATTGTAGTACTAATAATTTGATGTGTTTTCTCAAATGACTGTATTGCAGTAATTTGCACAACAATAGTTTCAATGGGAGCATTCCAGACTTCTTTGGCAACTTCCCCAATTTAAAAGAATTGTAAGAAAGAAAAAAAATCTTCCTCTACTTCTATATACTCAATGGGAATATAATCTACTCTAATTTTTATTGAATTTAATTCACCTTCTTGTAGGAACTTGGCATATAATTATTTTAGTGGGCTTATACCATCTTCACTAACTTACAACAACAACATAACATTATAGTAAGCATATATGAAACTCTTGGTGAATTGTGAGCATCTTGTGATATCTCATATATATGTTTTCTATACTAATTTTCATGTGTTGTTCCAAGTTTTTCGGGCAATCAGAAGCTATGCCAGTCTTACAACTGTGCAACTTTAGCATTGAAGAAGAAGAAGAAGAAGAGCAGCGGCAACAAATTAGGGCTGATATTTGCAATACTGGTTTCAATTCTCTTTATAATTAGTATTGTTGTGGTGGTGCTTCTATACCGCCGTCAAAAGAGAACTGCAGGAACCCTTCAATCTATATATGAAGGTACTGAATTCATATTGCATTCCGAAAAATTCACTTCCTATATTAATGTCATTTCACATTAGATGGTTTTGTTTTCTTGGGTGTTTCAGGAAACATGCATGGCCAACACCATACGAATGCTCGGGTTCAGGAGATGCCCAGGCGTGCCACGGATGGTCAGACCTCGTCCTTTTCATTCTCATTGTATAAATGATACTGGAAGCATACACAGCTAAACATGACTTTTATCTCCTGAGGCGGAGGATGCTTGCGAGGGTGAAGTTGCAGCTTGATTTGTTTGAGTCACTCTGTTGCCTCTGTATCTTAGTATATCTGCAGTGTGGTTTTATAGATTGGATTCTTTTCATGGTCACTTGTTTACTGTATAGTTAGCAATGCAATACTTATTTGGAATATATGAGGCCACATTTGATAGATAGTGTGTGTCTTACCAGTTATAGTGAGACCAATCTTCAATGGGAACCATTGAAACTGAATCTGAGAAAGAACTAGTTGGAAGGATGACTTTTTAGTAGTTGTATCTAATCTAACTAGTTGGAAAGAGGGATTGTGTTCATATGGTTTTTTTATAGTAAAGAGGGGTTTACGGATAGGTGTTAGGGGTTGGTTGAGGATTTGGACTAGGATTTTTTTAATGTGAAGAGGGAGTCTGAAATCAAATTTCTATAAAGAGGGGTTTACGGATGGGTATTGGGGGTTGTTTGAGGAGTTGGACCAGGATTTTTTTTTAATGTGAGGGGAGTTTGAAATAAAATTTCTCTGAGGACTCCACAATTTATATACTTTTCAGGCGTATTTTTTCAATTTATGAACTTTTCAAGGGTATTTTTGCAATGATGTTTATTCGAGGGTAATTTGAAAAAAATGGAATATAGCAGGGGTATATTTGTAAAAAACACATACTATATTAATGAAAGATAAAACCATCTCCAGCCTTTATTCAAACCTATACCCAAATCTAACTTAAAATTTAAGTAAAAGTTTGATTTGACATTATGTGTCTCTAACCATCATTTCGTATTTTACTCAAATCTTTTAAAAAATTCATATTTCTTCTAGTAATTTCCTATAAACATTTTCAAAGTCCCTTTTCCAAAAAAATTTACTACTCAATTTTTCTTCCCTTCAAGATGTTTAAATTTAAAAATTATAATCAACCAATTTTTTTAAAAAAAATAAAAATAATATTTTTTATTGGAGTAAAAATAGAAATTAAAAAAAATGAAGATTAAAAAATAAAACCCTTTTTTTTGGGTGGGTTACATTTCAAGAGATAGTAAAAAATTTGGGAGTGAGAAAGCATTTAATATAATTCAACTAAGGCCCCGTTTGGTTCATGTAATTTTTTTGGTGGAATTACTTTACCAGGAAGTAGTTTACCAGGAATTAAAATACCAGGAATCCTGATTCCATCAGACTGTTTGGTTCGCTAATGGATTTCTCCAAATAATCATTTTCAAGTGTTTGGTTCATACATGGAAAATGATAAAGAATTTGATTTAAATGTCTAAAATACTCTTACTATTATATATATACTTGTAAAATTTATTTCTTTATCTATATCACAAAAATAAAAAAGAATTAATTTTTTTTATAAATATTTAATGAATGTAAATAAATAAAATAACCAATTATGTAATTAAACATATAATAATAGTAATTTTTCTAAATCAGTTGAATATTATAAACTCCTCTAAAAACTAAATAACCAATTTTATTAGTTAGGATTCAGAGGCATTGCTTTAGGCCTAAACCCATATCACACATCACATATTATACCAATTATAATAATATCTAAACCCATCTACAAAATAAAACTAAATTAATACCTATATAAACCCATTATATGGTTGGTGAAAAAAGAGGCTATTTATTTTAAAAATGATATACATAGTAATTTCATTAATTTGTAAACGGTATAATAGTAATCTAATTTAATATTTTAATTCTACTGGGACTCACAATTACCATCAAGATTACCACTAACCAAACACTAGATTTTATACACATTCCTGGTAATGTTACATGGAATCAAATTCTATCCCAGATTACCACGAACCAAACGGGACATAAATGTGGAATTAAAAGACAAAAATATCACATTAGAAGAAAATGTGGAGACAAAAGAAAAAAAATGTTGAAAATTTGGGTAAAGATTTGGTATGGATATGGGTAAATGCTTGGAAAGGGTTTTTGATGATTTTTACTCGAATTTGAATTTAGATAAAAGTTTGAGTATAAGATTGGAGATGCTCTAAGTAAAGAGTTTTATGCCTTTATATAATACAAATAGAATCTAAATCATATATATATTATAATTAACTCTATCAAAATAACCAACTCTACCATATCCTAATTATAGCTATAAATAACCTACCATTTCATATCTAATCATAATCATCCATAAAGATAAAGATGAACTTAATAAATAATAATAATAATCTAAAATAAGACTAAAAAAACTGCACAATATCCGTAACCGTTCCTTTGATAGTCCTCTGCACTGATTGAACAGTCAAAGTATTGATTAGCTAGGGGTGTGCTGCATCAGTATCTTATAAATAACTAATTGTACTTTATAACATCACTTTTTGTTAGGTTGCTAATTTTATTGGCATTCTTTGTTTCATAGTTTGTTGTTCAGATACCAGGATTAAAAAATTGGAACATGAAATTTTCAAATATCAAACCTTAGGCTGTCTTAATACTAGCATTATCTCTTTCCTAATAGATTTTCAAGAGTGTGTCATATAGAGATTATTGTTCTTTCATTTCTTGGAGAGATGGACTGTTGACTCTAAATGTAGCTTTTGCTACATAAATTCAGTGCAATTACCAAGTCTAAGCAGGATACACTGTCACAGATGTAGTAGTCTCCACATGCGTAATGGGTGGTACCCGTGGCACTGGCTGCGCATATACTACTTGAGGCTTAGCATTTTTGTCCCTATTTCGGCACCAACAGTATCATACGATGTATATAATTATTGCCCATCCAATTAGACCATATAGCGCGTTGAGTGCCTTCTTCCCCTTGCCTTCTTTTGGTGGTGGTGACAGGGGCTGTGTTATATCTGGATTGCGTGAACGAACAACTAGATAATACCTTTAATGTTAATTATGATGATACACGTATATTGATGGTTAATGATTGAACACATGGAAAGTTTTTAATAGCTTACCACCCCGTTTGGATAGCGGAATAAGAGTGGATTAAGGGTGGAATAAGGTGGGATAAGTATAGATAGAGGAAATTGGTATTTGTTTAAAGAGTATATGATAGAATTACTATGCCAGTATAAATGAGTATAAGAGAGTATAACAATTCTAAGTAACCCCTACGATAAGCTATATAAAGTTTATCTATTCCCATGGGCCCACATGTCAAATCAACTTTTTACACCTTATCACATCAAATCACCTATTAATACTTCTTATACATCAAAGGGTCAACATGTCAAATCAACTTTTTCACACTTTATTTATATTTTATTTTTTATCAACTAAACAACTCAACCTTTATTCTTACGTTTTCCAATGAGAATAAAAAAAACACAACCAAACAGAAAATCTATTATTCATGTAGATTTAATATCTATATTGGCATAGTTATCTATCCAGAATAACTCAATTCCGCTATCCAAACAGGGACTACGAGTATTGCATATCCTTGTTGCTAGTCAAGATCTCTAGTATGTCACTGTAAAAACTGTTGTTGTCCAGATTACTAAACCAACAAATGGGACATTAAAAAGCAGCAATGTAGCGAGCAACAATAAAATTTTTGTAACATGTATTTATTGAACTTACAGTGTCCTTAGGTTGGGCAACTTTCCTAGGAAGTCAGGGATGGTCCCAGTGAGATGGCTGTTGGGGAGGGTCATCTCCATTACAGCGCACCCATTCCAAACAGTATTGTTGGGGCGGCAAGGATCTCCTCCCCACCAGCTTAACTGGCTAAAGCTGCTCTTGAGATTGCCCAAACCATTCACTATTTTGGGGGGGAAAATTAAGCTCCTTTAGGTAGATGTCATATTCAAACCATTATTTTATGGTATTCATGTGTGATGAACTGGTGGAGATCTCACATACTATCACCACAATTAGTCCCTCCCTTTAGTGTATCACTAACTGTATATATCTCTGTTGGAATTTGATGACCAAAAATACATAATAATGTGTTATAACCAGCCCATGTAATTACAAAGGTTTTGGAGGTTCATTCACATATAAATGTTTTATAATTACATGCATGAATGGTAATTAATGCATGAGTTACAAATGAAATCATTGCATGCATTTTGAGAGTTTAATTATCAAATGAGTGTTTAATGGCTGATTTAATTGTATGACACGTTTTGCTTTTGATTTCTTGTGTATATAAAGGATCATATGTCTCATTTCTTGAGGGAATCAACCCGTGAAGCACCTATTCCCACTACGTGTATCACCTTTGTGTCTATGTGAAGAGAGTGTAATAGAGAGTCCTTTTTCTCCCTCTACTATACAACTTAGGGTCCTCATAATCCACTGTTTGGTTGATGAAAGGAAACATCAGATAGAGAGAGAGAGAGATAGAACTCATCTGATTTTATTATTGTTGTATAATCTATTTTTCTCATTTCACATTTTTTTATGATCCGGGCGTTTGAAAGGATCGCAGTCTATTCACCGTGGTTTTTCCATAGCTCACACCCCGGAAGAACAAAACCAGTTGTGGTCGTATCTTTCAGTGGTAGGAGTCATTCAACCCTATGCGTGAGAGGGTCTTATTCACCGAGGACATAGTGTTTTCACTCGCTTTCACATTTTCAGATACATTTTTCTAATCCCTATCTCATTTATATCTTGTTTTTACTATATATTTTAGAGTATGCATGATTTGATATATATTTGATGTTTATATATTCTTGATGTGATTATTATAAAAATTTGTGTTTAGCCTAATATTTGCGCGTCACGCACAAAAACTCCAACAATCTCTGTAGGCCACTATCGAAAGACGAAATCAAAGCATTTACAATCGTTTGGGATTTCATGAAATTCCAAGATTTTTGAGGTGGCTTTATACAATAAAGGAAAATGAATTCTTCAAAAGGAAACTAAAAAAAATAGAAAACTAATGATATCATAATAATGATAATAATAAAGAGTTAATATTCTCGTAATAATTACTCTTTAACAAACATAATTGGTGGTCTTGTTTGGAACCAATTGTCTACAAAATCAATTTTCAAATTTTCGTTTCCAAACAGGATTATTTTTTTTAACTTTAGCTTTTGATTTCATATTTTAGTTTTTATATCGTAAAGGTTAACAAAGGAAAATGATTGACAAGCCCCAATTCGTAGGCCCCAAATAAGCCCCATAACATGGCATGAGTTGAATTTCCGGTTATACCCTTAATTGTGATTTCTAACCTCCTAAACGTAACTAATGCAGTCAGTTATTATTTCCTTCATTGGAACCGCGCATGTGGAGTATTAAATAGCGTGTTTTATTTCCTTTTTTGACTTTCTCACTTTTGAATTTGAATTGTTCTTAATCATTTTTCATGGCGAATTTGCAGAATTTTTTTTTGAGACTGCAGTGTGATTTATTATTATAATCCAAGTTACATTTGCAAATGTAACTACCTTTGTAACATCAATTAATTATCATTGCTATTTTTTTAAATTTGTAGGAAATATAGGGGACTCAGTTACATGTTCCTTGGAAGGCAGTATGGAGAAAGATTTCATTGTTGATGTTGAGTAGCAATGTTCAAAAGCAATTGTGCCAAGTGTTGGAATGATATTTGATTTAGAAGAAGCAATTGTGCCAAATGCTTTTTTTTATGTGAAATGTGGTTCTGAACATGATACATCAATTGTTTAACTTTTTGAATGTCAGTTACATATGTATTCCATTTTTGGTCTTTCCTCTCTAGTTATTTTTTATTTGGCTACCTTTTTATGAAAATGTAATTAACTTATTATATGCTTATGTAAATAATACTAGTTACATTGAGAAATGTAACTATCTGTTTAGAGCAACATAATTATGAAACAAAGTGTCATTTGAAAATATCAACGACTATTAATATGATCAGTAGTGACACTATGAGTCTTATCATTCCATTTTTAGTTTTTATGTTTATCTGATTTGTAGTGATTATAACAATACATTAGTTTTATTTGATAACATTTGGCATTTCAATGTAGGAAATACAGTAGTCTCTATTACATTTTCTGTGGATGGCAGACCGCATAAAGATTTCATTATTGAGCAGCAATGTGCAGAAGCAATTGCTCCAAGTGTTGGTGTAACGACTGTGACTTTTAAGGCATAATTAACCTGCTTTTATGGTATGTATAGTATTCCAAATTTCAAATAATTTGGCTTGGTTAGATTTCTCGTTTTGTTGGACGCTTCTTACGGATAGTGAATCGGAGGTGTATAGGTCAAGTTATGGCCTAAACCATAGCAGTGAGTTAGGCAGTGCCTGACGGATCCTATTGGTGCCATCGGGCACATAGGGGACGGATCATAATGGAACCATCGGAGACTTGGACGATGACTCTTAGTGGAGCCGTCGGGTATGCAAGCAACGGGCTCAATAAGTCATCGATCTGGGTAAATTTTGAATTCGAAAGTTGGCAATTTTGGAAAGAAACAAGTGCATTAATTGGGATTAATGCGAATCATTGGCATCGTATTGTCCCCACGAGCGTGCGAGGTTATTAAGTCCCCTTCTCCTCTCTCTCCTTTGGCATTGAGACCCTAGAATTTCAAACCCTAAAATATTGTCGTCTTCTTATTTTTGGCCACATTGCTGAGGAGCTCAGGAAGGGTTCGATCTAAGGGTTTTTGTGAGTATTTCTTTGGTTTATGAAGAGTTTTTTATTTGTAGCGAGTCTCTTTTGAATGTTGTCTTCATATGATCTTGTTTTAAGGTTTTCAACCAAAGAGAAAGGGGTTTTCTTCGAAATCTTTGAGGTTATCGTATGATTTTGGGTCCTTGCGTTTAAACCATAATATGATGATGATTTCATGATGTTTTTACAAGTTTTAATGATAATATTATGTCCTATGTGTATATACTCAGAGTTTAAAATATTTTCTTAATTTTCCTATTTGATTTGTATGATCTTAAGATGATTTAAATTAGTTTTTGGATCTGGTGTTATATAGATAGGATACTATGATATTTTACATGTTTTATAAGCCTTTCATGTAAGAAAAGAATATGTTTAAGTTATACCATGTTAGTTTTATTTGTTCAAGGTAGAAATCGAATTTTTATGATCGTTTAAATCTTGTTTTGAACCTATACATGCTTTTCATGGTTTTTCAGAATTTATAAGGTAGTTCCGTATTAGTTATCATGCCTACGGCAAGCCTAGGGTTTTCAAAAATATTTTTATTTAAGCTTTGGTTTGTTTTAATCGGACTTCGTATATATGACTTGATTTCAATGTCGATTCTTTCGGTTTAACAATGATTTTAAACGACTCGTGATTTGTTTTCATGGATAAAAGATTTAAAGCTTTTTTTACAAAAAATATTTAGGTTTTTTTACATCTGCCTCGGGACCGTCGGGAATGTTCGGGATGACTCCCAGAGGAGCCGTCGGTAAGGGATAGCCCCAGTAGGAGCCATCGGGTTTGTTTTGCACGGCTCCTATGGGAGCCGACGGGAAGGTCAGTGACGGCCCTGTAGGAGCCGTCGGGTTTTTGTGTGTACAGGAACATCGGGTTTCGTACGATTTGGGTATATTGTGATCGATTAGTATCATTTTCAGGTCAGGATAGGGTGCCTTAGGCTTTCTGGAGTTGTTTCAGATTTTGTTGGACCTAAGGTGAGTGGGTCTAGTCTTTTATGCAGTTTTGAAGGATTTTATCAATGACTTTGAAACGTTATTCTATGTATAAACTCGAGCATGTCATATTATATAGGCTGATGCCTTATTATGTATTTTATTGAAAATGTTATTATCTTCAAAACTGTGGCATGCATTTATTAAAATGAAAATATGTGTTGGTCATGCATGCATTGCATTCGTCTAGGTGACGTAGCCTAGGTAGCTTAGTCTAGGTGACTACGGTTCAGAATGGACCCAAGTCTAGGTGACTTATGTCTAGGTGACATGTGTCTAGGTGACCCGATTTCCCGTGTGAAATCCTTACGGCAAGGTGACGTAGATGGCTAGGTGTTATGGGATACGGACATGCGTGTCCGTTGCATTCATATGCACCATCAGATTTCTGTTATTTAAGACCATGTGTTTTGGAAGATGTTTTGTTAAGTTATGATTTATCGAGAAATTATTATATTGTAGAAATCATATTACTGTATGTTACAAATTATTTTTATGGTATATTATCAATTAATATTTGTTATATCAATTATTATTGGGACCTAAAAGTCCATTCACTGAGCGTGTGGTTGCTCACCACTCCTTCCCCAACTTTCAGGGTAGCCGTTGGTGATCGTTGATCTCGGTGGCGGAGATCTCGTAGCTTGCGCTTTATTTTCGTTGCATTTAGGTGGTTGAATAAGCCTTCCTTTGGCATATAGTTTTCCTTAGTCTTTTTCAGCAAAAACAGTTGGATATTTGAATTAAATTTATTTCATATGTAATCATCCGTGTTTAAGATGAATTATGTTTAGATCCTGGTTATGTTTTAATTGGCATGGTTATTTTTTAATAAATCTTTTACGTTTAAAAAAAAATTGTTCCGTGCTTTATTGTGAGTTTAAGATAACAGACCATATTCAAGCTTCAAAAATGGAGTCTGGGGTACGGGGGCGTTACAGTTGGAATGACATTTGATACAAAAGAAGATGTGCGATTGTTTATTTACATTCAATATTATTTACATTTGTAAATGTTTTAGTTACATTCATTTGAATTACATTGTGTGATCTCTTCCTTTGAAAGTCTGACATTTTGCAATTATAATTTTGAATAGTTAGATACAAATGAATACAAAACAATTTTCATTAATATAAAATAGTTACATAATACAAATAATAGGTACATTGTGTATAACAGTAACAACGAAAAAATGTAATGATTAAGGAAATATAAATCACGACGTACATATACACAAAACTAAATAAACGTATAGGATAAAGTGATTAAACAACTCAACACAGATAATTCTTTTCTAATAGTTAATTACATTTGTTGAAGAGTTAATCTCAATCAATTAGATTACAAATACAATCACCTTCATCATAATAGTAATAGTAAACAAACTAATAAAAAATTTACATTGACCAATACATTGTCATAGCTAGTTACATTTGCTGATCACTTATATCCACCATCAACTACTTAAAGTAAGTTACATTTATTACATGTTGACATTGCCCATATCAACTATTAAGCAAAATAGAAATACATGTAACTAAAATCTGATTACAATAATCTTTTTTGTCAGCTACATTTAAATAACAAACATAAACAAAAGTTAATCATCCATTGCAGTTTTCTCTATAAAAAAATCAGTCACATTTTGCATCAATTCGAATTAAAAAAAAAAACCCTAAAAAAAACATTTAATCATAGGATCTTCAAAAACAACAGAGACATTTTCAGAAATATAAAAAAAAAACAGTTGCATACCTTTTTTTTTGTAGTTGAAACCTCTCGAAGAACTCTCATACATTACAGTTTTCTCTATAAAAAAAATCAATTACATTTTGCATCAATTCGAATTAAAAATAAAAAAAAACCTTAGAAAAAAAACATTTAATCATAGCATCTTCAAAAACAAGAGATACATTTTCAAAAATACCAAAAAAAGGATTGCATACCCATTTTTTTTGTTATAGTTGAAACCTCCGGAAGAACTTTTTTGTTTTCAAATTGATTCTTGAAGGAAATATCAGTATTTGTTCGTCGTTTTAAACAAAAGGGAGTTTTTTTGTTCTGATTTTCGATTCAAATTTGATTTTTAAAACCCTAAATTAGTTTAAATGTGTTTGAATGGGTGAGTGATAGTGGGAAACAAAACAGAAAAAGAGGAGAAAACGAGAAACGAGAGGTGGGTTTTAATTAGGGGTAATAAGGTATTTAAGTATTTTTCCCTTTTACAAAAATGGCCTAGACAACCAGTTAAATTTTGACACATCAAGGGGCCTGTGGGAGGGGCCTATTTGCTGGGGCCTGTGTAGCAAATCTCGTTAACAAAACATCTTTTATGGAAACAAGTTAGTGAACAGCTTTTATGAAAAAGTTGTTTTGAAAATTGGTTCCAAATTTGGCCATTGGAGTACTAATACTTTGATTTGTTTTCTCAAATGACTGTATTGCAGTGATTTGCACAACAATAGTTTGGGCTTGGTTGTTTGGGCTTCAGCCATGTTGTTCCACCCAGTTATTCTGGGTTGTGTTGGACTACAGCCCTCTCAGTATATGTAAGGGGATGATGTCGCCCTTGTCCGGGGGCCTCTTGTAGCAAAATAAACTTTCCCAATTTGAAAGAATTGTAAGAAAGAAAGAAAAAATCTTTCTCTACTTCAATATACTCAATGGGTATATAATCTTCTCTATTTTTTATTGAATTTAATTCACCTTCTTGTGGGAAGTTGGCAGACAATTATTTTAGTGGGCCTATACCATCTTAACTAACTTATTACAACAACATAACATTACACAATAAGCATATATGAAACTCTTGGTGAATTGTGAACATCTTGTGATATCTTATATATATATATATATATATATATATGGTCGCGATTACGTGCGGTGTGCGGTCGGTGCGGTTTACGACGTGGGCCGTTCGATCGCGGGTCCATCGCATCCAACGGTCGACGTGAATCGCACCCGACCGTCCGATGCGATGGACCCGTGATCGACGGCCCGTGATCGCGCACCGCACCGACCGTAAACCGCATGTAATCGGCTCCCTATATATATATATATATATATATATATATATATATATATATATATATATATTTCTATACTAATTTTCATGTGTTGTTCCAAGTTTTTCGGGCAATCAGAAGCTATGCTAGTCTTACAACTGCACAACTTCAGTAGAGAAGAAGAAGAAGAAGAAGAAGAGCAGCGGCAACAAAATAGGGCTGATATTTGCAATACTAGTTTCAATTCTCTTTATAATTAGTATTGTTATGGTGGTGCTTCTATACCACCGTCAAAAGAGAACTGCAGAAACTCTTCAATCTATATATGAAGGTACATAATTCATATTGCACTCCTAAGTGCTACATAAATTTAGTACAATTACCAATTGTAAGCAGGATACACATTCTATACCCTTGGCACTGGCTGCGCATATACTAATTGAGGCACTTCTCTTGGGGCCACTTCCATATCATCATCATCATTGTTGTTCCTATTTTGGCAACAACAAATCAATATAATTATTGTCCATCCAATTATACCATACAGCGCATTGACCGCCTTCTTCCCCTTGCCTTCTTTTTGTGCTGGCAACGAGGGCTGTATTATATCTGGATTGCCTGCAACGCTGTGAACAAACAACCAGATAGTACCTTTAATGTTAATTATGATGATACACATATATATATTGATGGTTAGTGATTGAACACGTAAATTTTTTTATAGCTTACGAGTATTGTATATTCTTGTCGCTAGTCAACGTCTCTGGTATGTCACCGTAAAAACTGTTGTTGTCCAGATTACTAAACCAACAAATGGGACATGAAAAAGCAGCAATGTAGTGAGCAACAATAAAAAAATTTGTAACATGTATTTATTGAACTTACAGTGTCCTTGGGTTGGGCAACTTTCCTAGGAAGTCAGGGATGGTCCCAGTGAGATGGTTGTCATGCAGGTCTCTGCTGAAATTGGAGAGAGTAAGCAAAAACAATAATCACTTGAATAATATTATGAGACTCATTGTCATCCATCGGCGGAAAGTAGTTAGGGCTTACATTACTTGGAGAGCCTGCATTTGACTGAAATCTGGTAGAGTGCCTTCCAATCCATAACCAGAAAGGTATCTGTATTTCAACTTTTGTCAGACTTTTAAAATTAGATTGATGGTGATAACAAGAACAACATATATCAAATTCAATAAGTCAACAACAATTGTCAATACAACTTCAATTCAGTAAAAGTTCAGTCAGTGTGGTTCTAATATGATGAGATAACTTGATGTACTAATCATGTCGAGCCTAATAAACAAATATACCAGTCTCAAATAAGGTTATATTACATTCAGCTGCATGTCATACTTGTATGAGTCACTATACCACTCTCAAAAAAGGTTATTACATATAATAAAAAAATAAAAAGAGTAAACACTACACTTATATGGCAGTTACCCTAACAAAGTCACCTCCACTGCAATTCAACCACTCCCAAATTGTGTTAGCTGGGAGGCACGGCTCCCCTGGCCACCCCTTCAGCTTCTCAAATCCTTTTGTAATATTTGCAAGTCCCTCCACTTTGATAGAAAAAAATAGCAAATCAATCACCAAGACCATAAAAAAATAAAGAAGGTAAAGATTATTAGACTCATACATACCATCTACTTCATAAGTTCCAATAACATTGAGCATATCACTGGCTGTATAAATTTCAATCGCGTTGATCATCGACGACGAGTCAGAACCTTCTACTGGTGACAACGTTATGTTCATTGCGTCGACCATTGAATCTAAATTTCCAGCTAGTTCTCTGAGGACCTGATACACTGCTAAAATAGGCTCCCCAAATAATCATTGCCATTGATGTTAACTTTGAATTCTCTTAAAAAGAATTCTAATTCTTCGGCAATGTACAAGGCAATGTAATTTGTTCTCTGGATTTCTGCAGGGAAAGGAAATGTGAGGATGACTGATTCATTGGAATATGGTGGTTGAACTGCACTTCTGATTGCGAAGAACGGAGGGCTATTGGAGCCTGGGTCAATGATGAATGTGTAGTCTGTCGTGACATTAGTAAGTTTAGTTTCCATTGGAAACCATACTCTGTTGTAGGGGTCGTCAACATGGTACCTGTGAGAAGTCAAGCTAATGCTTCAGACCTTACATTTCTGAAATATAGTTTGGTACAGGAATTGGTGTAATTGACCTTTAAAGTATTTCATGCATACATGATATTAAAATGAAAAGAAAAGAATGATTTGTGTGGATCTCCAATCCTAATCATGGAGACAAAGAAAAATTTTGAAATGAAAAGAAACAATAAGACTACCATAACAATTTCCTTTCTAAGTTTTTTTTCATTTTCATCCAACAACAGTATTCCAATAAACTTAAATTTTGTTTGATTTAGAAAGAAACCAAGCCATATCGAAACATTTAAGAATCTAGACCTACATTTCAAGTCAAAACTATAGCTCTACTTAGTCTTATATTGAAATGTTTACTTACCCAATACTTCCATCTTCACCAAAATGGTATCTATAACTTGTCAAGTAGGCATAGTCGCTGCTCAGGCTTTGATACATTCCATCTGACAGCGGTACTGCCTCCAACGAAGAAATGAAGGGGAACTCATTTGCGCGCATTCGAGCCAAACATATACTAATAACATCTCCCCTAGCAATATATATCACTTCATAATAAACAGGCTCATCAATCAGGCTCACAACTGTTACCCATGTATTCCCATCAACTTGAAGGTCGAACACCGGAGGCTTTGATAGTCTATCGTAATTTCCATAATAGAATCCTACCCGGATCAGATACTTCGTGTCTTCGAATGAAGGCAGGGTGTAGCAGTTCTTGTTCTGGTCCTTGAAGTACCTGAGATTGAGCATCCGATCTGCCAATGTAGTACTGTTTTGCAAGACCTGCTTGTTCTCACCTGTTTTGATGTACTTGTCATCGGTCGTCTAGTTGATTCTGTTATTGTTGTTGTCACTCTGAGCTCCACAGTCAATGGTCAGCCAATCTGTGGTGTCTACATCTAACAGAAGAAGGTACAACAATTAATGAGGATATTGCATGAGTGTGCGTTTGATGTAGGCACGCAACTTGGACGTGTTGAACTTAGACTTTTGGATGAGTATGGATTGAGATTTGAATGGTTGCATTCAATCCCAACTTCAACATGATAGGTGAAATGGTAAATTTAAATGTTTAGTTCATATTTCAAAATGGGAGTTGAAATTCAATTTGATTTTATCATAAAATCTATCAACTCTTTGTAGTTTTATTTTTTTTCATTTTCCATTCATCACCCATCATCTTATATTGATCTTTATTTACTCATCCATCAAGATGTTAACTATCCTTTATTGTGACTACTAGGGAGTTTAAATTGTTTAGAATTTGAACTTTTTTTTAAAATTTCCAAAGTCCGGACTCGAATCAAACTCAAACTTGATGGGTTGGGTTAGATTGGATTTGAACTAGTGTCTTGTACCTTTGAGTTGGGTTTTGAATGAACTCTAACCTGATACAACTCATCCGAGTTACAGCCTTGGTGTAAGGACCTGTTCAGGAAAAATGAGAATTCTCATGCAATAACTAAAGAAATTTCATGTCACGTCCCAGGGCGGCCATCCCCGAGACGTGACAATAATATAAAGTATCAGCTATCAATATAAGAAGTCAACAATGACTCCAATAAATAATACACAAGGCTAACAAGCAATGATAACTGATAACTCAACTGAAATGCGGAAGCATGAAAATATCAATAAGTCTGCAAACCAAAAATATTATTACAGACTCGCATACACAATCACTGTCCTGTGATAGTCAAGTCTAGCCAAATAAAATACATCATGTGCAACACGCACGATTTACAAATACATGACTCTAGGACTGCTGACAGCCTCGCACTCGCCAATCCTCCGGATATGACACTTTCACGCACGCAAGACCACGCCACAGGGAAGCTCCAGCTCCACGCCCAACAATGCCCCTTCAAATAAAACAGTATGCGAGAGGTGAGCTACAAGCTCAGTGAGTGGTTGAAAACTAAACACTAAGCCAATTTCCTTTAAAGGAAAAACATGGGTAGAAATCCAACGGATAACAAGGTCACGCGGTGGCGCGACCAACCTCGCCCTCACCATCACTCCCGAAGGGAGACTCTTGGGACTCTTGGGGAGAGACCGAACCGTTTGTCAAAGAGACGCGGAATTACTAGTCTACACAACACTACTGGATCATCTACATAAAGATAATTGTCCACCGATGTCTCTCAACATCGATACCTAACCAGATCCAACAATTATGGGAACGAACAAACAAACGAACCGGGTCACGTAGCAACATGACATCAACTCATCCTCACCCTAGCCCCCGGAGGGTGACCCTATGGACTTTTGGGACAAACTCTGTTGCTCTACACCCTTCGACACCCGGTAGCCATCTTCTGGTAGCCTCTACCTGGTATACTCCCATGATCAGTATATCTGCCGAACGCACTGGTAGTACCTACAGGTGGGAGCCATCTGTCAAGACAGTTTCAATGCCAGGCAGCTTCAACACAGATCCGACGAAGGGGAGAATGACTTCGCGCTCGCAATATCACTCGGCAGCCCTCTCCCGCGCAGCCTTTACCTGTCAGCCTTCCTCGATTGGTACATCCGACAGATGTGTATCGCGATACGCATCGGTAGCACCTACAAGTGGTGGCACCATACAGGACAGCTACGATGTCGGGTAGCTTCAACACACGACGATTGTCAGGAGGAAACACCCTGCGTTCGCAAAGCGAACGTTATGGCAAAAGTCAACTACCCAAGCTGGTGGGTCGAGTATCAACCCGAACCCACCACACCCACACCCTCACCCTCACCCTCACAGGGTGACATAGGACTATTGGGAGAAATCAGACTGCTCTACACCCTTGGTCCACCGGTAGCCCTCTCCCGGGTAGCCTCTACCTAGTATACTTCTACGATCAGTACATCTGTCGAACACATCGGTAGTACCTACAGATAGGAGCCCTCTGTCAGAACAGCGTTTTCAACGCCGGGTAGCTTCAACACGGATCCATCAACCAGAAGAACACAATCTAATCTCGCGAATATGATCCTCTTGGATCCGTCGTCACCTGTTACTAAACACCGATAAGATAACGAATTCTCATAAATTCCCTCCAGGGTGCATAACTCAGATGCGGGGAAGACATATTATTCGTAGTGTCGATGCCATGGTATGACCCCATAAAAAGTTATACACTTGTCTAATCTCATTAGGCAAGGTTCATGGCCTAATATAAGCATATACAACATGTAATTAATTATGCAAGGAATATCCTACTTAAACATGCATATAAGGGCACAATAATCATTATATAAATGATATCAATCACACAGTATATAAGGGCGCATAACTCAGATATATATAACAATAACAGCGGGGAAGACATAACGCGAACGCGGGTTATGGCGCCAGGGGAGCTCGTAGTATCGATGCCATGGTATGACCCCATAAAAAGTTATACACTTGTCTATTCTCAAGGGGAGAACGATTAAGCAAGGTTCATGGCCTAATATAAGCATATACAACATGTAATTAATTATGCAATGAATATCCTACTTAAACATCCACTACACCCTCACCCTCACCCCCTCCTCGCATATAAGGGCACAATAATCATTCAATCACACAGTATATTTTAACATGCGTTGGATATCACCAACTTAAGAGGGAAGGGTCAAGCGTGATCTTGCGCACCAACCGGTGCGTGTCAATATTCCCAAATGAACATAAGTCGAGTAGGAACCGCATCTACTTACTTAGTTTACACAAAGACGGAGGGCAAGAGAGAGGGAAAGTCTCATTCTCTCTGGAAGATGGTCATAGCTTTGCCCCAACAAGATAAGTGCAACAACTATACCACGTCCTCCAGTCTTATAACCAGGAAATATTACGCAGTTACTTGGTATTTACACATACTTACTAACATAGGGGTAGTATACAAATAAGAACTACATAAGGCATGTCATATTCTATACATACACACAAATACACAAAGCAAACCCAATCAAGAGGGGCGCATGCAACACAATCATTCATAAACGAATACACTATATAGGCAAGTATATGGTAGAATAGAGGGTTCTACGCAATATATGAGTTATATTAACCTAGCATGCAAGATATCTAGCATATTTAGGGTGCAAGGATGCCCCATGGATGCGCTATGCACGACTACGTGCATTGAACGCATCCCGAAGGGTTGGAATCGAACCACTCACCGCAACCCGGGTCGTTGCGCATCCCGTCCGACTAGATCTATAAGGTAAGGCACCAAAAGGATGAGTATAACAACATACAAACACTTAGAAAAAATTAGAAATGCCAAAGACTTAGATATGCACGCATATGAGCTCGCACGCATGCAAGTACGCGCGTACGCACGCATATCCGAGTATCCCGGCATCTACCCAAACCCCCGGGCAGCCACACGCGTGGCCCCGCACTTGCACGCACACGCTTGCACGTGCGCATGCTCCCCCACGCCCGTTGGTGCACTGCCTCGCGCCCATCCACGCGCCCGATTGCGCCCTTGCGCGCACGCGCACCCCCTCCCCCCTGCCTGCGCGCCCAACCACCTAAACCCTCCCCCAAGCCCCCACATGCACCCAAACCCAAACACCTCACATGCATGCCCTCCCAAACACCTAAACATGCATAAAAACCAATTTTAAGAAGAGGGAAACTCACCAAAAGAGAGGGGAAGGGAAGGGGGAGATGTAGGGGCTCGCAAGCACACTCTCGATCACCTCGACCGATACCACCACTACCACCACCTCTATCCTTGCTTCTCTTCTTCATGGCTGAACCAAAGGGAAAGGAGAAAATCAAGGGAGGGAACCTATTAGGGGCCAGGGGAGGAGGAGAGGGAGAAGACAACATTTACACAACAATGGCACACACACTAACCTTGATCATTTCTCTTCTTGCTCCATCTTCCTCTCCTACTCTATTCTTTGATGCATAAACCCAGACACTTGGGGGCCCAAAAGAGAGGAAGAGAAAGAGAGCCAAAAGGGAGTCGGATGGGTTTGAAAGAGGGAGAGAGTGCACACACACACACACAAACCCTAATCATCTTCTCTACTTGATCCACCTCCTTCATGCTCCTTCTTCACCATCTTCTTTTCCTTCTCAAATAAACAAATGGGCGAGCAACAAAGGGAGGTCGGATGGATTTCTTTTGCTAGGGAGGGAGAGAGAGAGAGAGATATTCTCACTGGGGGGCTTTTAATAGCCAAAAAGTGAGTTGGTGGGGGTTGATTTAGTCAACCCAACTACACAATAAAACCAAAAAAAGACCCCCTGACTTAATCAAGGCCTCGACTTAGACGTGTAAAATAAATCCCACCTCCCAAATCAGCAGTAACAACCAAACCCGGATGCGATTCAGAATTACATATTTTTTAAAACATTATCGGAATTCGATGAAATTTTTATGGGTAGTACAAAACAGGAACATGACTCATAATATGCAGTTAGATTTTCAATCAGAGTACTCTAACTCCCGCAGATAGTTAAAAAGCTAAAATTTTAGCGATTCCGATAAAAAAAAAGGCCATAAATGATCCAGAAGTGACCAAAACTTAACTGAAATGGATCCAAATGACACAAGCATAACATTTCATGTCTCCAGTTGATGTATTTTGATATGTGAACCTATGTGCATTTGTTTCAGAAAATGACACATCTCTGCTGCTGGTATGGATGCCCAAAAAGTTATATTTAGAAGATCATTTATGTTCAATTCAAACACCATCAATTAATTATTCAGAATTAGGAGCCTAGATTAGAATGGTTGATAAATCAGCATACATAAATACAGAATTTAAAAGAGCCCATACCTTGACCAAATGTTGGCTGCACAAGCACAAATAGAACCAACACAGGTATCAGAAGTAATCTCATCATCTTTCCTAGGGAATAGGGATTATCTTTCTCATTGAATACATTTATTTGTGCGTGAACTTTATCATTCCATCAAGAGATATTACTTTCGTAACCTCCAAAGCATAAGCTTGTAAAATTTCTTGTCATTATCAACATTGATACAATTTATGCATATTTATTACTGAACATCTTCAACAGTTCACATTGTGGTGTATCTTTCAATGTAGTTGCATATGAAAGACAGAAAGAGACACATCAAGCCCTGTCATGCATGGGAAATTTGGGAATATCAAAAGCCTGAATGACTAATCACCACCTTCTTCAAGCTATTCAACATGAATGACTTGTTTTTATCAAAATGATTTGAGGATGATTTTCTTAGTAAGCACATAGAAGTTTAGATCCATATATTAATTAACAGAAATTAGTTTAATATAGTATAGTTTTAAATAAAATAAATTGGGAACCCTCTAAAAAATCCAAATAATTAACAAAGCCTTTTCACCAATAAATTAATTAACAAAGCTAATAATAATAGTTTCTTACTTTCTTTAAAGTGGACATGATTTATAAAGAAAAGTGAGTTATGCATGAACTCAAGGGCAAAGGTCTGAATTACAAGGCTAACATGTGTTCAAATATAGTACATATTAATTAAGTATAGAATAATGTTAGAGACAATCACACATATAGATAGTCTGCACTTATATTGATTTTGAAAAATGTTAAACAATGCCTAATAAGCATATGCTTTTATAAAAAATTTATATATCTTCATGATGTATCGAATGGACATTTGAATTGAAAACATAAAAAATACTAACAAGATATGTACATCTTTCGAGGTATATGAATTATCTACGGGACTTGTTTTCATGAATTGTGTGCAATATCATTCTTAAATAAAAGTCTAATAAATTTTCTTCTATTTTCCATTTAAATAATTGGAAGGACCATTTTGTTTTTTATTAAAATAATAAAAATACATGCATATGTAATACATTATTTTAGTCATATACTCATATATATATAAGTAAAAAAATTAAACCAAAACCCATGTACCATGCAAAAAAAAATCACCATTTTTTCTTTTTTTTCCTATTTTAAAATCACCATGCACAAAAATTTATGAGCCGGACCAATAACAAAAAGGGTTTTTTTTTTATTTTTTAATCCCCGTAAAATATATGATTTAATGATTGATCCATCACTTCTTCATATTTTAGTTTAAGTCTCTAGATTTAAATGATATGTTTTTTATTAGTCCCTGAGAGGGACCTATTACTAAATTATTTAATTTTCTTTTTAATTTCTCTCAGGAATAAAAAGGAACATATCTTTTAAATTTGAAAACTTAAACTGAAATATCAAGAAGTGAGGGATCGATCACTAAATCATATAGTTTACAGGGACTTAAAAATAAAATAAAACCCTAAAAAAACATATTATCTTAAAATTTTTTATGACTAGGACCAATAAGAAAAATAATTTTATTCTAAGATTTTCTTTGGAGTTATTAGAAATGTATGTCATGCATCCGGGATCGGATCCTCTACTCTATATTTCATGCTCTGATCTTACTTTTGTTTCAACGTGAGATCGCCACGTATCACAGCCAGCATCCAACGGATAAATTTTTTTTTTGAGTTTCGGGTGGACCCCACGATTTGCTTTTCATTTAATGCGCAAAGTATAATTGATAAACTCATACCAAACCTTTTTATTTAGGGATTTTTATTTTTAACTCCCCGCAAACCATCGTATTTAGCGATCGCCCCCTCCATTCTTCGTATTTGGGTTTTACTCCCCACATTCAAAGGATAATTCATTTTTACTCCATGCGAGGGACCTATCTATAAATTATTTAATTTTCTTTTTAGTCCCTGATAGGGAGTAAAAAGGAATTATCCTTTGAATGTGGGGAGTAAAATCCAAATACGAAGAATGGAGGGGGCGATTGTTAAATATGATAGTTTGCAGGGAGTTGAAAATAAAAAACCCTTTTATTTATCCTGTGGGGCCCACTTTTTTTTTCTTTCTTCTTCCTTTCACCTGGGGTTTATTTTGTTAAGTGGACCACGTCATTTTGTGGTTTCTTAGCTTTCTTGTACATTTTTTTTATTGAAAAAATTAATTAGAGGTATCTAAGACTATTTTTGTATTAATAATAAGTTCTTTGATTTTTTTTTTTTAAGTTCTTAAAGTAGCTGAGACATTATTTCTGGGCCCCTGACAGTACTTGCCATTTAAACTCTCCTTTAGTAGTGTACAAAAGTGATTTAACAGTGTACATATAAAAACCGATCTTATTGTTCAATTTATTATTATTCTATCATAAAAATTAAATTAAATTATTTTCATATGCTTGATTTTATGAATACACAAAAACCAGTAGATGGAGGCCGACAACTTATCATAATTATTCATTTGGGTCATGAAGCGGACAACAAAAGGGAAGAGAAAAATATTGACCCCTTTGGGTATATGCAAATGAGGTAAATTTGAATACTATAAAATTACCTAGGTAAAATTGCTAAATTATTTTTATACACTTCTATGTTACATGTATACACTGTTAAATCACTTGTGCGAATTGTTAAATCACACCTTCATGATATGCATATGTACACTGTTAAATCACTTTTGTACGCTGGTTTTTCATTTGTTCACTAGAGGAAATAAAATAAAACTCCAATATGATATTTTAAATTAAAATAAAATACATAACATGATATATAAACTCAGATGAAACAGAAGATTTGATACATTATACATGCCACAGCCCTTTCAAGTGATTTTAATTTATATTTAATATATATAAGTCAGTTTGTTCATATAAATTAATATTTATCTTGTACAAGGTGTTCAAATATCTTCTCTCATATTTTATATAGGGTCCAATAACCAATATCCACCACCGATGATATATCATGTGTATTCAGTAAATGTTTTTTTACTCATTTCTACTTACATGTTCATGGATATTTTGTTGGCCATTGAACATGTTTGATAATACAACAACCGCATAGAAATGACATGTCTAATTCATTATTGTGGGTGTCTTATAGAGATCCACAACATACTAGTTTTCAGTCATTACTTCAACAAAACTAAACAAATCAATATATAAATTTCACATATGAGAACTCACAGGCCGATTAGCACAATTGTTGAATATATGTGGATAAAAAATCCCCCCCAAAAAGAAGTAATGTTCAAGTAAACTTTTATAAAGAGTTTTCATCTATATTTTCATTGAATTTTTTTTATTTTTATAGTATTGTTACTATTATGAAATCTAATTTATGTATTATATTATATATTTTGTTTTAACTTATAATAACACATTTGAGTTTCATTAATCAAATGAAACAAATAAAAAAAATTGTGCAAGAGAGCAAAGAGCCCACAAACCAAACAAATTAAAACCCCTGGCGAGAGAGGAAGAAGAAAGAAAGAAAAAATGTGGGCCCCATGGCTTGTATACAAAAAAAATAAAAAAGAGAAACAAAAAGGTATGGTTTTTTCGATTGCACTGGGTGCATGAAAAGAAAATCATGGGTCCACCAATAAAAATAATTTCATCCGTTGGATGCTGGCAGTGAAACGTGGAGATCCCACATTGAAACCAAAGTAAGATCAGAGCACAATATTGGAGAGCAGAGGACCCGGTCCCCATCCATCCACTGACGAGTGACGAGATATGTCGTGAACTGATTCGTCCACGTAGACGCAGAGAGAATGAGCGCGGGATATCCACGAACGAACAAAACCGGATTCCTTTTCCCCGTCCCTCCCGCCCTTCGAAGATAAGGTTTTCCTGCGCTCTCAGGAGTCTCAAATTAGGGTTTTAAAGCGTCCGCCATTGAAATGAAGGCGAAGCTTCTCCACTCATAAGCACAGACAGAGACACCTTCCATTCGATCGTTTCAATCAAACATGAATCCCTCGGTCGCCTCGGCCCTCCGCGAGGACATCTCTCCCGTCGTTCAGTGTTTCTCTTGCTTCCGCCCGTTCTCCGCCTCTCCTTGCTCTTCCTCTCCTTCCGTTTTCGTCGGAAGTAGGAGGAGGAGCCAGTGGAGCTCTCTCCGGCAGAGTCGTTCGGTGTTCAGGTGAGCTGATTCGAGTCACTTTGATTGAGGTTCAATTGAAGTTGAATTGAAGGCGGGGTCTTGTTCTGTGAATTCAGGGAGCGATTTGTTGGGAATGGCGGGGTTGCTTGCAGGGGAATGTCGTCGGAGACGGAGACGGAGCCGGAGAGAGATAATGATGAGGTATTCCTGACTGTTGGTCAAGATGTTGAGATTGGAACGTTTGGGTGTTCTATTTGATGAATTCCGTTTGGTGACTCGATCACACTTTTGCAGGAGAAGGAATCGGAAGATGGACAATCTCCACCTTCAACCGATGACCTCGTTCAGAACAATGCGCTTCTTGATTCTCAGGCTGACACAGAGCAAGTAACTTTTTTATATTAAAAAAAAGGGGTTTTACCTTCATTTGCCTGACATTTTTGTTAGCCAATAGAAGTTTCAATGATGTATTGAATCAGATTGTATGGTGCACAATCACTCACATAACAGGGGAGATTTAGTAGGAAATTTTAAACAGACGCAAATATGAGAAGGAACCAAACCACACAACAATAACTCATTGGAGGGAGAGGGGAACTAATCATGTCTAAACCGTTTTCTACTCAGTGTCCTTCTGGGCATGCCCACGACGTGAATGTCTAAAGACCCAAGCTTGAGATGATCCTTGTTTGTACTTCATGCATATTGAGTTTACCTTGTTAAAATTTTGAACTAGATCAAATATAGGTTTTCCCTCTTTTCATGTCCGACTTGAACCCCACAGGTCATTATGAATTATGGACAGTTTGGGGTTCTGGGATGTGAAAATTCAAAACTCCATTATAAAATGATTTAGATTTATATGAAGCCACTGGTATCACTTGACAAAAATAACTTCTTAGTTATGTTTAAAACCATTTCACTGATTAATGAAAATTGAAAGTTCATTATGGATGCCCATCACAATAACAAATTAACAATATTAAAAGAGCTGTAGTGTTATGTTTTTTCAGGAAAATAAGCAGACAAATAGTGTTGGGGATATTGATGCTGAAGGTGACAATCAGGTACTGTGGATAAAAAATATCAATACCATTATACCAGTCACGGTATTTCATGGAGAAGATATATTCTGTTTTTAAAAGTGTTCAGTGGTACATATAGTGACTCTGCACTTGGCTATATTGATAGAATTGACCCTTCAACAGGACAAGGATGAAAAGGTAGAAGTTGCAAGTGGCTCTCCCTTACCAGGCATGAAGGTGATTGTTATAGTTCAGACCCCTTGCTGTCTTGATATTTTAGCTGATAAGGCAACATCTTTTTTTCATTTATCTATTATCTTCTTCTTTCTTTCTCTTTTTTTTTGTACAAAGGCTCTAATGGGGTATAAAGTTTCTTACATACAGTGGACAGAGATCATTACTAGTACTAAGAAAGATAGGTCTAACACCGGCCCGAATTTCCTGTGTGGCCCATGTGAACCAGCCCATAGGGCTGCACACCCTTTTTCAAAGCTTGCTTTCAGCAAGAATTAACCCCTGGTACCCCGAAGGGGGAAGTGTCCCTCTAACCACCAGGCCTAAGGCCTATGGGACATGTATATTCTATTGTCTTGGATTTTACATTCACTTGTGCAATATTACTCATCTAATCGGTATATGGTGAATTCCTGTAGCAAATTGGTGAAATGATCAAAATCCCAAAGGCAACGATTGATATACTTAAAGACCAAGTGTTTGGATTTGACACATTCTTTGTCACAAGCCAAGAGCCTTATGAGGTGAGACATTACATTTTAATTTTTATGATCATCATCAGACTAGCATGGCATAATTGTTATAACATCTGTGCATAGTTGCTGTTTTTATACTCCTAAATTTTACTCATGTGGGTGTGTGTGTTAATTTTATATTCATGATTGTCATAATTCTAATTTTTATGATCGTTATCGAACTAGCGGAGTGCTGAGGGTTGAATGTTAATCTATATTTATATCAAGTTCTTATGATCATGGATTGATTTTCTGTTGTTTCTCATTTTCTTTATATGGGAAAAGTAAATTTATAATTTATATAATTGATTTTTTTTTTCGTGTTCTTACTTTTCAAAATTTGTCACGTCAACATATCCATGTCGACATGTCTCATGTCTGTGTCTATCATTGTATGATGTATATAATATGTAAATTTATAAGATATATTGTTGATTTATTTATTGCCATGTCCTTGCCTTTTCCTTGTCCTATTTTTTCAAAATTTCTGCATCATCGTGTCCATGTTCATTTCTCGTGTCCGTGTCCATGCTATGGCTTGTGAACCTCGGATGCGCTTACATCTATCGAAGCAATGTTGGTATTTTGCTACATCTCCTTGTCAAGGCAAGATTGTTAAAAAAAGGTCTAGTATCTATGATCGTAGAAGCATGCCCCATCTAACATAAAGAAAGCCGAGGTACATGATAGTAAATCCTCAATTGGTTGGGTTTGTAATTACGTAAGCAAGTGGAATGGATATGTGTTGTTGTGTTCGGCACCATTCCCAGGTTTGTCTATTACTAAGCTGCATTTTGTTGCTGCAGCTAATGTTTTTCATGTTGTTTGCTACTAAATGTTGAGGTATAGGGAAGACACCATTGTAGGTAGAGTTGATGTCTAAGAACAGTATATCTATCACACATTGAACCTTATAGGCAGATTTCCTTGTGTTTCTTGTATTTTGAACAGGTAGCCTCATGTTTCCTTATGTCAAGTCACCTTTATCCAGCCTCATGTTGCACCCCTGAAACCCTTTTTAAAAATATTGATTATCCAGAATTTACTTCATAGTCCCATGCTAGGTTATGTAATTTTGGTTTTGATGCTGATTTACCAGGCTGGAGTGTTGTTCAAGGGGAACTTGCGAGGAAATGCAGGTAGAAGTTATGAAAAAATTGTGAAGCGGATGCAGGTGATCCTAATGTTGCTTCTACAATTTGAAAAATGAGATGGCCGAATATTTTTGGGCCTAGTATTGTGTAATCTCCAGGATATTCAATTGACAGGACAGGTTTGGGGATCAATATAAGCTTTTCCTTCTCATCAACCCTGAGGACGATAAGCCAGTGGCTGTAGTTGTTCCTAAGCAAACATTACAACCACAACAACTGGTAATTTGGCATTTCCCTTTTTTTTATCTCCGATATAGCACTCTCTCTTTTTCAAATTTTCAATAACATTTGGAAAATGCCCTTTGCCTATGAGATCCTGTTCTCTCCTTTGTCAAGACATTTGTAGAATTAGAATTTGACAAAAATGAACATATCATTGGATAGTTGTTTATGGAAATCTGCAATTTGAATTACCTGTCTGTGCAGCCGTCCCAGAGTGGTTTGCAGCAGGCGCATTTGGATTGGTCACCATTTTCACTTTGCTTCTGCGAAATGTACCAGCACTGCAATCAAATTTGCTGTATGAAGTTTCTTCATTTCTTTAAGTCTGCTTCTATCTTTCTTGTTCAAGGAACATAAATTATAATTTGCCTATTTATCTGCTGATTTTAAAAAAAGGGGAAAAAAGTGTTTTTTCCTATATGAGGACGTAAGATTATAATGACATGGAAAACAGTGAGAGGAACTTATTTTATATGCGTTTAGTAACAATAGGACAAATGTATTCACCAGTTTGCAGAACACAGTCTATGGAGAATAGTGGATTGTTTAGAAGAAAAAATTCTCAACACCTTCATGTCAAAAGATCAACCAATGAGGTAGCAAATTCGCTGGCTCACTGGGGCTATGAAAGTAGATCTGTATTTTTTTTTCATTTCATTTCTAGTCCAGTTCTTATGTATTAGAAATGATTTAAATTATCTCTCTATTTCAAAATTTTCAGTTTTGTCAGTAATCCATAAAAAATTTCTGAAATTTTAGCATAAAAAACTTTAGAAATCCAGAAACAAGAAAATGCATTACATTACATTTATTGTTTTTATTTGATAGCAGCAGGTTCAAATTCCATCAGACATGACCTGGCACAAATTATGCAACTGGTGTCCGTCTTGTTTTTTGTTATGTGGATGCTCTATTCTGGTAAAGCGTCTTAATAAAAATAGTATGCATTTGATGAAATTGTTTTATCAGGAAAGAAAGGCAATAAGATTCCAAAATCACTTTTTGTTTGATGCAAGCTTAGAATGTAAACATGGAATCGATAATTGTCATTGCTTTATTTGTATCTTAATGAGGCTGTATGCGAAATTTTTTATGAGTTTAATTTATGACATTTATTGTTACTTTTTCTTGGATATTCTTGTCACAGATCAACATTTGATAACCTTGAGCTGTTGAAAGATGGCCTCCCTGGAGCCCTTGTAACTGCACTAATTATAGGGATCCATGAAATCAGCCATATATTAGTTGCCAAAAGCATTGGAGTTAAGCTCGGGGTGCCGTACTTTGTTCCTAGTTGGCAGGTAAACTGGCATGTCAATATTTTTAACATACGAGGTATATGCCAAGATTGATCAGGCAGAGCAAATGGAGTTTCATGTTAATATTAATATAGATTCCTTCAGTATTGGATAATTTATATTGGACTTAATTATTGAAATCAGGAATGCGGAACTCCATGGCTAGAATAGAAAATGCCTTATCCTTTGGCACCCAATAGAATGAGTGTTGATAACATGTCAGCATTAATCTACTATTTCCACAGAACAGATTTTTTCTATTTCATGAAAGTTCTTGTTCCTTCTGCTGTACCCTGTACTCTTCAATTCACACATCTCATAGTTCACACCATATTTGTGTTCATATGTTGTCAGTTTTTTTTCTTCAGATGATGTAATTGAATGTAACATTAACTCAGGAATATAAACATTATTTAGATTGTGACTTCCTAAGATTACTTCACTATATATATTGGAAGAAGTGCCATATGTTCCAGAAACGTAATTTTTAGCAACCTCTCTAGGAACACAAAGCAAAAGTCTTGTGATGACCATCTACAGTTCAGCTAGATGTATTCTTCCATACCAGATGGAATATGCACACCAAGTCATGACTGATTATTCATGCAACTCTTCATATATGTTTGAGATCTCAACGTACGTGGATGTACTTGTGGGTGTTATTCCAATCTTTTGTCTTGTTGAACAGGGTTTTAAACACGTGCTCATCTTTTAGATATATAATAATGAAGAAAAAATAAACAAATTATATTGCAACCTTAGCCTCTGATATCTGTGATCATTAAATAATTCCTTTTCATCTTTTTCATATTGTCAACGGATGATGTTGACTACTCAGAAATAACATATCTGTTCTCTGTTTGGTTGCAGATTGGTTCTTTTGGTGCAATTACACGGATAGTAAACATTGTTTCAAATCGCGAGGATCTTCTGAAGCTTGGAGCAGCAGGACCTGTTGCTGGATTCTCAGTGGGACTTGTTCTTTTACTTTTAGGTTTCATCTTGCCACCTACTGATGGCATTGGTATTATTGTTGATCCGGCTGTCTTTCATGAATCATTTCTTGCTGGGGGAATTGGTAAGTCCTCTACTCATTAATAAGAAATTGATTATATCGGTACTTTTTTAAGTATCATTTATTTCTTATATCATTATGTTGGGTGTTTAATATGATATATAAGCATACTGTATTGTCTGATTTTTATATCCATTAGATTGCTAATATGGGCCACACACACTCTCTCTCTCTCTCTCTCTCTCTCTCTCTCTCTCTCGCTCTCTCGCTCTCTCAGTCTCTCTCTCTCGCTAATTTTTTTTTTTTTTCTTGTACAAGCAGTCAATTCCAAATTGTTCGATATTGGTTATGATCGTAATGATGTTAACTACATACTTTTATCAGATCAACATTCAGGATATGTTACACACACACACACATACTCTTGTACAAGTAGTCAGTTCCAAATCAGCATTCAGGATATGTTACACACACACAGAGAAATGATAATGCGCTCTGTGCGGTCCATGCGAACCACGTATATACAGAAGAAATAAATGGAATAATATATAATGACTCCAATATATATATCCCTTATCGAGGTATATGCATCGATAAAGAAAGCATATAGCTTAGTGAGGTATATGCTTCAATGAGCTGATATGCTTTCTTTATAGATACATACTTGATAAGGGATGTATATATACGGTTCGCACGGACCGCACCATATCTTCGATATTGGTTATGATCGTCATGATGTTGACAACTACACACTTTTATCAGATCAACATTCAGGATATGTTATGATTCTTTTCTTTCATTTTCACTTTTTTCAATATGAATGTCTACTTAGACTGTTGAGTTGCTTGTCCTGTTTTCCATCCGGTAGAACAAGTGACACCCTTAAATAAAAACATTTCCTTCCATGTTTTTATGAAGCATTTAGTTGTAGAAACCCATGGTAGCAAAATCCCAAGTTAATCAGTTTGGTTAACTTGCTGCTAAGTAATTCAATACAACTGTTTAAATGTAACTTCTTCTGGTCATCATGAAACAATCTTATTGGAGTTTTGAAGCTGACGTTCAATAGTTTTGCAGCAAAACTACTTCTTGGTGATGCTTTGAAAGAAGGCAGTCCTTTATCAGTCAACCCGCTTGTGATATGGGCTTGGGCTGGGCTACTTATAAATGCTATTAACAGCATACCTGCAGGAGAGTTGGATGGGGGTCGCATATCTTTCGCTCTATGGGGAAGAAAGGTAAAGAAAGCAAGAACCCATTGACCTAGTATTATTTGAACTTTGACGTTTGTTTCGTTTGCTATGTTTACTTTTATATTTATGTGTTGGATGTTGATTACAATAGAGGCCTAATGAACCACCCGTTGGCCGTGATAGATATACCTCTTCACTGAGAGAACCTGGCTTCGACTCTTACTCTTGCAAATAGGATCAGATTTAATCAGGAAAATAATAATATAAAATAATCTTACCAATTGAATTGAATGCACAAAACTATGCTGATCATTTTGCTCTATTATGCTCTCAGAGCTACATCATTTTGTCTGTCCCCATGAAATATAGTCTCATTCAATTGTCACTTCTATGAGTAGTTGAGACGACTACGAATATGTGAGGCTAGTTATCTTCTGATGCCATGCATATGATAGAATTTTAAGATTTTTTCCCTTTCATTTATATATGTTATTGATTCCTGTGAATTAACTATGGTATCTGTAAACATTATGACATCAAATGCTAGTTACATATGATATTTTAGTTATTATTTCTCTGCCATTTTGGCAGTAGGTCCCGTGATTCATCTAGTAAATGTTGCAGGCATCTGCTCGAATCTCAAGCTTCGCCATTGCACTGCTCGGGATCTCATCATTCTTCAACGATGTAGCCTTCTATTGGGTGGTCTTGATTTTCTTCTTGCAGAGGGGGCCCATCGCTCCCCTAGCCGAGGAGATCACTGATCCAGATGACAAGTATGTGGCCTTAGGCATTGCAGTATTGTTGTTTGGCCTTCTGGTATGTTTGCCGTATCCATTTCCTTTCACCCCAGAAGGAATAAATTTTTGACTGATACATGAGAGAGAAATAAACATCAAATTTTGAGTGGTTGCCCCATCAAACAGCCAAGATATTTTTGCATTATTTACATAAAACTTTTGTTGTATTAAGAGATGGATTTCTTTCTTTCAAGAAAAACAGGTGAATATGTTGTAGATAATGCTTGAAAATCCTTCTAGCCTTGTCTTCTAATTTCTTCCTGTCCTCTAATTGTTGATCCTTCTTTCAAGCTGGTACACCACTGGTCCATTTACAATGTGTTTTAAGACACACCAACATAGTCTTGAGGCATCAATGGGGAGGGGGGGGGTGTCAGAAGTTCAAAATCATGGTCTCGCTTTGTTTCCATTTTGCAGTCGTCTCCCCAGCCGCTTATACACTGCAATAATGTAGTAGATAATGCATGATTGTAGTGTGAAAATTAAAAAGAAAATCATTTTTCACAAAAAATATATCTCAGTGTATATTTCACTTTTTATAACATAAAAACGGTGAGGGTTGTCGGATGGGACTGCACACAGGGCTATATGTATCATTTTCCAAAGAAAACACATGCAACTCTGCTTTGAAACACATCAATTTTTGCATAGTTTAGAACTGATATCCATAATTGGCCAGGTAGCAATACTTGAAAGACAGAGAAGTGAAAGTTCGAACTAATAGTTTTGATGCCTAATAAACTGACACAAATTACACAATGACACCATGATAACCATGGTTTTTCTATGAGAAGCTCAAATTTCCATATTTGATGCCTAACGTGCCGAACAAAGAACATAAACACTCCACAATGACCATAGTTTCTGATGATCTATTATTCAAACTCTCAAGAAATTCTCAAGAAACAGAGCATCCTCCGTTGTCAATTTACAGACTCCACCTGAGCCTTCTGGGAATCCAATTCCTTCAAGAGATTGGACACCCGCGAAGCCAAGCTCTTCTTCGCCACAGGGGAGACTCCATGCTGGCCGATGATGGACTCCAGCACCGCTTCCGAAAGCGCCATGTTCTCTATGACCGCATGGCTTGAATCCGGTATCGATCCGTCCTTGGAGAACGCAATCTAAACAAGTAGTGCATGTCTAAGTATTAGCAACAATTTGGGGAGACAAGATCAGTCAATGTTGGATACTATCAGTTCTTGTCGATCCCTAACGTAGAACTAACACGTGATAACGATGTCACGTGTTAGTTCCTTTTTAGGATTCAGTACAGCCTGGACCCCATCTGCAATTTGGGTGTCGAAAAGGAGAGATAGGAGACAGGGTATTTGTGTACTGACAGTTAAGGATCCGGAGGGAGATTGAGTGAAGAGGATGGCAGCACCAGGCGGGAAGGTTTGGTCCTTGAAAGAGGCTTTGAATTTCTCGATGGCAGCAGCCTCCTCTTCGGTGTAGATTCCGATGGCCTTCCAGTATTTCTCGCAGTTCTCCGCCACCTTGTCGGAGTATTGCTGGCCCGTCAGGGGAAGTATCATTGACACTCTTGTGAACTTCTCAAATGGTCCTGCGAAAAGGATGCATGTCTTCGTAAAAGTTATAATTTTAATTATAGGTACTCAAAATTAGATGCTTATGCAATCATTATTGTAGGCCACAAGTATATAAAATCATCTAATGTAATATATATTATATCAGTATATCTATTATGAAAAAACGTCAAAATGTAGTATGCATTCAATTCTTTTAAGTACTTAATTTTTTTTTTAAGTGTGAACTTGTTTAGCCAAGTATATATTGATTGCAAAGTGTAGCATTTTTCTTGCCTATAACCTTAGATGACCTGAGCATTTTGTTTTGACACACTTGGATGGAGAATGTAAAAGAGTGAATGCAAATGTTAAGTGTACATTCATAAATCTTATTGGATAAGTATAGAGACAATTAAGAAATTTTCTAGATCAATCTATCATTAGTATGAGAAATACATAAAACAAAATAAAAAAACATATATTCTGTGTGACGGTGATGATGATAAAAAAAAGGTTAGTTTTTAAATATCTGAAAAATATGATAAATAGTCTAAAGGATGTGAATCAAAGTATAATAATAAAACGTTGTATAAGTCTATTCCAGCTCATCCCTCGAATACTAATTATTCACTACCTACCAGTTATAATTGAACAGTTGTTCATGAATAAAATGGCCAGAAAAGATCCATCCAATCAGATTTTGTAGCAATATTTTAATAATCTAACTTAATTTGAAGTCAAAACATGATACTAAGTTACTAACTATGAAATAATATTGCTCACGTGTCACATCTAATAAACATATTTTTAAATAAATCCAAAAAATTTAGAGATAAATTTTAATTTTTATAGGCAAAATTAAGATTGTCAATGGATCGAATAACTTATCATCTATATTCTATTCTGAATCATTTTAATTAGGTTTCAAGATTTAGAATATCTTATCATATATAATCTGTTCTAAATCATTTTAATTAGGTTTTCAAGATTCAAAGCAGATAAATATATTTTCTTGGATAATTCATGTCTAAATGTGAAAACTATATTTCGTGACCAAGGAAAAAAAAATAGTAGTTTAAGTTATCATGTAACAGAAGATAAGCTGATGAGATATGAATAAAATAGGTGTTTAAATTGTTGAAGATCATAATTAATCATGTATGATACAAAAGTATGATTCAATTTTTTTAAAGCAGATACATTGATACCCATATCACTAAAGTTTAGATAAACTTTTGGATAAAAATTCTGAACAGATATACATATCTTATGGATATTTTAAGATAACTAAGTGATCAGATAAAAGTAAGATAATGTATATATAAATAAAAGTAATAATAATAATAATAAGAGATAAAACATATGGAACTGACGGTTCCAACCCTTTTTTTATCGAATCGAATCCAAACTCAAAAAGTCATCCAAAAAACCACCTAAAAAGCGTGATTTAAAAATAAATAAATAAATAAATAAAAATCACGAGGAAGGTTGACTTAAATCACAGAAAAACACGGAATCAAATCCAGACCGTCCGATCCACCAAACCCCCTAACCCACCCCACAAACCCACACCGTCCAGTCCAACCAACCAAAAAAGGCTCACCTCAAACCAGGTGCAATATCGTCTTTTCCAATTAAAAAAAGCATCAACAACAGGAGTCTCTCGATCGAAAAAGACGTACCTTTGACGACGTCCATGAAGAAGTCGCCGGAGCCGAAAAGCTCGTCGGCTGCCTTTCCCTTCCACGTGGCGGCCAGAGACTGGATCGCCGACTCCTCGAGATAGACCCCGATTGATGTGAATTTTACGAACCTGCCATCGATCTCCAACCCCCTCACCCCTATCAGACCAAAACAAAAAACACCCCATTATTTTATAGTAATCATTGTTTTTTAAATGGGGAAAAAAAAAAATTACTTTATTAAATTTAAAATACAACAATATAATTTTTTTTTCAAAACACATGCATCATCGCCGATAAGGAGGGAGTGATTTTGATGCTGTATTTAAGACTGCATTTAATTTTATCATTAAAACAAATAAATTTAAAAAATAATAAGAGAGAGTGAAGGGAGAGATTGAACCAGCGCCGCCAAGGAACAAGGAGTTGGAGGAGCCGGGAGGGACGACGGAGGAGGGGAAGTGGACGTCCTCCACCGTCAGATCCGAAACGAGCGAAATGATTGAGCCATTGTTGGTTTTTTTTTTTTTTTGGGGTGAGGGAGGAGTGGCGGTCTCAAGTATTTATGGAGGTTGGATGAGTTGGTAGTTGAGAGAGTCACGGAACGGGGACTGAACCTGTGTTATATTTACCACGTATAGCCATCCATTTTCATTATAATTTTGCCCCGTTTGAATGGAAGAGTTCGGTTATTCTAGATAGATAATTATGTCAGTATATATGGCAATTTCTTGGGAATAAAATTTTTTTTGTTTGTTTGTATTTTCAGTTATTCTTATTGAAAATATGTTAAAATAGTTTAGTTCTTTATTTAACCTGAAATGGATTAAGAATAAATGAAAGATAAATGATGGATATAGAGTTTAAACTTTCTAACTTCCCTTTTAAATATGGAATAAGACTTATTACGGGATATACAATTATACCAGCATAAGTTGGTATAACAATGGAATAAGTGATTTTATGTTTAGTTATATTTTGAATTATTTTCGTTAGGAAACATAATAGTAAAGTTTATGTTGTTTGGGTAAAATGTGAATAAAATATGGATAAAAATTTATAAAATGTAAAAACATGATGATAGTTGATTTGACATGTGATTTAAAAGAGGTGATGACAGTTGATTTAACAGTAGACCCACATATTATTTGTATGGAATAATCTAGAATAACTTTAATTCCAAAGGTTAGTTGGAATCCATATATCACTTTATACCAGTTTATTCTGGCAGAGGTTATACTATGGTATTTCCTGTATCTAAACAACAAAAAACATCTAATTTGCTTATTCTCACTTATTCTCTGGGCTATTCCATATCCAAACATTTAAATGTCATTTTTGAGGCATGGATGGATAAGATAATATAAGATTGTGCCAGGGGGATTTTGGAATTGTTATACTCGCTTATCTTGACATATCTATATCGGTTTATATCCCTGGACAAACAGTTTTTTTTTTTTTTGTCAAATCCATGTTTATTCTGTCTTATATCTTCCTTATACCACCATCCAAACGAGGGCTTTATGTATAGTGTAAATGATGTGTGTGTCCCATTGTGTATATATATACACATAGAAGGAAGGGACGAATAGCTGGTTGTGACTTGGCGGTTAATTTGTGGTGGGTGTACCTTACAGTCGTCTATTATTTAGTACATATATTTATATAGACGTCGAAGGTGTTGACACAACTACAAAATGCAACTACCCGTGGTTCCTAAGATAAGCTATCTAGATAATAGATAATTATTTCAGTATAGATAGTTGTACCAGTAAAATAAATTATTATAATAAGTTTAATTGTGTATTAAATTATTCTCGTTAATATATGTAATAATAAAAATTTATTATTTGATTGACTAATAGTAAGATTTGGATAAAATGTGAAGGATTTATAAAAGAAGAAAGAAATTAAGATTTACAATGTAGACTCGGTGATAAAGTGATTTGATATGTGACGAGCCATTGTATAAATGGAATAAATCAATTTCAGTTCCATTGTATGCAAACCCAACACCTATTTTGGGTTGATTATGTGTTTTAGCATCTTCCAATGTTGTTTTTCTACCCAAATAGGTCATAGATTTACAGCTCTGCATGCAATATCATATGCCTCATTAGCTCATTAATTTTTTTTTACATTTTTTAGTTTAATAGATCCATGCAATTGGCTGATATTCAAATCAATCCCTCTAAAGTCAGAAATTTGGAATATTCATATAATTTCCTGTGATTATAAGCTTAACTCACATAACCCAAGGACTTATTTGCTTAGTCATCCTAAATTGCAGGGGTATATAGATATTCCAACATTATGGGGTATTCTGAGGGGGCTAGATGTATTAAACCTTAGAATTGATACTATTTTTCACTTAATATATAAATTAAGTAAATATCATGGAATAAAGTATTTGATGATGATAATGATGATGCTAATATAATAGTACTAAATTCTAATTCATCACTTCTAATAATAATAGTAATAACAAATATTAAGAATATGCTGATTTTTGTATTATTAGTAAGTATAAAATATAATATGATTAAAATTACTAATAAGTACATTAACACTAATCTTAATATTAGTATACAATGATTACTAATTATTAAAACTTCTTAGTATTTAATAATTATATTAAAATTTATTGGTAAATTATATGACTACTAATAAATATTATAGTACGATTAATAAGTATTAATATTACTAAAAATAAACTACTATTATTAGTAGTATTATTAATAAATTAAAATAGAAATAATGATTCTCAAGCTCCATCTTATAAGCCTCGTCCTAGGCCCCATGACGTGCCATAGACGAAATGTCTAATATGTCTTTCAAGCCATTTTCGGTAATTACTCACCACAATTATGGGACCATTATGATTTCATCATATGGAACCATGCGAGTAGTGGATTTTCAATTGTCGTTTTTTTTTTGTTATCAAAATTGAATCGTTAATCATCCATAATCATCGCTACTTTTTTTTAATACTATTTTTTATAAGAACACATAGAAGTGGATCAGAAGGTTGTTTTGAAGGTTTTTCAACCAATGATTTGTTTTTTGGAGGAGTTTTAGCATTTGATTTGATCGAAAATCACAATTGATCGATTTGGCTATTGTTTTCAATATCTGATGATTCAAGTGTGACCTTTGTTATTGTTTGTTGATGCATTTGTTACAATTTTTTTCTTGAATTTGGTGTTTGATCTGGCAGCCTCTGATTAGGCCTTTGTTTACAAATTTTTCTTTGAATCAGATGTTTGATGGTAAATTAGTTTTTTGGAGGACTTCAGAGTTTTGATGTTATATTTGTCATGGGCTATGTAACATTCAAAAGTCAGTTATATTACAAACCATGTTAGCCTTATCTACATTATTTTTCAAAATTCAGTTACATTTCAAACTAATCTAAATCTTTATACATTGTATTTTGTAAGCTAGTTACATTTTTTTAATGTATCTGATGTTTATATGTAGGGAAAAATCCATATAACCCCATGTAATCTCAATTTATCCATATAACCCCTTGTAAACACACCATATGCAAATAACCCCCCGCAGTTAAAAATTCTTGAACAAAGTTAAAATATTCCAGGCATATTCCGTTATATAAATCATGGTTAACAAATGTGTATTCTTTTAACCCTCGAAAAACAGCCAATACTTCAAAAAAAAACCCTCAGATTTCTAAATTTACACTCTTTTAGTGGTTTTTTTTTAAGTATTGGCTGCTTTTAGAGGGTTAAAAGAATATATATTTGTTAATCATGATTTATATAACGCAACATGTCCAAAATATTCCAATTCTGTTAAATAAAAATTTAACCGCGGGGGGTTATTTGCATTTATGGTATGTTTACAGGGGGTTATATGGATATATTGAGATTACATGGGTTATATGGATATCAGGAAGATTACAGGGGGTTATATGGATTTTTTCCTTATATGTATTATATAGTAAAAGTCAGTTACATTCACAAATGTAATTGAATGTTTGTGCAATATATTCTAAAACTAAATTACATTCACAAAATATAACTGACTGTTATCTTAATTTTGAATATAGGGAATACAGGGGATTTGGTTACATTTTCAAGCCAAGGAGAAAGCAAGTGAAAATTATGAAAGTTGTAATGTGCAAAATGTTGGTGAAGCTGTTGGATTTGCTATTTTTTATTCTTTTTCCCTCAGCTTTAGTTTTTCTTTTACAATGATCCTCATCTGAGTATGTCCTCGGTTTGTCATTCATGAATTTTTTGATGAGGTGTGCTTGTTATGGTTGTGTCATTCGGTGTTATATTTTTGTCTTTTGGAGCCGCTAAAATTTTAAACTTTTATTATATATGTGAGTTTGAGCGCTCTTATTAAAAATCTAACTGCATATTAGTGATCCTGGTACTGGCATTGGCCTACCAGTAAATTTCCATCGAATTCTGGTAACTTTTTAAAAATTATGCAGTTCTGAATCATATCCGTTTTTTATCATTACTGAGTTTCGGTGGGTGAGATATTTTATTTGATGTGGTGCTTCGCTTCAAGATTTTCAATAAAGCAAATATAAGTGGTTGGGTGTAGGTAACCCTAGCCCTAGACTCACCACCCCCTCCCAATCTTGTTCTCACACCCTCCCCACCCATCTGACTTTTACAATCACAATTCTCTCCCTCTCTCTCACCTTGGGACTCTCTCTTCTCCCTCTCTTTTTCTTTGGTTTCAGCCCCATTTTTTTGTGTGTTTTGAGCATGTGTTGAAGGGGAAAGTGAAGGAGGAAGGAAGGTATGTGCATGTGTATGAAGAGGTGTGTGTGCCTTTGTTTCTTTGGCCACCCTTGCCTTCTAACACCATTTCCCTTCTTTTCTTTTGCTCTCTTGATGCTTGGACAACAAGCTTAGAAGCTGAAATGTTGATGGAGGTGATTGGAAGAGATAGAGGGGACGAATGGTGAGGGTGTGTGTACTAGGGTGTGATAGTGGCCCCTCTCTTGACTCTCTCTCTTTCTAGGTGAGCTTATCTCCCTCTCTCTCCTTGCATTTTATTGGTTATTGATGTCCCTTAGGGTTTGGGTTGTCCATGCCTGAATAGTGTGGGTGTGCATGGTTGCTTGGGTATAGGGGTGTCAACGTGCATGCGTGCTACTGCCCCTCTGTGCTGCGTGTGTGCTACCCATGCTGGCTGCCCGCGTTCGTTCTGCTCGTGCCCGCATGCTTGGGTATAGGGGTGTTAACATGCACGCGTGCGGCGATTCGGATATCTATGAGTGGTTCGATCCAACCCTTCAGAAAGCACTCGATGCACATAGTCGTGCACACGCATCTATGGGGCACCAACGCTATGCTTACTTTTGGAGATAAGTAGTATGGCCATATTTAACCCATAATATGCTAGATATCTTGCATGTTAGGTTTATATAACTCATATTTTGCGTAGGACCTCGTATTCTGTCATATATTTGCCTATGTATTATGTTACATGTATAAACAACCGTATTATCATGCTCCTTTCTTGTATATGACCATGTACCCCATATATAACATGAAGTATAGTATAACCATGTCATAGGTGGTCCCTTATTACTCTACTCATGTGATTGGTTGATGCTTACTTGATGAAGTATTAATTAGCTTGTTTATACTTTATGCTTAGCTTTTAATGCGACCCTCAGGTGCATGCTTGTTAGTCCTTTGTCGTGGATCTGAGAAGGTGGTGTAGCTGTTGCACCAATAGTTGTTGGGGCAAAGCTATAACCAACTTAAAGAGATGATGATGCTCCCTCTCTCCCTCTCTTTGCAAAAACTGAGTAAGTAAGGGTGGTTCCTACTTAGACTCAAGTTCACTTGGGACTATTGGCACGCACTTGCTTGTGTGCGAGATCGCTTTTACCCCTCCTCTTTTAGTTGGTAATCGGGAGTGATATCTAGAATGCATAATAGTTAATGACTTGAGTTGTACCTTGTATGTTTGTATGGTTAATTGCATTCATATGCATGTGTGGTTAGGCTATATCTTGTGTTTATAGTGTAACCGCATGAATGACTTATGATTGTAATTGTAACTAGTTCTTGAATGCTATGTTATTGTGCATGTGGCTAAAGTATCTGCTAGCGATAGAAATTCTACTGTTATAATTGCGCGCATTTTAGACTAATCAGGCATATCGGGAATAGGTGTGGGTATGATCCGCTGTCAGGTTGTACCTCATTATCTAGTGCGCAAGCTATTTGATTGTTCCCTTGCATCCATGCGATGTGCTCGTATGGAATTCAGGATAATTCATTGCTGCATCGGTGTTTGCTAAACTAATTATATGGTAATAAACTAGGCCTACCTGTGCTATACATGTGTATGACCCGCCTATAAGGTCATGCCTCGGGTTAATTCTGTGCGAGAACATAAGTATTCCCCCTGTGTCCAAGCAATGCATCTACATGGGAGTTCAAGGGAACTCGGTAATTGATACATAAGGATTGTATTGCGAATATGGAGTGTTTCTTCACTATATCGTCCAAGTTGAAGCTGTCATGTGTGATGATGGCACTTGTAGGTGACATTGTAACGTCTCTGTATGTTTTCTTTTTTTAGATTAAAATAAAGTTCTTTCTTTTTTTCAGATTTGGTGGTGGGCCCAAATCGGTCCAATTTGATTTATAATTATAATAATCATTAATTGATCTTGAAATATTTATTTTATATTTTTTTTGGAGATATATGTAGTCTGAAGAGCCCTTGGATGAAATTTGGTGAAATTCAGAATTTGATCAATTAGATTTTTAGGATTGTGTCACGTTATTGGGCCCAAGGACCTAGTTGTAAATCTAGAATTTCTTTTAATAGCCTTTCAGGGACCTGTCGATAATTCAGATTGGAACCTAATTGTAAACCCGAAAAATTTAAGGGGTTGTTTTGTAATTTTAGTAAAGCTTCTTTATATTGCACCTAACCCTACCCCTTCGAATACCACAAGAGATGGTGGGTGGTGTGAAACCGGATCTAAGGTGAAAAATTATTCTCCATTGATTTTGTTATTTATTTTTTGTTAGGAGATGATTATGTCAACTGCTTGTTTGGGGAAGAAGGTCGATGGACTAAGGTTAGGGTTTGATTGATTTTGATTAGATGATTATTTTATTATATTTAAATGGATCTCAAAGGATTTCTTAAGATCAAATTAAATTTTTTTGGTTTTGGTGATTAAAAGATTATTTTTGGATTAATTATATACCTGGACTTTAAATCGTGTTTGTGATCATGAAAGGGTCAAAACTGGGAAAAATGTATTTCAGAAACAGAAATAGGTTTTGAAAAGATCTTTCCAACTAATCATGAATCATCCAATTCGAAGTTACGGGTAGAAAATTATGATTTTTTAAATATTTCAGTGCAGTTTCCTAGAATGCAAATATTTATCTTAATAACTAAGTTTTATGAATCTTAGTTATTAAAGGGAGATCCTAAATGGATGATTAATGGGTATAAATGGATTTGTGGGTTTTAATGTTCTTATTGATCTTGGTGACCCAAATTGGACGTCTCAAATAGACTGGTGGTTTAGTGGGGATTAATGAATAAAGGTTTAAGTTATTTGGATCCTTAAATTTATAATTGAGCCTTATTGGATTTGTCTAATTAGTTATTCGAGGGTTGATCAATTATATGGGCTTTATGGAATAAATGGATTCTTGATTATTAGATCATTTTGTGTATATTGATATTTTAATCTTATTTGGGGTTAGGCTTTTTATTTGGGCCTGGTGTTGATGAATGTTGGTTGTGAGTTGTGTGTGTCATGATTGAATAATTAAATTCAATTCTTTCTTTCTTCTACACGTAGGTATGGCTTTCAGGTCGATTCACTCGTTCCTTATCCAGATTATGAAGTAGAATCTTATGTAGTGCGAGTAAGGGATCACCTTTACACCTATGGTTGATAACGAGGACAACTGGGTGGGTTCAACCTTCTCTTCGTCGATGAAGTGAGTATCTTAACTAAGTGGTGTAGTTTTTTGTTGCTTTCTCGAGGGCGAGCTATAGGGATATCGAAATTTCAGTAAATAGAATCAGTTTATTAAGGTGAGTCCATTCTTTGTGATAAGATTAAATGGGATAATGTTAGGGTGGAGGTGCAAGGCACGGAAGTAAGAAAAGAATAACCCCAAAGCCTTGTTGATTTATTACTGCATAATAGTTATGCTAGGTTATCTACATGCGAGTGTTTAGTGTTCATGCACGTGCATTAATTTGTATTGCATCGATCGAAGGTGAGTAGATGTCTATTTGTTTTGAAACCATAATATATGTATACATGTTGGCATCATGATTATTTTTATGATATTGAAATCTATCTTGTATGAAGCATATGAGCATATTTTCTTCATATAATTTGATATTTTGAGTATGTATCTTATGCATTGTAATTATGGGATTTATGGAATTGTCGCACGCTTGTATACTTGAAAGAATAAAATCTATCTTGTATGAAGCATATGAGCATATTTTCTTCATATAATTTGATATTTTGAGTATGTATCTTATGCATTGTAATTATGGGATTTATGGAATTGTCGCACGCTTGTATACTTGAAAGAATAAGTAGTTTTGATCATGCACGCATCATATCGTCTAGGTGACGCAATCTAGGTGGCGTGGTTTAGGTGGTTGCGGTCTAAGATGACCCAAGTCTAGGTGGCTATATCTAGGTGGCCCAGTCTCCAAAGTGAAACCTCTGCGGATAGGTGTCGTGGACCTCTGCAGATAGGTGTCATGGATATTTACGGCTAGGTGTCCTGAAAAGTGAACATGAGTGTCCATTGCATACATATATATTATATAGTTTTGAATTCGTGAGAAAATTATTTATGATATCATGTTTTTCTCAAAAGATAGTTATTAATTATGCTATTGTAATAACATTTTTATCATAAGATTTTAACATTGTGCAAACTGCTCTGCATGACTTTTTATAAATTCATTATTGTGAAGCATATTATATTATTGGGACACAAATGTCCATTCACTGAGCATGTGGTAGCTCATCCCTCATTATTTTTATCATTTCAGGTTAAAGACTTATATTGATGGATCTCGTGTAGTAGAGATCAAGATCATGATTTTTGAAGTGATAGTCTTTGTATATAAGATGTTGATTATTCCTTTGGCATGTAGAGGACCCATATATATGATAGTGTGGTGATATTGAGAATCAATTATTTTCGATGTATATCAAGTAATTGAGAACTTGTTAAAATTTTAGCCTTGATAATTGATTTATAAGTTATGGTGATGTATTTTTATGTTCTCTAGATAAACTCTGAGATTTTGAGTCATGGATTCGGGGGAGTTACAGATACTGATGCTATTGCGATACCCATATAACAGATGTACCAAACATGAAAAGGCTGTCAGGTAGAGGCTACCTAAGAGAGGGCTACCGGATGATATTGTTCTCCCCTTCATTGGCTCCGAGTTGAAGCTGTACGGTGTTGAGGCTGTCCTGTGTGGTGTCGCCACTTGTAGGTCCTATCGATGAGTATTGCGATACCCATATGACAGATGTACTGATCATGGCAGGCCACCAGATAGAGGCCACCAAGGAGAGGGCTACCGAAAGATGAAGGGTGTTAGCGAGATCATTTCTCTAAGAGACTATTGTCACCCCTCCAGGGGCTAGGGTGAGTTCATATCACGTCACCACGTGACATTTGTGCCCGTTGAAAATACTCCAGGTATGTTATGTCTACTAGTGTGGTGAGGCAACATAACGTATTTATACCTCGATATGGATGGAGTTGTAGTATTGTATTAACCGTTTGGTTTCTCCCCTTCATCGGCTCCGAGTTGAAGTTGTCCAGCGTTTAAGTTGTCTTGTGTGATGTCACCACTTGAAGATGCTACCGATGTGTATTGCAATACACATATGGCAGATGTACCGATCATGAAGGCCGCCAGGTAGAGGCTTCCCAGGAGAGGACTACCAAAAGATGAAAGGCATAGACGAGATAGGTCGCTTCCCAATAGTCCCAAGAGTCTCCCTCCTAGGGTAATTATGAGGGTGAGGTGTGGTCACACAGCCACGTGACCTTGTTATCAATTGGGCACCCATGTTTTCCCTTAGAAGAAAATTGCATTAGTGTTGAAATATTATTATGGTGCTTGCCTTCTTGTCACTCACCGAGCTTGTATCTCACCCTTCGCGTACTGTTTCTTTCCCCAAGGGTTGAATTGGGCATGGAGCTGGAGCTTCCCTGTTGTCGGTATCAAATTCATCGGTGTTGAAAAATTCGATGGGGTGCGTGTGTGGAGGGTTCTTCGGAGATTCGGATCCGATGCGTGCCTTGGTAGGCTCGGTCGAAGTGTCTCTCGAAAGAGTGGTGTTGGGTCGTTCCTGGTCGAGGTGCCCGACAGCGGTTTGAGAGGATTCAATTGGGGTTGTGATCACCACCTGCTTTTTTGAAAAGCAGGAAAAGTTGGGTCGAATTTAATCGCTTACGGGGGAGTTTGTGGGGTCTCCGCTCTGAGACACGGATATACCGTACACAGAGGTGAAAAACAAGTAATCTTATTCTACTTCGGGGCTTGGTTAAAGTAGTCTTGGGACAAATGGGTGCAGGTGGGGGGCGGCTAATGGGTTTGAGCGGTCGGGTAGGGGGCGGCTTCTTAGGATTAGCCGTTCGGGGCCTGGGTTAGTGTGGGCAGAACCTGGGTAGGAAACGAGTTTGGTTTTGACAGAGGTTAAACTAGGTTCAACCTGGATTTTTGGAGGGTGGAATGAGAGGGTGATTTTGTGTAGGGAATGGATTTTCCTTTCACAAATGGGACTCTCTCTCTCTCTCTATGGATTTCAAGTGGGAATTGTTGTGGATTGGGAATGTGAGGATGAATGTGAACTCTTGATGGGAATTGATGGATGTTGTAGAAATGTTTTGAACCCCCTCTATTTATAGTAAAAAAGAGGCAAGGAATATCCAGGGGGTAATAGAGTGGCTTGGTTAATAGTGTGTTTGATTAGACCCTTCATTAATTCTCTGGTTCTTCTGTCAGAGACCAGGTGAAGGGCGGCTGGGCGACTACTTCGTGGTAGTCGCCCCCATCATGACCTGCCAAACGTCCCATCTCTGACAAACAGTGGCTCGGGTCGGTTACTTGGATTGATCCGGCCAAGATGGGGCGGCTAAAGGTCATAACCCGCTGCAATGTTCAGCATTTCATGCTGCTTTATGTCCCATCCAGGGAAGCGGTTTGTGGTCGGCCAGGGGGGCGGCTAGTGGAAACTAGCGCCTAGTGTGGGGCGGCTAGTTTTGATTAGCCGCCCCTCTCTAGGGTTTTTTAGGTTTGGGCTAGTTTTTAGGGTTTTCGGGGTTTGAAGTTTGTTTTCTATTTGATGCCCAAATGTGGGTTATTTCCTGGTGTTACTTGAAGTATTTTGATCTTTCTGGACGGTCAAAATTAGGGTATCTACAATTGTCCCTCATCGGACGGAGTCTTTGCGTGAAGCAGGAAAGACTTTGACCGATGATAAGGAAAGACTTTGACTGATGATAACAATTAATATTTAAAATTGTAAACTGAAATGGGCTCATAAGGATACACTAAATGAGCTAAAACTTAAAAACACACTAATTTAATTTAAATATCTTATTTATATATTTAAATCAAATATATAAATAAGAGAAATCTACAAGATATAGCTAGATCTATACGCATTCAAAATGCACATGAATCTGAATTTACAAGATGCAACTGTAATATCAACATGCATATCATAATGTAGAAAATTATTTTACACATTAAAATTTTTGTATATAAAAATAAAATCTTCATGATAAATAAGTATAAATAATGTACTAAAGGAATTTAAAGCTCATTCCATTTAATATATAGCATAATAAATTTGTAGGCCATGTAAAATATATATAGAGTTACATTGTAATAAAATTAATGTAACAAATATATGGAGAGTTTAATTAAGAAAAATCTAGTAATATCTTTATTTTTGAATTATTAAGATTTAAATACATTCATATGATTTATTTAAATTTGAATTTGAAAACTTAAAATATAATTACAATTTATATAAATATGATTTTAAATCGTTCATCTAAATAAATAAATAAACATTAGTAACAGCTAAATTTATGACAATATAAAAATGTATATATATATAAAAATATGGGTCACTTCTCCTTTAATAAGAAATTAATAGATTATGGCTCTAGTATAACAAAAGTAATCAATAAAATATTTATATATATATATACTAATATAATCTACTTAGGATGATCAAACTTAAGCCCTAAACTTCACAGGCTAACTAAGCTTAGGCTAATAGAAAATTAAGAATAAGATCACTAGAAAACACGATGTCCCGATCAGGAGAAGACAAGGAAATTCATCTGAAAATATTCGGGAAATTCAGAAGCAATAGGAGTTACACTAACTTAGGCCTTCAAGCCGATAGTAGTATCCACAATGATGGCTAGATATCCCTCACATTGTCCATCTAGCAATCTCTAAGCATGAGGAGAAAAGATGAATCCGATCGGATATGATCTACCCAAAACCCCTAAAGTGAAACGCTTGTTAGCCGAGAATACGATAGGTCATAACTTTTGAAAAATAATCAACACTTGCATGAAAGGCTAACAACCAATTCATGCCAAAGATAACATCACAACCAAAAATATTGAGAATGTAGAGATTAGTAGACATCTAATCCCCATTGATCGAAACCAAGCAAGAGGGAAAGCAAACATTGGTGACAGCTTCTTCACCAATGACAATGCTTATGTGAAGTGTAGACATCGAGATTGTAAACTTCTTTACTAAGAGTTTCGCAAATCCGATAAAGGAATGAATGTGCAGAACCCCAAAAAGAACATACACTGAATGACCAGAACAGAGACAACACTACCATCCCTTACTATCATAAAAAAAAATCCTAAATGAAATAACAAACATCACAAATAATAAAACTTTTTTTTCTCCTAGACACAAACCCTAACCTAGGCTCCGACAGGACATGGCTCTGATACCATCTGTAACGCCCCACATTTACTTAACCATTGATCGGACGGTAAATGGGTCGCTACTAAACTAAATCCAATCAATTTATATCCCAATAACAGTAATATCCGATTAATATTCGTTGATCCCACTAAATCAATTTAATTGATTTAAGATCCAATTTGAGTCACCATCAAATCTCACAAATCAAATTATACTCATTAAACATCTATTTGGGATCTCTTTAAATCTCTAAAATTCATCAAACTTGGTCATGAAGCTAAATATTGAATTATAAGAAACAGCACAAAATTATTTCAAAAATCATAACTTTCTATCCGTAACTCCGAATTGGACGATTCATTATTAGTTGAAAAGATCTTTTCCAAACCTTGTGAAATACAATTTTCCCATAAACGACTCTATCATCATCAAAAACATGATTTAACGTCCATACATATAATCAACCCGAAAATAACATTTAAATCCCCAAAACCAATAATTTTAGTTTCATCTTAACAATTCCTTTGAGATCCATTGAAATCAAATCAAATAATCATCCAATTAAAATCAATCAACCCTAACCCTAATCCATCAACCTTCTTCCCTAAACAATTGATTGACACAATTATCTCCTAACCAAAAATAAATTAAAATCGAAACAACAAAATCAATAGGGAATTATATCTCACCTTACATCCGATCACACCATCCACCATCTTCATCTAGGGTTAGGTCATCACCACCCTTCGTACCTTCTGAGATTTGGATGAAAACCCTAACCCAAACATGTTATTTAAAGTTTACCAAAATTATAAAACGACCCCTTAAGTAATCTAGGTTTACAATAAATCCCTGTTCGATTTACAGAAAGGTCCCTAAAGGCTATTAAAAGGTATTCTGGATTTCGCAACTAGATCCCTGGGCCTAATAACTTGATACAAAATCTTAAAAACCTAATTTTTTGAACTCCGAATCTCACCAAATTTCAACCAAAGTATCTTGACACTATAAATATCTATAAAAAAATATAAAATAATTATTTCAACATCAATTTATAATTATCATAATTATAAATCAAATTGGACCCATTTGGGCCCACCGCCAAATCTGAAAAAATGAAATTAATTAAATTAAAATTAAATTTTTTATTATATATTTAAAACAAATATATAATGCTGAAAAATACTGAAATGTTACATTCTTCCCCCCTTAAAGGAATTTAGTCCTCTAAATTCAAGGGAGAAACACAAAATCGAAGACATACAACATCCAATAATAACAAACAATCATTCATCATATATTCAAACAATAAAAGTATGAATCAGTTAATGAATCTGACACATACCTAGCAATCACAACAAATACAACAATGGTATAAGAATCCATCTTACCCGCTACAAACAATCAAATAAACAAGTGTATAAGTAAATCAACCAATGCTCTGTATTGAAATTCTAACTTATACCGAAACAAACAACATACAATGACAACACAACAAAACATTCATATAATCTTGGTCCACAATGCTATTTTTAATTGACAACACATACAGATTGATATTTTTTTATTTTTATAGGAAAAAAAATGTGTGTTTTCATATTATTTAATGAATTTTTGGTATTTTATTACTATTTTTAATTTTTTGGATTTTTGTATTTTCTGTTTTGTCTTTTCTGCTTTGTCTTTTCTGATTTTTGTCATTTAGTGTATGATTATATGGTAAATAGGTTTAGAATATCTTCTTAGGTTGTAGTATATATGGAGATGTGTTTAGATTATTGGGTATAAAAATTTATAGCAATGAATTATTGATAGGTAATTAGGTCTTGGGATTAGGCTTAAATTATAGGTTTTAATTAATAATTTATTTGGTTCATCTAGGTTGTAATTTTTGTTGTGGATTTCATTCTCCGGACCTTGGGTCCATTCGAGATGAATAGGCCTATTGATTTATTTTATGTGAGTTTTTCTCTACATCGCTGAATTTCACGTGTTCATTATATTTGTATAATATTATGTGATATCCATGCATTTATATTATGATTATTTTGCATGATTTGGATATTTTACATATTGATCAAATTGCATTTTTTACTGAATAAAGTTGCATGATTTAATTCTTTCGTCTTGTCATTTAAAATAGCATAAATTATGCTATTCATGTATCAAGAATTAACATAATACATTTTTTATGCTTATGTTTTCGAAATAACATTTGGATTAAAGATTTTCATTTCGAGACTTTTGAAAAAATTTAGGACTAGTGGAGACAACCTAGTCCTATGAGATTTTATCAAGATGCATATCATGACATATTTTCTGTAATAAATCCCCCCGTAGTATTTCGTCTTTGGAGAAGAAGGTCTAGGACTCAAAAAGTCCCAAGATCGGTGAGAGGTGTGGTAAGCATTCCTTACAGCGGCGGATTCCTTTGTTTGGAGTCTGCAGCAACCGGGGCATCATGTGTTGGTGTTCTCGTAGTGATGGCACTCATCAGCGTTTTCTAGATCCGACGTCTCCTCGGGGTAGCTTTTTGAGCGATTTAGTCGCTTGGGGCTTGGCACACCAGTTTTGGGGAACGGTACTTCCGATTGAGAACCCTACCTAGTCATATCATTTAAGTTGCATGATTTATATGACATGGACCAAGGATTGGGCCACGTGATTGCATTAAAATTATATTTTAATAAGCTCATGAATTTAAATTGATTTATTAAAGAATATTCTTGTTTTTATAGAACTTTATATATATATATATATATATATATATATATATATATATATATATATATATATATATATATATATAGTCGAGTGATTCAGTGCGGGAATGCGGGAAACTACGTCGGTCATTCGATCGCGGGTCCATCGCATCCAACGGTCGATGTGAATCGCACCCGACCGTCCGATGCGATGGACCCGTGATCGCTTCCCGCATTCCCGCATTCCCACACTGAATCACTTCCCATATAGTCGAGTGATTCACTGAATCACTTCCCATATATATATATATATATATATATATATATATATATATATATATATATATGATGGTATAATTTAACTCTCATGATTTCTCGGATGTGGGCCAAGGATTAGGCCACGTGCACATTAAAATATTTTAAAAAAAATTTCATGATTTTAAATTGATTTAATAAAATAAAGATGTATTAAATGAAATTTTAATTTTCACAAAACTTTATTTTTATATATACTATCACGGGAGGTAATTTGTCAGTGGGTTTATTCACTAAGTTAATCACTCACCCTATTCCAAATGGCTGGTTGTTTCATATCAGGTAACTTACCTTTTGAGGACCAAGACAAAGCTTAAACTTTTCATACGCTTCAAGGATCTCATCGAGGTAGTAGTGTTGGAGAATAAATAATAGTTGCAGTCAACTATTTGGACTTACTTTAGTTTAGATGGCTCCCATAGGGGTGGTTTAGTATGTCTATCCATTCTAATATTTTATTTCCGTTAGACTTTGATATTTTGTAAGACCATTAGTGATTTAAAACCATTGGATATTATTTATTTTATTGTCATCGTTTTTTTAATTATATTTATATTATATTGGTATTAAAAAAAAGAGTACAAATTTTGGTCTTGTATTTACTGTCCGATAAGCGGTTAGGTAAATGTGGGGCATTACAATACCTGAATCAGTAGACATTGAAAAATGATAGCCAAATCGATCTATTGCACAAAAAAAGGTAGTTACATTTGTAAATGTAACTAACTTGTACAATATATTCATATAATAAATCAGTTACATTCATAAATGTAACTAACATATAAAAAAAGTATATGAATATACAGATTAGTTTGGAATGTAATTATCTTATGAAAATTAATGCATATAAGTCCAATAAAATTATGAATATGTAACTGACTTCAAATATTAAACAACAACATTCTACATTCAAATTTCAACATCAAAACACCAGATCACCAAAACATGCGAAAAATATCACATAAACTAAAGAAATTGGTTTGTCAGATACATTTGAAATGTATCTGAATTTAAAAAAAATGGTGGAGATGGAGGTTGGAGGAAGTGGAGGCTAAAGGAAGGCTTGAAAGGTAGTCATATGATAGAGGGCGATAAGAAAAATCTAGAGGTGGTAAAGTTGATTGCAAATGATGAACAGGCAGGTCGAAATAATTTTTTTAAGTGATGGATGATTTAGGAGGGTATAAAAGGAATTTTACATTTACCTAATTGTCTCATTAATATGAAGAGGTTAACCAAATTAAAATCAAGGTTATTTTCTGTAGTGTAATCAATGCCACCTCATGTGGCTTACATGGGGCCTATGTAATGGGGCTTGTGAATCATTTTCCTTTTAAAAAAAGTACTGCTACCTAGGCCCCATTGGTAAGCCCCATTAGGTGGTACAATCCTATTGGTTCCTTGTTTGACTTTTTTAAACCATAAAAAAAACAATGACTAGAATACCCTCATGAAAAATTTAAAAATTGGCTCCAATTAATACCGCCATTAATCCTCATTTTCAGAATCCCCAAAATCTTGCAACCAAAAGAACTGCAATCATCTCCCCTGACTAAAATATTTCAAAACAAATAAAAGGTTTCCGAATTGGGCACGTCTAGTCCCACCAACACTTTTTCCTACCCCACCAATCGAAAAAAACAACTGTGTTTTTCTATTCCCACCGATCCAGCTAGGTCGACCAAACTTGGTCATCACTTTAAGTTTTCGGCGACCGAATTTGGTCGTCATTTCATATTTTGGACAACCTAATTTGGTCGTCATTTCAGATTTTGGGCGACCGAACTTGGTCAAACAGAGTTTGTAATAAAGTTTATAATTTTATTTTTTGGAAACATAATCCCATAACGTGTATCCTCCTTGTATCCTTCATGCCACTTCACGTCTGAGTTCTAATGTAGAGAGAATAAATCATTATTCTTAAATGTAGAATATAAGAACAATTTTCTTACATAAATGACATACAAATTTTTAAAAGCCAAATTTAAAGTGTGTTTGGATCAATTGGTATGTTTTTTTCTGTTTTCAAACAAAGAATCCGCTTAACTACGAATTCAAATGAAGCTTAAAATTGATGTATATTTGTCTAATAAGATATTTTTCTATAAAAATTTGAATTAATTGAAAGTATACCTACTTACATTTTTTTTCAATCCCTTAGCTGTTGTTTGGATAAAAGAATAAATTTAGAATATGATGGATAAACCCAAAAATTTGTTTGTTTATAAAGAATAGGTAAATATAGTTCTGGATCCTGTTTGACCAATTTTGGTCGTCCAAAACCTGAAATGGCAACTATGTACAGTCATCCAAAACCTGAAATGACAATCAAATCTGGTCGTCCAAAACCTAAAATGGGGACCAAATCCGGTCGCCCAAAACCTGAAATGGCGACCAAGTTTGGTCGACCTGGATTGGTGTGAACAGCAAAATACCAGGTTTTTTTCTATGGTGGGTTAGGTGAAAGGCTTGGTAGGGATAGACGCACCCTTCTGAATTGGGCGAAAACATACGAACACTCCAAAAAAAAATCGATTATCAAGAGACAATATCATCCGTTCTCTTCCCCAAACTAATCTTCGACAATGACAGATAATAAAGGTTAGATTTCTTCCCTGTCGACGTTTTTTTTTTTTTTTTTTTGCCAGAAAACATATCGATTGGATAAATTTGTTGTGTTTCTTATACAAGAAATCTCTTATTTTCATATTCAAATATGAGACGACACAATTCCATAAACATGAATCTGAAATCCAAAATGAATCTGAAATCCGAACAAATTAGTTTATGTGGATTTTTTTTTCTATTTAAACAAATCAATATTTCAGATACATGAATCTGAAAACAAAACAGATGGTGTATCTGGAATTAATTCATATTCTTTAACAATACAAACAAATCTAACTTTCTGATACATGAATCTGGTATCCGAACAAATTAGTGTATCTCGAATGTATTTTTAATTTTTTTCCTATATAAATAAAGTCTGTCAACCAAATACGTGAGTATGATATATAGACAAATTAGTGTATCTGGAATGTATTTATATCTTTAAGCTTAATTTATTTAGTGTATCTGAAAATATGACACAATCAATAAGGTAAACATGGGGCACCCACGGTCTCTAAATGAATTTTAGTGCATTTGTCTGCCACATACATGAGTCTGATACCCAATGTATCTAGATGGTGAAATCATATTAGTGGCAGACGCACCACACCACAACAAAATCGAATGTCGCAAGTGTCAATCAATATAAAAGTTCAAAATTCAAATTATTATTTGTATCTCTAATAAAAATAAATTTATTACAGAATGGATTGTGGATCAATCATCATGAATATAATGAAACAACATGCTGCAAACGAGCAAGTGACCACATATATGATGGATAGGAAGCAGTGTAGACCAATAAGGACACACATTATGCATAAATTTCTGAATGACAGACATCGTACATATACAGATGAAGATCACATGGTCAGGCAGATGTACATGGAAGATTGACCAGCGAAAGAATAGAGTTTATAAATGAACAACAATTTGGATCAAACCTTGATGACTTCTTTGTAAATGTTTGATTATGTAGTATTATGTTCAATGTACTGTTGATGTTCGATAAACAATTGATCAGTAATGATTCTATGTTTTAACAGCATATATCGTATAGTCACACTGTATCTAGATTTTGTGCTATGTATCTGAAATTCTTTTGGGAGATGTGTTTATGAAATATACAGGTTTCATGTTTAACCACACATAATTTCAGTTCAGCTGTATCTGAAATTATATTATATATCTAAAATCTTTTTACACATCTGTCATGATGAATTGTATCTTCCAATATAATAAATATGTGAACTGTACCTGGTAATTGTGAGATTGGTAGCTTGTTTTCTATACTTATCAAAATCTGGTCATTTTTATTTAAATGTAACTTAATTCAATTGAATCATATCAAATTGGTTATATCTTTCACATATTAAGTACAAGTTTAATACCTAAATATGTATTGCATCTGAATTTGAAGACTGTATCTGAAAACCTGTATAACTTGACAATGAAAGAATAATTTGAATATGAAACTGTGATGTGTATATAAAATGAGATTAGTATATGAAAACATAAAATCAAACATTAAACACTTTGCAAAATAGTGAAAAACACATTCACATAACACATCAACATCAAATGTGTTGTACAATGAAGCAAATAAAAAAGCCCTCTACAAGCTGTGACATGCAAAATGGCGAGATTTAAAGGGGCTTACATGATGGTTATGATCTAAAACCACTTTTCAAATAAAAAAGAACTCGTTTCCCTTCACACTGATGTTTATCGTGGCACTACAACCAATCTTGATCGAAGATCGAACATTAAAGGTATTCTTTCCAGATGGTACATGTTTTCCATTTCTACCGTAAGCAAGAGAAAAAAAAACCTTTGCCTTCCATTTTCATCCTTTTTCTCATGAATCTTAGCAATCTCAAATCCAACCTTATGAGCAAAATTATTATAAAGCATCTGCACCTCATCTTTAGATTGAAAGCACATCCCAACAGATGAAATAGACTGTTCTGCACATGCTACAATTTCATCTACATTTTGTTGATTAGCCAAATCAGACAGTTCATTCATCAAACAGGTTTTCAGATCACATGCATGTCTTCCAAATGAATTGAGTCTTCACATGTGTCATCCATACAATCGTCATCACTGCCTGCTGAAAATTTTGAAAAGTTGTTACATGCTATATAATTAAGATACAATATTGTATCTTTTTAAACAAACAATTTAATGGAACACAAGCTAATTAGCAGAACATAAATAGATTTTCGATGAAAATTCCTTCAAGCCTTTATATACATACGACAAATAAGTAATTAAATATTAATCAAATAGGTATTAATCAAATCCATATAAATAATAAATCAAACTTCAAATTGAGATGGAAACAACAACAAGATACATATGTATCTGGAATTGGAATTAACATCTATACATTCGGTACTACCGAATATTGAATCTAAAGAGTTGAATACTGATCATTCAAAGCTATAAAATATGCTGAATGACTTAATATACATAAATGTATATATACACACACTAAAAAGCTAATTATACAAATCATACGTAAAACACAAGAATGCATCATAATTCAGATACACTACACGTATCTTAATTTAAATTAAAACTCGTATAAAAAAAAGTATATGATGATTCAAAGGAACAGTTAAAAAATCAGATCAATTTGAATTATTCAGATCGAAAACAGTCTAACCTAAATGGATCGCCATTGTTTACACCACAATCGTGTAATTCTTATATTCTCAACTGATCAAACTGAAGAAAAAAAACGATTTCAATGTTTGTTTTCATTTACACCAAATAAACTTGATCTAAAAATTATAAATCGTCAATTTTTTGGGGTTCCAATTAGCATAACCTGAATGTTTGCACCACAAATAGATCGCACAAAAAAAAAACTTTCAAAGACATCTTCTCTTCTCCGCCAATCAAATGTGAATGAAAAAAAATTTGATGTTTGTTTTCGTTACAGCAGATCAATCAGAATAAGAAAAAATGAAACTCGTGATTTTTTATTTTCTTAAATATGCAATTGAATTCGTATATTCCAGAAAGGGAAGTGATCTCCAAATCGTAACTAACCCCGTAATTATTGGACCGGTTATAGAAGCAACGCATAAATTAGTTAGGGGGGTAACATAGAAAATTCACACTTGCCACCTCATGGGGCTTAGGATGGGGTTTACCAATTGGGGCCCAAAAATCATTATTGTTTTAAAAATTGGTTTCAACTAATTATACCATCATTAATTCTTCATAACAAAATCCCTAAAAAATGTGGCATCATTGAAACTTCCCCGATTGAACAAATTTCAAAAAAAATTTACGACCTAGGGTTTCTGAATTGGGCGAATCCAGACGAATGAAAAAAAAGAAAAAAATACGACGATCAAGAGCTCATATCATCTGATTTTCATCCCTAAACAATCACAAACAATCGCGAAAAAAAAAAAGATTATTTCTTCTCACAATGAAAATCTAAAACAAATATCGAATTTAGATACATGTATCTGAATTCGATATTTGTTTTCAGTTTCATCGATCAATCTGAAACTAAAAATTGTAAACCATGATTTTTTTTTTTTGTCCAACAAATCCTAACCTAGATAGATCACAATTGTTTACACCACAATCAATTTGCACAAAAAAAATCGGGTAATTCGATACATGTATCTAAATAGATTTCTTTCCATAATAAAAATCTAAAACAAATATCGAATTCAGTTTTACCGATCAATTTGAAACTAAAAATTGTAAACCATGATTTTTTTTAGGGTCCAAAAAAACCTAACCTTGATAGATCACAATTGTTTCCACCACAATCAGTTCGCACAAAAAAAAATCATGTAATTTTTCTCTTCTTCATCAAACAAATCTAAATAAAAAATCTGAAACAATATTGAATTCAGATACGTGTATCTGAATTCGATATTTGTTTTCAGTTCCACCGATCAATCTGAAACTAAAAATTGTAAATCGTGATTTTGGGGGGGGGGGGTCCAAAAAAACCTTACCTGGATGGATCACCATTGTTTGCACCACAATCAGTTCGCACAAAAAAAATCATATAATTCTTCTCTTCTCTACCGAACAAATATGAATCAGAAAATGAAATTGATATTTGTTTTTGTTTCAACCGATCATTCTTTATCAAGAAATGGTAAATCGTGATTTTTTTTTCGTCTATTTGAATTGATATCTTCAAAAGATAAAGAATCTCTCAAATATATCTTTAAAAGGGAAAGAATCTCTCAAAACATAAGCATCTCATGATTAATGGGGGCGGTTATGAAAAACTCAATCTGATTAGTTAAGGAGGGATAATATGAGTAATTCAAACTTGTCACCTAATGAAGCTTGGGATGAGGTCTAACAATTGAGGCCCAAAAATCACTATTGATTTAAAAAATGCATATATTTTATTATAAGTATAAATAAGTGGTTCATATTTATATATATATATATAAGTTAAATCGAAGTACACATTCCAAGGGATGAGAACTTTGAGGAATTAACTAAGACAAAACGTGGTCAACCAAAAAAAAAAAAAAAAAACAATTTACACATGGCATGATCTCGTAGTAGATTACAGCTCTACATAACAAATTTTTTAATCTTCGAGTTTCAAAAATTAAGTCTTTTGGTTTGGGAAACCCAGATTCAGTGTACATTATCAAAGTGTTCCCAACCTCAAATCAGTGTGGTAATAAGACCACCAAACAAACATTTGTGGCCTGCTTATCAGATGGTCTTTTGGTGATAATACATTAAATATCCTTTTTCAAAAATTACATGTCATGTGTGCCTTCATAAACTTGCACAGGTACGTATTTATGGATAGAAATAGATACATGTCACAAACATTCCACGTGGAGAACAAAGTTTTATCCCATCCATATTTACTGAATATTAGCAAAGAGAGATCAGATATCACTTTTGAGATATTAAAAAAAGGAGGAAGCAAAAACAAAGGTCATCCATCTACCAAAAAGAAAGAAAAAAAAGGTCATCTGCAAGACAGAAAGACCTGGTTATTTGATACAGCATATCCATCATCACCTGATTTAGATCTTCAACATAAATATACAAAAGCATGCCAACGTCAAAATGCACCATCTTCACCTACGCTTTAAAGCTATTGAATGGGAAACACTGTCATATAATTTCACCGTCCATCTACAATTATATTATTTTCGATAATCACTAGAGTCAAGCTTATTTTGTTTTATCTTTAAAACATAATCAGCCATTTGGCCCATTTCTCTCAAATACAACCGAGTCTCCTAAAGTCCTTAACCATAAAATGCCTTGTATGTGTGCTGCTATCTGTGTGCAAGGTTTGTCAATCTTGGATCAGGTAGACTAGACCATATCAAATTATTTGATCAAGATCCAACCTTTTCAGAGAGAACAGATGAAATTATGTATTAGATAATCAACCAACACTGTCAGGTTGAAATCTTAATTCCAAACAGCCTGGTAGCAATGCAATATGGCCAGGTCTGATCAGGAATGGACAAGATCAAGAAATGTCAGCATATTTAGCAAAGAGACCATCAGTGGCGTAATTCAGTTTCAGAAATCAGGCTGTGTGAGGTTGATTTTCAGGCTGATTTTGATCCATATTAATTCAGCCAGCCAATGGATCAAGTTCGAGTAATTTTAGACAGTGAATCTACTAAACATAATCCATATATCTACTTCTCTAGTTTCTACTAAAACCACAACAACCAGTGAATGCATAGATAGTTTGAGCACCTCAGTCCTCACCAGTCATGAATAATCAAATACCATCTTTGACTGGTAGCAGAGAGAACCCCTAAAACCATTCATTCTAATCATTCCCTTGTGGATTTACAGTTACCATCAGTGCTAAATGCTCAATATCTACAAATCTCTGCTCACATATGTTCTTTGGATCGGTAGAGATGTCCTACTAAGTAACAGAAACATCAGGTTGACCCATAGCTCTGATGGACATGGATTTGCGACCATGAGAACTTAAGATCTAGCCCAACTTAACTAGTAAGAAAATTAAAAATATCTATAATGAACTAACAGCCACTATCCCTTGATCTTCAGATGTTAGTCACTTCCCACATAACCCGCAGCATCCATTTGATGACAAATTAACAAATACTCAATTTGAGAGCAAATTTACAATCACTTTACCAAAATGTTCCAAAACCAGTTGGGTTCAACCCAGAACCTCATGAGCAAAATTCACTTGTCAAACATTATCCCATGGGCTTAAATCCATTCCAAAAGTATTTCATTTGCTCCAATAAATAGTACCACTCAAAAAGCCAACAAAAAAATAATAATAATAATAAATAAATAAAACCTGTCTATCACAGATCTAGGAACAGATGAATATTGTGAACTGTGACCCTCTATTGTCAAGGCATAGTAAGGCTGAATGAAAATCTGCAGGAATAATTACTGAGTGAAGCTAACCAATTCATGAGTCCCATGACTCACGAAAATGCTTTTGAGTCGAAATGTGTCATTGCCATTCTATCACCAAATTCCCCTATCCATCTTATTTCCAGAGGCACAGGTCACTGACTCATGGGTGCAAGCTTCACATATTCAATTATCTTTCAAATAATGTAACAGACAAATGGACTAAATGACAATATCATCCCTACTTTCATTCATGCATTACAAGATTCAATTTGAAGCATTTTATGCCATCCAGTCTACAAATAAAACTCTGCAGATACACACATGGATGCACCTCACACATGGAGAGACACAAAAGAGGGAGGGGTTAAAAAACGACTCCTCTGTTTGCAGAATCTTATGTCCCCCTCATGTCCATGATATTGGGAAAAAAATCTTTTAGCATTTTCAATTCTTGAAGTAATATCCAAACCTCCCTATAACAACTTGCTGGGGATTTCAATGGCTGTAAAGAGTAGAAGACACCATTCTGAATAATATCAGAAAGCCAAGGACACAAAATATAACAGAATAAAGGATAAAATATGATTACATATCTAGCATCTCAGCTTCCAGCCTTAATTCTAGTGTCAAAAAGGATAAGAATTCACCAGCATAATACCCAATCACAACTGGTGTATATGGTACGCAAGGTCAAAGACGAAGAAGTAAAAAACATGTCATTTCAAAACAACAACCTAGACAGTCCAATTTCCCAGATAATGCTCATCATCAAAGGAATGACTGAAAATAGAACTAGATTGCATCTTGGTTTAAGTTTGATGTTTAATTTATAACCATACATCAACATAGATAGTTGAAGGTGGAAAATGTCAGAAATGGGGTGTTCCCAGACTCTGAATGCTGTCAGAGTCGGGATTGAAATGTGGGGGCAATTCATAGTAGAGCACAGAGTGGTTTCTAAACTGCAATAGGGGATGGGACATTCCTTATGTCCTTCCCTTGTTCTCTTCTACTTCCCCTTCCTTCTGTCCATCTAATTTCACCTTTGTAGTTTTCCAGTTACATTAATGCACATTCCATTTGAAAAACACACAGATTTAGGAATAAGACTGATAGATAGTTCGATGACACACGGAAAACACCATCAAGGCACAAAGAACTTCAAAGTTCTTTGTGAGGTATGATAGAAATCCAAACAACAGGAATGCAAGTTTGATGTTAAGGGACCTCATATACTGAAAGCAATATACCATCGACAATAGATACCCAATGCCCATACGAGGTATTGTAAATTTGTAATACAAAGGAATTCATAGTTCATATAGTCCTTGTACATGCATGAGAACAGATCAAACACTTCTTCATTGTACATTGCATGTCAAAGAGAAGTCTTTTTTTTCTTCTCTATAAATCTGAATAGCCTTGGCCGATATAATTCATATGCCCAACAAAAATATTTTATTATTTCACACCTCATGCACAATTGCCAATATGACAATATGACATTTCAAATTCCATGAGAGCCTTTCAAATGACCCTTGAAAAGTAGAAATGACGGTCAATCCAACCATTCCTTAAACAAAATAACAAATGCAAAACAAAGAAAATCTGTAGTAAAATCTCGTAACATAGCACAAGTAAAGTGAGCAGTAGTATGATCATTACATCCCAGTATAGTGTGTTCGACTACAGAGTCAACTAATCATCTAATAACGCATTCAAACCAACAAATAAAAAAACAGAAACAAAAACCCACTAAAACACGACCCAAAAGAACAGATCTGACCACTTACCATCCAACAAACCTCACATTGCAGAATCCACCAACTTTCTCAAAGCTCGAACTCCTCCTCCCGAAGCGCCACCTGAGCAGCCTCCTCCTCCTCCTCATCGAGCACGAAATACTCATTCTTCTCCTCCGGGCGGAACATATAAAACAAGAACACATAGAAAGCGACCCCCGCGATCTCCTCCGCCGCCGCGCTCACCCACTGGTACTTATAAGACGTGATCTCCCTCAATGCGTAAACAACAATCCTCGTGAAGTACAGATACCCCACCACGACAATGTAAAACTTCCTGAACAGCGTGAGCTTCGTGAGATTCCTCGCAGCCTTCCCATCGGTCTTCGACGTCTCCCTCAGCGACCGGATTGACCACACCACAGGGAAGATCACCGCGCAACAGCAGGCGACATCAATCAGAAGGAACACCTGGTTCCACGTCACCCAGTCTTTGATGAACGGCCCGGTCTCGCCGATCACGATCGACGCGATGTTGTCGATGACCTGAAGCGGGATCACCGCCATCAAAACCTTCTTCTCCCGCTCTTGCAGGAACGGCCGCAGGAACGACCACCCGGTCCCAATGAGCACGATCACGGTGAAGAGAAGCACCCCCTTCAAGAACTGAAACAGGTAGAACAGCACGTCCCAACCGTGCGGGGTCCCGGTGACCTTGACGTAGTGCTTGTCCTCCGCGGCGCAGATGAGGTACAACGCCTTGATGAGGACGAGAGAGGCCATCACCAGGTGGATCCGGTGGACGGAGAGGCGCTTGGAGTAGCAGACGTAGATCCAGACGGCGAGGATCGCCGTGTAAACCGTGGCGAAGAATGAGAAGAGGAAGGGGAGCTGGGTCTCGCCGATCGGGAGGTAGTCGCGGCGGCCGGAGGAGCGATCGAGATTGTAGATCTCGGTGTGGACGTCCATGGTGACGGAGACGCCGGGGGCGCAGTCGGCGAAAAAGAGGCGGTACTCGTCGTGGGCGGCGACGGGGAAGGTCTTGTTGAAGGAGTCGCCGGCGCCGGCGCCATTGGAGACCTCTTTGAAGTTGAAGAGGTGCTGGATGTAGGGGCTTTCGAGGACGCAATCAACGGAGTTAGGGTTGGACTTAGGGTTTTGGGAGTCGTATTGGGCCTGGAGGAGCTCCTCGTCGGAGAGGAGGAAGAACCCGAGGAGGGAAGGGTCGGGGGGTGAGGAGTGGGTGGTGGTTATCGAGATCCCGGTGAGGGTGACCGACACGTGGCCGCCGTAGCCGAAGCCGAAGCGCTCGAAGAGGATCAGTGACCGGGTGTCGGATTGGATGCGAGTGGTCTTGATCTCGGCGAAGGAGGGGGTCGCAGCGAGGGCGGAGAGGGAAATAAGGAGGATCAGGAGGGTATTTTTGTCCATGTTTGGATTTCTTTTGTCTTCTCCTCTCTCTCTCGGCAGATCGGGAGAAGACGAGATGGAAGTGTTGGTTGAAGTTTTCGCCGAGGTGACCTTGGAATTTGTTCGGGTTGTGGTGCGGTGATACGCGGAGCAGTTTCTGGGATAGTTTGACCCGTGAAGTTCATGGGGGAGGAGATGGACCCCAACCGCTTTGAGGCAATTATATATATAAAATGGACAGTCTTGATTTCGTATCAGCTTTTGTAGGGTGTGGTTGGGTGGTGAGGATGACGTGACTCGGGAGCGACTGAGACGAGAGAAAGGCAGAAAGCACAGCCTGTCGTCTGTCGAAGGCGGGCCTGGTGTGGGTTTTGATGGGGATTATGTACCTGTTCTCGGGCTATTCGAGATCCGGCCCTGGCGAAATGAGTAGATGGTTGATTACGTAGAGCTACGATCTCTCGAAGAATATGAGATTCTTTCATCCCATTTTGGTGTGAGATAAGAGTCATACGCGTTCGATAGCAGAGCTGTGTAGAATTGATTTTCTTCAAATGTTGGATTTAAAACTAATTCGATAAGAAGTTATCATTAGCTTTTGAAAATCGTAGTTTTTGAACACTATTTGTTAGAAATTTGTCTATAAAAAGCTGTTATAATAAAATTATTTGGTTGCACGATTGCAGAAGCAACTTTCTGCGAATGAAAAAGTTGTCAAATCGTACAACCAAATGCTGCTTATGATTAATAACAATCAAATCCATATACAATAAATGATTTTTTTGTTTGATTGCCTTTTTCTTTTATTCATGTAAGTGAATTTTTTTTCATTTAATTCATGAGGAGGTATTTTTTCTCTTCAATCAACTTATCAGTCGGAGTCTCTTTATTAATCCGGACCCAGTTGAACGTAGATTCCGCGCTCAAAATGGAACCAGGGAGACACCGGTATCGTGCCAGCTAAGGGGACCCCAAAATGATGTATCAGTAAGGGAATTCAAAAGATTATCTCACTATCAATGAGGCTAAATTTCAAAGATAACTCATACCTTGATTTGTTGTTGACTTTTTCTTTTATATGGTTCATAGATAGCCATTGTTACTAGCTTCATAGCCATTATAACAATTATTCCTTGATGGCTGCTTAATGGGTGAATTTTGTAGTAACCTCCCTACTTTATTGTAGTTGAACGGGCACCTTAACTACCCAGATTTTATGAGTAATGGGCCTTAATTATTCATCTGACAGTTATTGGCGTTATGGGTGTCTGACCGTTTCTGAGATCCTTCTCGTGATCTTGGTCTAGTCGGTACACGGAGTCCTGCTTGGCATGTATCTGGCCATTCGTTTGTGAGGTGTGGGATAGTCTGACCATACCTGGTTCAATATGGTCAGGTCCCACTTGCTCAAGATATCATTTGCCCGCGAGGTGTAAGACCATCTGACTAGACCTGATTTAATCTGGTCATGCCGCACCTACTTAGGATGGCATTCGCCCGCGAAGTGTAAGACTGTCTGACCAGACCTGATTCAATCCAGTCGTGCCTGCACGGTATTCCACTATTGGGTTTGGGTCCAAGTCTAGAGCCAACCGGCATAGCTTCGTCATCTGCTCTTCTATCGTGAGGGAAGTTTTTAGCATCTCATACGGAATACTTGATTCCCTCGCCGGCTGTGGGAAGACAAGGGCGGGGTCGCCAGTATCCACCTCAATGTAGTCAATGCCTTTCCTCTTCCTAGAACATTCGGGCGTGGAGGTCGATCGACGAAGCTCCGATGAAGGCAAGGAATCAAATGGAGTGAGTTGGCCTCGTGCTGCAGATGCTTCTCCACTCTGAGCGATAGGAGGCACCAAAGGAATCGGGCTCACATGGAAGGTTCTTATCAAGGCCAACCAATGCGAAGCGTCCCCCAACAGGCTTATCCAGCTCCGTCCTAGAAAAGCCAATGCCTTGGCTATGTCCCTCAACCTCAGCTCGCTGTCAGAGGGATAGGCTTGGCAACCCAAACCATCTGATGCATCAGGCAAAATGGAGGTTAGGAAATGACCATTTATTCAACGGTAAGCAAATGCCTGAAATTACATACCGTCACTGAGCGGAGTTCTCCTCATCACAAGAGGAACTTTCCATTTCGATCCACCAGGTTTCCATACACTGGATGCCTTCACTGACCATATTTTTCAGCCGTATATGGCGCCCCCAGCATCCAAAATCAGGGGAGGGGCACTTAAGCGCCTAGCGAGGTAGTAGGTACCCTCCTTCAAAAGCGGTTTGACCTGATAGAACCGATGTACCTCCCTCAAACCGAACCAGACCCCGACAGCTGAACATAACACTATCACGCTCATCAGAATCCTATACCCCCAAAAACTAATTGTAGGGGATGAAGTTCGAAATACTCCAAGAAACGTCCGACTAAGTCAGGGAGAGGAAAGTGCAACCTCCCCACCTCAATCTGACTGTAGTACAGAACACAAGACGATGGGTCGGGTACTGGGGGCATCCCGTCATGATACTCCTCAATCGAAAACTTCCCAGAAGCATGAGAAAAAAAGTTTAAATATAGTATCAAGGACAAAGAAGTTCGGTGAGATAGAGGATCACGCTGCGGAAGCCTGCCTTATATAGAGAGCCGTAGTTCTTTAATGCCGGCTTCAATTACCCAAAGATCATCGAGAACTGCAACAGACCCATCGATTACGAGGAGTTGATCGTGCCAAAATCGTTAACACTTTTTAGTGCTTGCCTTTACTATAATGAAGGTCAAAGAAGCTCAAAGATTCCATTATCAACAGAGATAATGAAAAGGTGAGCATACCCACCCTGACCTGACCGGATAATAACATGAAGGATTCAGAATCAGGAGGAGGAGGCATCTATCCCTCGCATTCTTCAACTATGAGATCGTTTAGGAAAATGAAGCGGCAAAATTGAATGTTTGGAGTCACCTTCCAAGTGGCATTTAATGAGGAAAATACAAGGAGAGTGACAAATGTCACACCAGCAAGTCACTAGGCCCAAGGGTTAAGACCAATCGGCCCAGAAAGCTTGTCAGACAAGCTTGTAAGCTGGTCGGGTCTCCTGAAATTTGGTTCTTTTGATCTCCCAAATAATCAAGAGACCAAAATAAGGGGGCATTGTAGGAGACTAAATTTGTCGCAAAATGGAATAAGGAATAAGATTGCATAAATATGAGAGTAAAGCATGAATACGTCCCTTATTATTAACGAATGATCCAGAAGAGAAAAGCCCAAAGGCCCAAATTACCCCGTCAATTAAGCAGGCCCATCTTCCTCGTCAGGTCGGGCAAATGATATTGCCCGACCAGGTCAAGTCGAACTTTCGCTCAGGTCGGATGTTTAATTCCTGGCTGACTAAGGACAGACACATAGTATTGCATGACCAAGTCAAGATGGCTGAGTACAAAAGGTTTGACCTGGAGTATGAGCTGTCCAAACCATGATACCCGAATTGGAGTATAGGTTGGTCATACATCCACCTTTGTAAAATAATGGTTAACCAAGGGAATATTCCTTGACACAAGAAAATGACTAGATGTTAGAAAATCTGTTGCAGTATGGCAATCCCTAGGTGACACGTGTCCACATATCCAAGAGCCACGTGGAGATTCTATCTCATGATACACTCACTCCACAAGGTCAAGCTCGGCACGCCCCTTCTCTAATATAAGAGGGGGACATCACCTCCCCCTCAAGGTATGCACTCTCTCTCCCCTACTTGTGCTCAAGAATTATATAGTCTTCTTCTTCTTCTTTTAATGGAGGAGTCACTGACTTGAATGTCGGAGGGGCGTTAGCCGGCACCATACTGTTGTGAGTTTCAGGTATTTGAAGGCTGAAGAAGAGGGAGAACGGTGAGCAGAAGGAGCTTGCTTCGGATCATCATGAGGAGGAGCTGGTAGCAACATCTTCTCGGACCTACATCAAAAGCCCGAATCTACGTCGATTCGGCCCAGGAGTGGAGGACCTGATTTCATCCCCCACAATGTGCTTGATAGCACAATTTAAAAATTGCGATTAGATAACAGCTGGTTTTAACTTCCCATCATTATTTCCTGTAGATGATTTTCACAAATCATGCATGTTTAATAACACATTGATAAGTTGTAAATCGCTCATTCACAATTCAAGTTTTTGTTTGGTAAAAAACAAATCCATATATATGATAGTGATGAAATACCCAACATGCCCACAATTTAGAAGTTATATTCACAATTCGTCATGTTTCTCTCACTGTGATGCCCTAAAATTACTTTTTTCTTTTCAAAAGGAACTCTTCCTGCGGTGACCTACGATTCTTTAGCAAAAATTAATTGTTTGAAACCCTAAGCCTATTTGCGCATACAAATGAAATCCTATTAATAAAATATGTTCATCAACCTAATGGGATCCCAAAAGAATGGCATTTGATGTAGAATAACCAATGAGCATATTGTTGGAGGGAATGCTAAGGAGACGTCAGGTGTAGGACGCAGAACCAGTACAAAAAGAGTAAAGGAGAACTAGACTTCAAGGCTCGATCGGAGTGATAATATTTTTGAAACGTATTTGCCCCCTTCCAATGCACAATGGGTTGATGGCGAGTATGCTCCCACCGCCTTTTTGGGAAGTTGCATTGGCTTATTCAACCTTGATAACTATACTGGGATAGATAACAGTGTTTGACGAATAAACATATTTTTGTTTGGTTGTATTTTCTGTTACTCTTATTGAGAAACGTAAAATATATATTTTTATTGTTTGTTTCACCCTGGATAAATTGTGGATAAATGATTGATAAGGAGATAATAAGAAGTTATTATTTTTAAAATATCAACGTTGCCCCTGAAATATGTTTATGTTTGGTGTAGTTGATTGATATAAATCAATCCATGATGAATATGATTAAATATGGACCATCCATCTTATGTAATAATTTATAGTGGGCTTTTACTGTCACGCCCCAGGGCGGCCGTCCTCGAGACATGGCAAATATATAAATGATATCAGCAATCCATACACGAGATCAAATAAGGACTCCACAACATCAACGACACTAAAGCAATAACCAAATAACTGACATCAAATATATACAAATAGCGGAAGCTCAAACGACTAAGTCTGTAATTCAAAGACATATTTACAGACTGGAGTACACAATCAACTGTCCTGTGAGAGCCAATATATACAACAAAAGACATCAATAATCCACATACCGTGCACAAGCACAAGTATAATACATACAAGGAAAAGGGAATGTTGATGGCCTCTCACTCGCAAGACATCCAACGCGAACGCGGGTCTTCTACTCGTACTGTGCCAATGGGAGCTCTTCTCTTGGATCCGACTCAGCGTCAACTGGAGGAAAACATATGCGAGGGGTGAGCCACACGCTCAGTGAATGGAACGACCCATGCAACACAATTCATACAAATCATTTCAAGTAATTTAAGTTCCAACAGATGGAATCAACTCCTTAAGCTGGTGGGTCGAGTATCAACCCGAGCCCACCACTCCCGCACCCTCACCCCCACAGGGTGACATAGGACGTTAGGGAGCATACCCTCACCCTCACCCTCCTTAGGGATGACCTAGGCTTTGGAAAATTGCACAACTCGCAGATCGAACCAACGCTGACCCACTACACCCTCACCCTCACCCCCTCCTCAGGGTGACATAGGCTCTTGGGAGGAATTTAGATTGTTTCTACGCCCTTGGTCCACCGGTAGCCCTTATCCAGGGAAGCCCATACCTGGTATACTCCCATGATCAGCACATCCTCACAAATCGGCAGCACCTACGGATGGGAGCCCTCTGTCAGGCCGGCTGTCTCAACTAGGAAGTCCATACGCGGATCCAACGAAGGAAAGAAACCAATCTACTCGCGCGAACATGATCCCCTTTGGATCCGTCGTCATCGGTGACTACGCACCGGTACGGTAACGAATTCTCAAGAGTTCCCTCCAGGGCGCATAACTCTGATGCGGGGAAATTCTGTCATTCGTAATGACTATGCCATGGTATGACCCCCTAATAGGTCATACACTTGTCCAAACTCATTTAGACAAGATTCATGGCTCATACAGGTATAAATAAATATACAACGTATAATTTAATAAATAATTATTCCAGATATTCTCTGCTTGGGGGAAAGAACCCCTTGGGAGGGCATCTTGAGGTCCCGATATAGGATACCCCGACAACCAAACAAGGAACACGGAGCACCCTATCCCAGGTCTCACTGGTAACTTCCCAAAGTCCCTTAATCCCGAGTAGGAAGATAGGAATTAAATATACACTTAAAGAATTAATCATTGAAATAATTATGGAAGCATGTAATAATTTAATAACAAGGTACAATATTTCCAAGGCATGCTTATCCAATGCATATTCATATAGGTTTAATCTAAATTAAACTAGATGTGAACATGCATGGATCGAGGATATGCTAACATGGAGCGTGGCATCTAGGCATGTATGGGCTCCTACACATGGTACTAGAATGTACAGTCTTTGGCATATTATGCCTAATATGGCATGGATGCAATCTAGCAAGGCATGCAATAACATATAAATACAAAATAAGATTAATATGCAGTTATGGTGCCCCAGGGGAGGCCGGTGCACATCTACGTGCATCGAACGGCTTCCAACTGGGTTGGATCGACCCACTCACCGCAACCCGAGTCGATGCGTGACCGTTCGCCAAGATCAAGAGAGGGGGAGTGAAAAGGGGGGAATCCGGGGCCTTTCACGCACCCGCAACCACCACAACCTCTACCACCACTACCACCACCATCTGAGCCTCTCCTCAACCTCTTCTTTTGCTTGATTTCCTCTTCTTCCATGCATAAACACATCTTCTTCTACATCTTCTTCACCTAAACACACCCACACAAAAGGGCTGGACCAGAGGGAAAGAGAGGGGAACAACCCACTAAAGAAACAAGAACACCAAACCCCCCACAAGATCTCCTCTTCATGCCCAACTCCTTCTTGATCTCCATCTTTTCTCTTTGAGACATTCTCACAAACACTTGGGGGGGTTATAATGAGAGAAAGAGAGACCCAAGAGAGGGCCACGTTGAGAGTGAGAGAGAGCCAAAGTGAGAACAAATACTAACTTTGGGGGGGGGGGGGGGAGGGTTAACACAAAGGAAAAAAAAGTGGGGTGAACATAACCCTAACCTCACCCTCTCACACACCAAAAGACCAATGGTTTCTTAACCATTAATCAAGAGGGGGGTGAGGTTACCTAGGGTCACCCTATGCACATAAATATCCCAACACTATTCCACTTAACGAATCAGTTTCGAAGAAAACCCGGATACGATTCGGAACTGCATAATTTTCCAAACGTTACCAGAATTCAATGAAATTTTTATGGGTAGTACAGAATAGTATCAGGACCCATAATATGCAGTCAGATTTCAAATCGGAGTACTCCAGCTCACGCAGATGGCTAAAAGCCAAAATTTTAGCGGCTCCGATCGAAAAATGAAAAATTTAAAAATGGCTAGAAATGACCTAACGGTTATCCATATACTAAAAAGTGACACAAATATAACATTTACATATATACAAAATTAATCATTTAAGCTAATCAAATATACACTGTTTTGTTCAATTTCCATTCATTACTCACCTAAATTTACATTTTCGGATACAAAAAGGAAGGAAAGAAAAAACTCTCATCCCCACACAAATCAAACCCTCACCCATTCGATTATGAAATTAAAATCCATTACATGATTAAACACACACAAAAAAAATACAAACACACAATCAAAACAATATAAAAGGAAAGATAAACTTATTATCACTTTTATTGATTCATCATTAAATACACACAATACATGTAGATCTAGAACCCCTTTTGCACATGATTTACAAGGTGGATCCGCCGTTGGCCATCTTCGATACCTCGAGATTTGCAGCCCTCCAGAGAAGCTCTAATCATCGTCCTCCTTGAGCGTGATCTAGATAGGGAAGGAACCGAGGCCGTCAGCGGGGGTAGGATATAATGGAACCCCTATATAATCACACAGGACCCAATATCAAGAATTAAGTGATCCATTTAATTATTTCAATTATGTGGATTTTTAATTTAATAGACCTTTTGATGGATGGTGAAGATTAAAAAATTGAATTCAAATGGTTCTTATTTATATTTAAATAATATGTGTGCGTGTCACATGCTAGGTGAGATTAAAATATTTTAGAACACCTTTTAGAAAATAAAAGATGATAAAATTAAATCCCTAAAAAAATGCATTATTTTAAAATATTATTTTTATCCATAAAAACCCAACACATACATCCAAAACCCAACTTCAAATTGTATAACCCAGAATTTTGGAATGATTAAACAAATAGAAACCACGTAATGGAATTAACCTTGCAAGAATGTTTACAAGAACATTGAATGGATACTTGTATACAAAAATGTGATGAGAAGACAAAAAAAAATCAAATCAAATCAAAGTAGATGTGAAGTCAAACTTACAATGTTAAACATTTGTTGATGTGCCACACTTGCACTATAAGAACGAAAAAAATTTCGACCCATGAAACGCATCAATGTGGTGGTTAGGGTTTTCAAGGGGTTAGGTGACTGGAATATGAAGAGAGAGAAGACAGTGATATAGTGGTTGGAGGTATGTATAAGTATGCAATGAGAGCAAAGTTGTTGGGGGCATTTCAGTCATTTCTTAGTCCATACATTGGGTTTGTAAGCCCAGCTTTCCAAATAAGCTAGACATTTGAGCTTCCATAATCACAATTTTTCCATTCAAAATACTTGTTTAATCTCGTTGATTCATCAATCACAACCTTTTTTTTTTTTGGTTCAACGATTGATGATAACTGATTCTTCGAAACTCAAAAACACAGTCAAGTGGGATACCAAACGGAAACTAAAACTAGGTTTTCTTTTCATAGATCTTGAATTCGAATCATCCATGTTCATTGATACACATGATTTATGGGTGATTTTGTGCGTGAGTATTTCTAATAAATTGATGTATGACAGATTATGCAGATGAGACTATCAAAAGTTGTCTATCAAATAAATTCAAATCAATTGTCACGATTTCGGAATTGCACTAAATTTGATATGGTGAAATATATTGAGGAGATTTTCTAGATTAGTTGTTGTACAACTAACAATTTTTATTTTTTAAAATTCATTCATTTAGGCCTTTAAATTAGCCATTTTTCTATTTTTAGTAATAAGAAAATTTAGTTTAGGAATTTTACCATTTTTAGTAATTTTTTAATTGTATGTTATTAGTATAAATAGCAGACTTGTAACATAGGGTTACAATTTTATCAATAATATTTTGAATTTCCTCTGTTTTGAGGCTTCTTCCTTGTGGATTCAATGTGTTTATGAGATCTCAACGTTGGTTGGGTCTTTTTATCCGTTTTTTGCTACGTTAGGTGGTATTAGAGCAACGATTTGCCTGACTTTGATGGCAGATAACAAAGTGAGAGACAACCAACCTATTGACGGTGGTCATGGGTTGGAGGATCTGCGGAAAGCGTTCGAGGAAAACTAGGATCAGATGCGAGAGATCCGCGAGATGATTGCTGGCCTGAACCTCAACGCCAACAACATGCATCCTAGAGGTGATAGGAGACGCGCTGAGAGATTTTCCCAAGGCCGACCTATTGCACCGAACGTGATTCGACGTCCTCTTCATTATCAATTTGATGATAAGGAAAATTCGGATGATGAAGATGATGGGCTTCAAGGATATCAGTCGAGGAGGCGGCGTAAGAAATACAATGATTATCGATTGAAGGCGGATATTCCGTATTTCAATGGTAATATGCAGATCGAGTATTTTCTTGATTGGATCTCAGAGATTGAGAGATTCTTTGAGATGATGGAGGTTCCAGAGGAGAAGATGGTCAAATTGGTGGCATTTCGATTAAAAAGTGGTGCCACACTTTGTCGGACCAACTTCAGAGAACCTGACAACAGCGAGGAAGAACACTTGTTCGTACGTGGAGGAAGATAAAACAACTCCTCATGGATCAATTTCTACCATTAAATTATGAACGATATGTGCCTCCATTGTATCAAAATCGTTGCCAAGCCGCAATTATGGAATCACAATTAGAGAGATCAAACATGCAGGTTATGGTTGATGGATCGATGGAGGCGACCAAAGAAAGTCCTTCAAAAATTCAGAAGAGTCCAAAGATGGAACCTTATGATCAATATCTGGTTGAATCTGATATTGATGAAGACAAAAATAACAACACAACTGACGGCGATGATATATATGATGGTGCTGAGTTCGCAAACGAAAAAGGAGAGCAGGTAAACTTCATCGTTGAATCTGAGATCGATGAGGACATGAGCAGTAAAGAAGCAGATGGTGTTGTTTTCTCTGGTGATTTTGAAGATATTATTGGAGGAGAACAAGATGAATTCTTTTCACGGTCCTTAGCGGTGATCCCCAAGATGGAAGAGCCCATACAGAAGCTCGTGCTACAGGACATGTGCACCATCAACAAGAGTGTTTTCGATGTCATCATCAACAATGAAAATTTTGAAGACTTTGAGACTACTAAAATGGTGAAGAAATTTGGGCTACAAATCGAGATGCATTCAATTTTCTACATGATCAATTTGATTAAGAAGAAATTTGAAGTAAAGAAAATATCTCTTTTCTTGCCAAAGGTGAAATACAAGGACACATCAAATGAAGAGCAGAAGAACTCGAGAACGAGTTCTTTTGAAGAAGAGAAGTCTGATGTAGGACAGATTATGCAGATAGACCATTAAAAGTTGTCCACCAAATAAATTCAAATCAATGGTCCGGATCTCGGAATCGCACGAAATTTACATGGTGAAATATATCGAGGAGATCTTCTGGATTAGTTGTTCGACAACTAACAATTCTTATGTTTTTAAAATTCATTCATTTAAGCCTTTAAATTACCGATTTTTCTATTTTTAGTAATTTTTTGATTTGTGATATCTCAATCATAACAGATCAGAATTGATTTCTATCAATTCCTATGATCATTTAGGATCTCATAGAATCACAAAATTTAGTTTTTGAGTTTTACCATTTTTAGTAATTTTTTTTAATTGTATGTTATTAGTATAAATAACAGACTTGTAATCTAGGGTTACAGTTTTTATCAATAATATTTTAAATTTCCTCTATTTTGGGGTTTCTTTCTTGTGGATTCAAGGATTCTTTGTGAATTCAAGGTGCTTATGAGATCTCAACGCTGGTTGAGTATTTTTATCCATTTTTCACTGCGTTATAAATGTTGGGGTTCCTCATTTCTAAAATAAATATCCTGAGTAACAAAATTGATTTATGGATATGAAAAGACCTAGAGGGGGGCAAAAAGATCTTTGATTTGATGTGCTCTAATTTTTGTGATCTATTCAAAAATTTAATAACTTTTTTATTTTGATTGTTTTAAACAAGATCAATCACTTGTGAAAAATTAAGTCAATGATGTTTTCAAAATTAAAAGACCAAGTGAGTGACAAAATGACCAATCATCTTGATGAGCTTTTATATCTAGTTCTTCAATGGAATTGTGAATTACTAGATTCTTATATTTAGATGACTCGAACACGACATTACATGACCTTGTTTTCACTGACATTATAAACAACACGAACACTTTGTTTCATCAGTGACTAGATCTAACATGATAGCCGATGTTTATTATTTGTTTGATCATTATTTGCTTACCTCAGAAAATCCAACCTTACAAATCAGACAATCCTGGAGCCACTAAGAAATATCATAAGAAATGTGTACAAATTTTTTAAAGAGGATTTGTATGCATAACCTTGAAAAAGTATGAGATTGCCTTAATACCACTTTGAAATGTGAATTATATTGTCAACGTCTTTGAAAATTCAAAGTAGTGCATAATTGTCCCTCTGTCTACCACTATCTGATATGTTGCTTTAACCATGGTCGATTGAGTTACCATATTAAGGAAAGTGACCAATGTTCTTATCTCGTATTCTTCTTCCCTTCTTCTCCGTTGATAAAGGAAAAGATAAGAAGTATAAAAAATGAAGCCCTCTCAAATATTGTGGACAAAGACTGTTGTCTAAGTAGAGAGGAATAAATTGGAATATAACCATCTTGTTATAACAATATGAATAATATATATAATATTGACCATTGACAAAAAAATAAATATAACAATGAAAAACCTACGTATATACACCATCCTGTGGAAGCAATTATAATAATAAAATGTGGAGGACACGTGTCATGAGAGGATAATACGTGGGCTGTTTGCCGTAAGACCCATTGGACTCGATCCATGAAAAGTGACATCACGATGACGTCATCGTGGTATGTCGACACGACTAAACTAAAGGATCTAGTCGGACGGTCAAATCACCCATGAAAGGATATCACCGTGAGTATTCTAAGGCACAACCAGACAACGGGTTTGGTCGGGCGACTTTATTACTCAGGTACGAGTAATCTAAGGCGCGACCAGACGACAGGTCTGGTTGGACGACCTTTTTACTCAGGTACGAGTAATCTAAGGCACCAGACGACAGGTCTGGTCGGACGACTTTATTACTCAAGCACGGGTAGTCTAAGGCATGACTAGACGTTAGGGCTGGTTGGTCGACCTTATTCCTCGCAGAAATACGCAGGAACATAACGCATGGGCGAGTACATCAAGAGACCTCGAGCTAACCAAGAAACGGTCAGAGGACATCAAACGTCCGTAACTGCCACATTGTCATTTAAAGCCCACTACTGGCAGAACGTGGGTAATCAAAGACGACGTGGAGAGTAAATAAGGGGAACGTTTCCCTGGAAAAAAGCCCACGATCATTTAGTGGCCAAATGGTTACAGTGTGACCGAACTAAACTACGTGAGACTTGATCCCTCCGGGGTATGTAGGCAGCCTATAAAAGAGGTCATGCGATATGCACTCTAGGGGCGATCGAGCAATCGAGAACAATCACAGTGACATCATAGTCATTCGTGATATCCAGACACAATCTCTTCCCTTACCACCAAAAAATCCCTTACCCAAATTATTTCAAAGTTTCGAATCCCAAACTTACAAATTTAACTGTGGAGGAAAAATATTCACCTCATAAAACATTGACAGCTAGTGTGTACACACACACACATATGAAAAACCTACGTAAAATATACTCATAATAATGACAACTTAGTTCTCATGCATCAGATGAGTTTAACATGCAGATGGAATCTCCAATATTCTTAAAACCTGGAATTCAAATTGACTTCACAAAATGTGAAAATAGCTATGAAGCTCATCAAGTAAATCAAAACAATAAACATCTCATGTGATATTTATGATAATTATTTTCACATAAAATCAATAATTTTTCCATGGTATCTCTCATATTATAAATTCCTTAAAATTATGGATTTCAAAATGGTTTAAATGAGACTCTTAAAATCATGTAGACTTTAAAAAATATGTTGATCTTGGGAATTCAACATTCTCTCCCACGTAACTCAGAAATCTAGATACTCATGGATAATCTACCTCGTGTGCTCAACAATAAAGCGGGAAATCAGAACCTAAAACTAACTAGATCATAATATTTCAATAATAATATGCAATCATTAAGTAATTGGCAAGGTTTCAAATAAGAAGAACCACCCCTAAAAATTCAAGCAGTTGACAACTTTTCCCAATAGAACAACTTTATTTAGATCAGTTTCCGTTGATGCTTAGCCATTATGCTTTCATTCAACCTTCTTGGTTCATCATTTGAGTGACATTAAACAAAGTTGAAAAGATCAATTTGATAATAAAATTGGTTAACCACTTAGACAGTCTTCCCCACACAAAATGTGCGCGAAAATAAAATTGATGAATAATAAGACATGTTAATGAATCTCTGGAAAAATCTACAAACAAAATAGTTTGATGTTCAAACTCTTTAATCTCAATGAATTCTTTTTTATAATAATATAAAATAAAATAATTCCTAATAAATAATCAACCAAAAAAATTAAATAAAAACCTTCAAGATCAGTTAGTTAATCCCAATCAATAAAAAAAAAACTCCCTCCACCCACATGGATCCCACTACACCGAATTCTCTCCTCCCAAAAATCAATTTAATACGTGCCTAATAATCTAACTAAAACATATGTTAAAAATAAAATCCACCCTAAGAAGAATATGTTGGAAAAACTTGGGTTTTGATCAATTTTGAGTTAAAATGAGTTTGAGTTTCACTAATTATTTTTAGTGAAAACCCATTGGATTGCGTTCCTCTCGTTGAGTAGATGAACGAAGTATATTTACATTCTCAAAACCAATTTTGGTTGAATGAGAAAATTGGATCCAAAGTTCTTCCAATAACATAATGAAAGTGGTTGGTGGTTGGGGAAAAAGAAAAAGCTATAGTCTCATATTAGTTAAATAGGAAAAATATTGAGGATTTATAAGATGGGCTCCTTGTACTCTAGTAAATTGCTTTTGGTGGACACCCTATGGTGGACATTTCCATGTGAGGTGGTGCACCAATACGTGCGTGGGGCATTTTAGAGGCGCACTTGGCATCGTCGCTAGGAGCTGGAGTCTTTTCTTTTTGAACCTTTAGACAGATCGGACGGTGGAGATCGTTTTGATCAAATGAAATTCGGATCGTCGATCGAATAAATCCGCAGATGCAATATGGGCCATCAGATCGACGGTTACGATCTGACCGTTGGCTTTTTGGAGAAGGGGTGCCTCAGACTGTTTCAGAAAACTGAATAGAATGAAGGGGCTCCTTCAACAGCCTTCACGACCAATTTTTTCTTATATAAATAAACTTTGCATAAAATACATCCAATTAAGTTTCGAGTCTTCTTGCATTCAAGTTTACATACAGTCCAGTTTTTTAAAGTCTCATATAAGAGAGAGTGTTGCACACAGAGTTGGTTCGCTGGTCTTCTGGTTTGCAGTGCTGCTACCAAAAGACGTTTGACCGTTGTATCCTGGGAGACATTCACCGCTATCCAGAAACACCAGTGCGGGGCGAACAACGTCTTAAGAAAATAGAGTCCAACTCTATCCTCGGTCCTCCTCTTCATCAGAACAAATTCTTCAATTCAATACGCGTTGTTTTCTTCCCTGTTTTGTAGAATTAACTCTATATTGCTTAATTAGATTATTAACTTTTAACAGAATAAAACCACTCGCCATGTGTAAGAACAAAACAAAAATCACCTTTAGTTTGTTAAAAATATTAATTTGTAATATTATATTTTAAATATGACATTTGGGGCAATATATTTTATATTGATACTATAAATGATATTATTTCAACTCATATATCTATAAAAATTTATTTTTTTGAAATTGTTGAATTATATGTGTTATGTCATAGGGTATTACACGTGTAATCCTATGTGTACTTGTATATAAAGGGATTAAACCCTAAGTGCAATACAAGGATCCCCCTTATTCCATTCTCTCATTGTAACATGGTATCAGAGCCACCACCTCACAAACCCTAAATTTTTTTTTTTGGAATCCTTCATCGCCGTCATCGTCGTCGCCGTCACAACCGTTGTCGTCGTCGTCGTTGTCGTCGTCACGCTGCCCTTGCCGCGCAGCCCCTGCCACCGCGCGCCGCCCCTAGTCCTGCCGTGCCGCCCCGGCCCCTGCCGCGCTGCCCCTGCCGTGCTGCCCCTGTCGCGCGGCCCCTGCCTCTGCCCTGCCCCAGATCGAGCGCCGCGCACAGATCCGGGCTGATCCACACGCGGTACGCGCAAACGCGTCCGAGTCTCCCGGCGCTCTGTCCCCGCACGCGTTTCCGCCAGCTCGCGCACGCGGTACGCACAAACGCGTCCGAGTTTCTCGACGCCCTGTCCCCGCACGCGGTTCTGCCAGCTCGCGCACGCGGTCAAATGATCACCGCGCACCTGTCCCGCACGCGGTCCTGGGATCTCCGGGATCTGTCCTCGTGGGTGTTCCCCACACCACCCGGGAGCGTCACCAGCACCGAGTGCCAGCGCCTGGGTAGTGCCTGCGGCGTGTGGCAGCGCGCAACCACAGCGGCTTGTCGCCCTCAGCCACGGTGCACCGGCCACTGCCGCCACAACCGACCACCGCCATCACCGGCCACCGCCGTCGGCGACCCTCGGCCACCCTCCGGCGGCCCTCTGCCGCCACTGGCCGCCCGTCGCCGCCGCCCGGCACCTCCTTACGACTCTGAATCACTCAATCGGCTATAACTTCCTCTCTGGAAGTTCGATTAAGGTCTTCCAGGAGTCCATTTTGTTCAATTTTTCATGATCTACGTCCTCATTTGCTTTTGATCCTCGTCCGAGTGGTCCTGCACAATGTCAGAAACCAACGATGACCTTACTCCTCCACCTATTTCGAAGGTACATGATCCCCCTCAAGCTTCTATGATATCAAATCTCTCTTCGGCAGCTACTCTCTCTCAGATGGCATGTTTTGAGAATTTTCAGGAAAATCTTCCGAACGCGACGGATTTTCTTCTCAGTTCTATAGATGACTGGTCACCCTGGCACATTATAGTGCAGAGTGCTCTCGATCATTGTGATCTTGTTGGTTATATTGATGGTTCTGCTATGCAACCCTCTGATCAAAACTCGACATATGCCACCTGGCGCACATGAGACAGACGCGTACGCTCTTATTTGATCAATTCTGTTGATCGTTTGATCCATGTAGATCTCACTGGTTTCACGTCATCTTTGTGATCGCTTTGTCGAGAAAAGCAGTGCTCGTGAATATCAACTTCTGATTGAGACTCGGACTGCTACTCAAGGTGATCTCTCTGCTCAGACTCTATATGGCCGCATGAGGGCGAACTTCAAGGAGCTTCGTGCACTTGAGCCTGGACCGATGGCTACTCCCACCGAGCGAGAAGCCTTCCGAGATCGTCGTGAGTTGTACCAGTATTTGATGGCTCTTCACCCAGAGTTTTCCGCATTGGCCGGTCAACTCATCCATCGGGATCCGCTTCCTCGACTGGAATTTGCTGTCGCTGAAGTTGTCACTGAGGAGACTCGTCTTCGCTCCATTGCATTGCGTCAGTCCATTCCACCTTCCACTTATGAGGGTGTTTTGGCAGCTACTCCTTCTACGTCTGTCAGAGGCTCTTCTCGAAAGAATACCATCTGTACCCACTGCAAGAAGTCTGGTCACCCGATCGCTGACTGTTGGAAACTTCATCCTGAAAAGCGCTTTGGACCTAAAGGACGAGGACAGCGTCACCCCATTGCTCCCTATACTTCTGCTGCTGTTGCTACTGACGCTCCGTCTTCCTACACAGATCAGCTCGGACGCATCCGAGAGAGCCTTGATCAGCTGATCGTGCAGCATCCTCCTCCTGGTTCTTCTACTCCCTCTGCTTTCTCTACTACTTCGGGTACTCCTGTTCATTAGATTTTTTATTCTGGTGCCTCACATCACATGACACCGGATAGTTCTGTCCTCACTGCATGCTCACCGGCTCCTTCACACCTACCCACGATTCATACTGCAGATGGCTCTCCCTTAGTTATCACGCAGTGTGGATCGATCACTACCACCTCTGATCCTACAGGGCGCCTTTCATTGCCATTTGTTTTGCATGCCCCTGACCTTTGCATGAATCTTATATCTATTAGTCGATTGTGTGATTCTGGTCTCACTGTTACTTTTACCACCTGTGGTAGTCTTGTGCAGGATCCACGATCAGAGCAGAGGATTGGCGTTGGACGTAGAATCGGTGGACTTTATTATGTGGAGTATCTTCGTCTTCCCGTTCCCGATCCATCTGTCTTCTGTGGTAGTGTCACCTCTGATGTCGACTTGTGGCATCGAAGGTTAGGTCATGTGTCTGAGTCTCGTCTCAAAGAACTCTTTCAGTCTGGTGTCTTAGGTCGTGTTGCTTTTTCTTCACTTTTTGTTTGCGAGGGCTGTAAATTAGCCAAACCTGTGGCTACTCCTTTTAGTCCTAGTAATAATCAGTCCTCTAGTCCATTTGAGCTTGTTCATTCTGACATTTGGGGCCCCTCTCATGTAACCTCAAAGAGTGGATTTTCTTATTATATTAGTTTTATTGATGACTTCTCTCGTTTTACTTGGATTTATTTATTGCGCCATCGTTCTGAGGTTCCTAAAATTTATGAGGTTTTTACCAATATGATTTATACCCAATTTCATGCTTGTATCAAAACCTTTAGGTCTGATTGTGTTCGAGAATACATCTCTGCTACGATGCGTTCTCTTCTTCATTCTCATGGCACCCTCTTTCAGCAATCATGCCCCTATACTCATGAGCAAAATGGGGTTGCTAAACGTAAACATCGTCATATTCTTGAGACGACTCGTGCTCTTTTACTTTCCTCTTCAGTCCCTAGTACATTCTGGGCTGAAGCTGCTCTTCTTTCTGTCCATCTTATCAATATCACCCCCTCCTCTGTCCTCTCCGGTATGACTCCTCATGAGCGTTTTTACTCTTCTCACCCTGATTATAGCAGAATTCGCACATTTGGATGTACGTGTTTTGTGCTTCTCCCTCCTCATCAACGCACCAAGTTGGCCGCTCGGTCAGTAAAGTGTGTATACTTGGGAATTAGCTTCGAACACAAGGGATATCACTGCTATGATCCTATTGGAGATCATTTTTGGATCGCTCGTCATGTGTCCTTTGTTGAGGATGTTCCCTATTTTTCTTCGTCACCTGCTTCATCCTCTCCTCCTGTGCCTTCTCCTCCTGTGCCTTCTCCTGTTCCGGTCTCTGCTATTCTGTCTCTTCCTTTTCCTAGACTACCTGTAGCACTAGAGTCTGTTCCTTCCCCTGCGCCTCAGCCTGGCACTACTGCAGATAATCCACCCACTCCTCCCAGTGTGTCTCCTATTGCCCCTGTTGATGATACTTCCGCTGGTCCTCCGACTTTCACGACTGACGCACCTCCCCCTAATGTGGATCCTCGTCCTTCGACTTGCTACCCTCAGCGTGAGCGTCATCCACCTGTTCGCTTCAGTTTTGACTCTGGACCACTTGATCGATATACTTTGCTTCAATGAGTACCTATTCTCCACAGTTCTAGGCTTATCTCACCGCCATCCATGTCCATCGTGAGCCTCGATCCTATCGAGAAGCAGTTGAGTACCCTGAGTGGCAGCATGCCATGATTGAGGAGTTTCAAGCATTTGCACAGACACAAACTTGGGATGTTGTTCCCCTTCCAAATGGTGTTACACCTATTAGCTGTAAATAGATCTTCAAGATCAAGCATCGTCCTGATGGGTCCATTGAACGGTATAAAGCTCATCTTGTTGCTCGAGGTTTCACCCAGGAATATGGAATTGACTATGAGGAGACGTTTGCACCTGTTGCTCAGATGACCACGGTTCGTACTCTCCTTGCCATTGCTGCTGTTCGTCGCTGGCCTCTTTTCCAGATGGATGTGAAGAATGCCTTTCTTCACGGTGACCTATCTGAGGTTGTCTATATGCAGCCACCTCCAGGTCTCAACACTCCTCCTCAGCATGTTTGTCATCTTCGGAGGGCTATATACGGACTGAAATAGGCTCCTCGTGCCTAGTTTGAGCGTTTTCGCAGCGTTATTCTAACAGCTGGTTTTGTTGAGAGCCACCAGGACCATTCTATGTTTGTGCGATCCTCATCGCAAGGGCGGGTAATCCTTCTTCTGTATGTTGACGACATGATTATAACTGGTGATGACTCTGCTAGTATTACTCTGGTCAAGAATCATCTCAGTCGACAGTTTCAGATGAAAGATCTTGGTACTCTTCGCTACTTCCTTGGCATTGAGATTGCACAGAGTGATCGTGGAATCCTACTTTCTCAACAGAAGTATACAGCTGATATTTTAGAGCGTGCTGCTCTATCCGACAACCGCTATGTGGATACTCCTCTCGAGCTTCATGTGAAGCTTCTTCCGACAGATGGTGAGCTTCTCTCAGATCCTACTCGATACAGACATATTGTAGGTCAGCTTGTGTAACTCTGCATCACTTGACCTGACATTGCTCATGCTGTTAGCATTGTTAGTCAGTTTGTCTCGACCCCTCGATCAGTGCATTATGGTGCCCTTATGCGTATTCTCAGATATTTACGTGGCACTATCACTAGATCCCTGTATCTGTCATCCTCTTCTACTTTGGTTCTTAGAGCACACACTGATGCTGATTGGGCTGGAGATCCGACCACGAGATGCTCTACCACTGGGTTCTGCATATTTCTTGGAGATTCCATCATCTCTTGGCGCAGCAAGAAACAGGAAGTTGTTTCTCTGTCCAGCACTGAAGCTGAATATCGCGCCATGGCTATTACCACCAAGGAGATTGTGCATCTCAGACGTCTCTTAGTGGATTTAGGAGTCACTATGACTGGTCCTACTGTTCTTTATTGTGATAACCGGTCTGTTATTCAGATAGCCAGCAATCCGGTCTTTCACGAAAGGACCAAACACATTGAGATCGATTGTCACTTTGTCCATCGGCACTATCTTGCAAAGACAGTATCGCTTCCGCATATATCTTATGCAGAGCAGCTTGCTGATTTCTTCACGAAGTCACATCCAGTTCCTCGATTTCAGTTCCTCATTCGCAAACTCACCTTGTATGATCCACCATGAGTTTGAGGGGGGCTATTGAATTATATGTGTTATGTCATAGGGTATTACACGTGTAATCCTATGTGTACTTGTATATAAAGGGATTAAACCCTAAGTGCAATACAAGGATTCCCATTATTCCATTATCTCATCGTAACAGAAATTAAGGATTCGCGGAATTGAATAAGATAAATTTGGTAAATATCTCGAATTATCTTTTTTTTGCATTCTTACCCTTAATTTGAAAATAAAGATCATAAAAAATAAGGATAAAATAAAAAATAAAAATGTTACAAAGAAACAAAGTTAAAAATTAAAATACTTCCTATGAATATATACATAGATTATTAACACTATTACACATGATTTCATGACCTTTTGATCTTAGGCTTAGCCTATAATTTTTTATTTGTCAATGCTAGGGGTCAAACTTGTAATCTTTTTGTTGTAAATTTTCTTATCAACTATTGAGCAACCGGTACAAATCCCCAAGTTAACCCATATTTTCACCATTAATGGACATTTAATAATTATGTTTGGCTTGAGATGAATTGATATTGCCTCTATGTTGGGAAAGTTGATATGTAATTTGACCATCATTCGAATCACGCTCTCCTCGCCAAGTGGGTTTGGGTGCAAATGTGGAGATGACGAATAGAAGAAAACCCCTTATCTGATGGACTGGGATTCGATGTATCGCTACAAGGAGAGCAGGCTGGGAATACTTAACTTGCGCAACATGAATCACATTCTCGTCGCCAAGTGGGTTTTGAGATGGCTTCAAGGCAGCAACTCGGTATGGTATGTCAGAGTGTGAGAGCATTACGGTGGGACAAGTCTAGGCATTATAAGATGGCCCACTGTCAACGTGAGGACCACACCCTCATACAAGGTGGTCTTCCTAGACAAAGTAGAACTAATCTAGGGGGTTGCCTGGTGCATTGGGGACAGGACATCTATTCACTTCTGACAAGATAATTGATACAGGGACGGAGTGTTTCAGGTCCTAGCACCTGGCATCTATCTGATCATGCAAAACAAAGAAGACAGCCTTGTTGAGATATGCAATACGTCAGAGATCTCGGGCTCCAGGTCCTTGGCGCTTACCTGGTCACATATGTTTACTACAGAGATCAGCCAATATGTAGCGGTATTGGCAAAACTGGAATCGGTTTACCTTGTCCCTAACACCGTGGACCAGCTGGTATGGGCGTCACACCCGACGGGTGCCTACTCTATCAAGGAGGGTTACAAATGGTGGTGTAAGAATCGAGTGGAAAACTCCCCCATTCTCCCTAAAGTGATACAAATCTGGTGCCCAATAATACCACTAAAGATTAAGGTCTTTATGTGGTTGTTTTATCACAATCGATTGCTCACTATGATGTACCGGGCTAAGTGGGATCTTGTTTCTTCAACCACATGCATCTTATACCCATAGGAGTTTGAGATGATACAACACCTCCTTTTCCAATACCGGATCTCGAGATAACTTTGGGCGGCGGTGGGCGTGAGCACATGCTTTCCTTGAATTTCCAAACAATGGAGGAGCTATGACGCTTAGGGAAGGACACAGAGAGGTTGGGGGATAAAAGCAAAACAACCCACATCACACAATCTTTAGTCCCAGACTCCTAGTGGCTACGTGGTCCATTTGACTCACCAGGAATACAACTCTATTTCGTAGTGTTCAGGCCTACTGGAAGAACATGAGAGAGCTCTTCTGCTACTGTGTTCGTGTAGGTGCTCTTCATAGGGGGAGCGAGGGAGGTGTCATTTTGTAATAGACGCATGATCATTATGGAGCAGTGAGATGACGTTGGTGATCCTTTGGCCTGGTTAAATATTATCTCTTATAACTAGGAGAGTGGATGGCAGGGTCTTCCTTTTTTTGTTTTATTCTATTTTTTTGTGTACTTTCTCTATGTTTCTTTACCTCTTTCAGATTTGTATTTCAAAATTAAAAATAAAATCATAGTAGCTATTTTCACATTTTTCAAATAAAATAATTCAACCATCATCACGGAGGATTAGCATAGGTTGTGATGTGTCAGCTCTACCTGTGAGGCTGATTGGTAGCATAACCTTTCAACAATTTTTTTTTCACTTTGGATTATCAAGTATTAATCAACAAGGAGAAGAAAATGAACTCTCTCTTCAATTCTTTATAAAAATGAATAACTTTCGTGTTTCTTACATATGGTTTCAAACTATGATGTTGACTTCTATTTGACCTGTTGATTCTTCGCTTAGATGATAAAAAATGACTCAATTAATTACTATTTTAATTTTTAAATTTGTTTATAGATGAATTAATATTACAATAGTAAATCACGCTGTTGAATCACTATCTTTTCAAGATTAGTTACACTAGCACCACCACTTGCTAGCCGAGTGGTTGAGCTACACCTCATTTGTGTTATTATCCCGGGTTCCAATTTCGGTGTCCACCCCTAGGGGTGGTAAACGAGCCGAATGAGCCGAGCTTTGACCTGCTCAGACTCGGCTCGTTTAGCACCAGACTCGGCTCGGCTCGGCTCGGGACTGAGCTTCATTTCGTGTTCAAGCTCGGCTCATTGAGCTTGTAAAAAGCTTGGTTGAAGCTCGGCTTGGCTCGTTTGTTAAACAAGCCAAGCTGAAGCTCAAATCAAGGCTCGGCTCGGACACATTTAGCTAAAAAAACCTTGTTTAACATTTAATAAATCACATTTCACAAATCACAACATCTTATACATGTGAAAATAACATAAGCTCGGGCTCAGGCTCGGCTCGTTTACAAACTGAGCTTTAAAAATTGTTCAAGCTCGGCTCGTTTGTCTAATCGAACGAGCCTGAACGAGTTTTAACCGAGCTGAGCCCGAATTGCTCGGCTTGTTTACCAGCCCTATCCACCCCTTGTGGGAGTATTGCCCTAGTGGGCTTGTTACATGGGCCTTGAGCCCCATTCTGTTATGTATGCCGCGTATTGGCATTTCTACAAAAAAAAAAAAAACAAAAATTGTACCAATTAGTGTATTCTGCCTAACATTTTATTAATCAAAATGTTTTAATGGTTTGTTTATTATGTGATATTATATTGATATATACATTCTCCCTCATATCTAATGCCAATAAACACATTTGTCCAGTTCACATTCAACACATTATGTCTTATATGTTATTCACATGACATTGCTCGATTGGAGAGTATTATTATCTAAACTTATATAGAAGCCTTTTTAGGTAGAAGAATAGATGTGATATAGGATGGGGTAGGGCGAATAAGCCTAAAAAACCAATTTGTTTATAAGAAATAGATGGATATAAATATGCTATAATAGATGTAATAAGTTGGTATTGGTAGTTCAAATCTCTTTAGAATTGTGTTATTTCATTTAATATATTTCACTAGTATAAGAAAAACACACATATCAAATCACATATGGTCATCACCTTTTATAAATTAAGAAGATCTAAATCATTTTTTATTTTTTATAAATAATTGTCTCACATCTTTTTCATTTTTTATAAATCATAATCCAAATCTTATTTAGCTTTTAGTAAACAACAGAAACTTCAATATTAAGTTCTCCAACCTAAATAATTAAAAATGCAATCATCAAACATAAAAATGACTTATTACATTGAAATAATTTTCTATATCAAAATAATTATATATATCAAAATAACTTGTATCACTGCATAAAACATCACGCTAAAAGAAAGATTTTACCAAAAATGCAGAGTTGATATCTAAGCATAAAGTTGTCCCATCATCCAAACAACAACATCCATCAATCCAACCACCTCAAGGCCTATTGCAACATGTTAAAAAAAGAAACAGAAAAAAATAAAAAAAATCCCCTTTTTTCCAAAAATAAGCCAGAAAGATTAACAATGCATGCGAAATACCGGGCTAACGCGCTGACCAATTCTTCCCTCTTCCCCCTCTCCCCTCTCTCCATTTCTTTTGAGTTCTCAAATCCCTGAAAATCCCATCCACCATCTCCCCTTCTCATCCCCGAAGAAAACAAAATAAAAAAAAACCAAACAGGATGTCGTGGTTGAGATCCGCAGTGAACAGGGCCGTGGAAGTCGGCGGCAAGAACAACATCACCCGCACCGTCAAGAACTACGCCGACACCGTCGTCCACCAGGCCGGCCAGGCCGTCGCCGGCGGCGCCAAGATCATCCAAGAACGCATGGTAGTTCGTCCTCTCCACCTCTCTCTCTCTCTCTCCATCTGAAATGGATCTTCTTTCATTTGATTCGCTTGAATTTGTTGCGGCATTTATGGAAATGGAGATGATTTGTTGCTTGAGTAATGTTGATGATTGGGATTGTATTGTTCATTGTCGTTGATCCACTTGAATCTGGTGTTTTCACTTACTCAATTGGACTTTATTACGTTGCGCGAGTAAAATTGGGACCATTCAAATGGATCTAGCATGGAAGTAAACACAGTTTTTAGGGGTTTCTGTATGGATTGACGTTGATCTTTTTATGCATGATTTTTTTTAACACTTATCATGATGTACTGAATATACAGAGTGTGAAACGATATTAATAACGAGGGAAATGCATTGAACTTGAATGAAGATGTAAGGGAAAATGTTACGGATAGTCATTTATTCAGTACTTTTGCTGCCCCCAAACATGTTTTGATTCCCCCCCCCCAAAGGTATATATTTGTGTAATGAAGTACATGCTTTTACAAAAAAATGAAGTATATGCTCAAATTATTTGAATTCACATCTTTTTACAGTTTTCTAACTTCGTATATACTAGCCTAACCTAGTATACATTGAGTCAGGGGAAAGTGGGGATTGCAAAAGTAACTACAAGAATGACCTAGTGTATTAGAACCCTTATTTAAATTTGTCATTTTTGGTTCCAATTCATTAGAATTACATCAAACCTTTATCATGTTGTGCTTTTGAAGTTGAATTGTTGTTTGGTGAAGGTTTTTTGGTTTTTTGTTCAATCTCCTAAGAGGTGTCCAGTGCCATGATGTGTTTAAAACTCATGCAAATTTGCAGGGTGCTCGAAACTATCAGAGCTTCAGACATACTGTGAAAAGATTGGAAGAAGTTGCTGTTACTTGCAGAGGCCTACAACGAACTCAGTTATTGCGAAGATGGTTGGTTGCGTTGAAAGAAGTAGAAAGGGTATCTGGAGGATCTCATGAGAATCGATCATTTGAGCAACCTCAAGGTTCTGAAGAATCTGACTCATCCCCTAAGAAGGCTTCCTTGGTGAGTATATACCCTGACATTTTTTTTTGTTTTTCTGGGTCCTGTAATTTTAATCTCATTATGCAATAATTGAGTTTTCATTCTTTTATGATGGCAGGCTAGTTTGTGGAAGTTTTGGGTATATTGCATGTTGCCAAATAATATAGTGTCATTGGTTTTCATGTATGTTTGATCAGAATCATCAGATTGCTCAAATGAATTTTAGTTCTCAAAATAAAGATAACTGTGTTTTGTTTCTATAGATAATTACTAGAGTGGTCCACTCTTTCTGGATAACTACAAGCAGATAAGTGCATCCTGTGTTTATTGGTAGGAGTAGGTTACTCCCTATCTGTATGTTACTTTCCTTGGGATATTCTACATTTCTACTCTTGGGAATTCTTTCACGCCTTCCCGGTTTGTACCAATTTTTTTGGGAATCAATTTTAGAATTTTGATCAAAGTCAAATATTTGTGGAGAAGCATTGTAGTTTATTTTATAAAGGTCAAAGGGGAATTTTCTTGAAATATGCCTCACTTCTGTCAATGTGATCTTAGCCACCCTTTTTTTTGGGAGGGGGGAGGGGTGTTCTTTTTTAGGTTGAAATGTAAAAGTCACATATTATTTTGGATGGACACTTGGGATGGAGTCTTGTGATGCCTATGTATGTGGGAGGTACACGTGCAATCACATTGATTTTGTGTAGGGATGGGATTTGTAGTAGAGTAGAGTTCTAACTGTGTTTTTCCCTATTGTTCTTGTCTTTATTTCATACCTTCTTTGAGAAGATTCCTAAAGAGATAGATGGTAATAAGAACGAAGAAATATATAATTGATTTCGAAGAAACGATTTAATGTCGTCCTGATGTGCAATTGTATATGCATTTTTTTGGAGAAAATGTGGGAGCTCACCAGTTATATATATATTATATATATATATATATATAGGGACGTGATTACGTGCGGCGAACGGCAGGTGCGGCAGCGATCACAGGCCGTCGATCACGGGTCCATCGCATCGGACGGTCGGGTGCGATTCACGTCAACCGTTGGATGCGATGGACCCGCGATCGGACGACCCACGTCGCGGCCGCACCTGCCGTTCGCCGCACCTAATCATTTTATATATATATATATATATATATATATATATATATATATATAAGGAGGATAGGAGCATTCATATTAGGAAAAGAAATGCCCCTTGAACAAAATAAGGGAGATGAGGGATCACCAAGAAGTACAGGGCTAAGAGGCCCGGCTAAGAAAACAAAAGTGTCTCCCATAATAGGAGACTCTTACCACCTAGTTTTTGTTGATAATAAGGGGAAAAAAAATTCTCGCGCGCAGGGGGTTTAAGTCAAGACTTCATAAATATGACCAGGCTTCAGATAACATTATATGTCACCATGGTAAAAAGTGCATGTAACATTTTTTTTCATGAAATTCCAGTTTATACTCAGTAACCAAATTATATGGACCTCTTCAATGTCGAGTTTAGAATATTGATTTGAATTTATATAGGATATAATTAAAATGAAACTATTAATTCTATAAATATGTACTGAAATCTCCATATGCTATTCTAATGTGTAATAGTCTACAACTTATGTAACGATCGAAATTCATGTAGATGGTAATTATTGTCCACATGCAAGAGCACATGGGGTGTACACACCTTAATACCTGTCTCTTTCCACTTATGGGGAAAAAAAAAATCAAACCACATCTTGCAACTCATCTTTTAGTAGTAAATGGAAATAGAACTAAAAAACTAATAGTTTGTTTGAAGGAGATTCACTCACCTGTAATTATATTATTAGATAAGAGCTCCACAAACATGGAGGGGGGCTTTAATCCTCACCTTCTTAAAAGGACAAATAAAAAGACAGAAAAAAGGGGGAGAGGACTGAGAGGAAATCGGTGTAAGTGAAGAAAAGTTGGAACTGGATAATTTCCAACCTAATATTTAGGGACAAAGCCTATTTTTGGGGCTAACTTGTCTTTGAATTGTGATGCGAACTTCAAAATTGGATAGAGTCATTCTCTGTGTTTTCCTATTCTTTTTTTTTTCTTTTTCTTTTTGTTTTTTGTAATTTAGAAGATGAATCTTCTTTGTTTTTGTTCTGTTCCTATCTTTGTCGGGATGTGGAGAAGTATTTTTGACAATCACTCTTAGATTGCCACATCTTTCATATTCAAGTAAGGTGTGCAGGGTGAACAGAAAAGAAGTATATAAAATATGTAGGTGGCGAGCTACTGAGCTTCCAGATTTCCTCAAAATAAATTACCAAGAATCTGCTTGTAGAACCGTACATCATTTTATTCTTTAAATCTTCTTCCAACTTTTTAATTTTTAAACGCAGGATGAACAAAGAAGAATGAAGAGCCAAAGGATTATAACCACAGTTGGCAGAAATTTTTTTAAAAAGCGTTTTCCTAAGCTGTCATGAAGAATGCGATTACATCAAAAACTGGAGCGTATTCAAAAAAAAAAAAAAAAAAAAAAAAAACTGGAGCGTATTCAATACATCAAAAACCTAATGTACAAAATGGAATTTCAAGAAAATGTTACATGCACTTCTTACCATATACTCCTTGCATGCATTTTCTTCATGCCAAAATGGAATTTCTTTGCTTCTCCTAATGTTTTTTCTTAGGGGTTATCCTTACTTTGACATTGTGGTTTGTAGCACTTAGTACTAGGTAGTATCATTTGTTCAAGATGAATATGTGAACTCCAAGCTTGACTTTCTACGTGATTCATTTTATCCTTTTGTTGACAGGTTCTTTTTCTTGATCCCGATTTGGGGGGTGAACCCATGACCTTCCGTGATGTTTTTCTTCATAGTCAAGCTCTTGAAGGAATAACATTGTCCATGGTGAGTTCTGTGATTTGTAGTTCCCTTACATAATTTCTATGTAATTTTGGGATTTGGCTTTTGTTTTCTTTCCTTTCTTCCCCATCATTTGGTCTTGTACCCAGTATCTTAATAATATCTGATTGTAGAATTCCCACCAGATCTCCCCCCCCCCCCCCCCCCCCACCCGCCCTTTAAGAAAAAGTGTAACTGGAATCATTTTAACTTAATTGAATGATTCATTGGTTGGATGTTGTCCAAGGATTCTCATTTTACTTATTTTATTTTCTTATCATGGTTGCTTATATCATTTATTTTCATTTGCATCCAACTGGAGATTTTTACCTGCTGATAGTAGAGAACCGCAGGTTAACTGTTTTCTATTACTCAGATTCTCGAAGCACCAAATGAAGAAGAAGTTTCTTTGCTTCTGGAAATTTTTGGGTGAGTCTATTCAGTGGTTTATCTAAAGATGCTCTCCTATTTTCTATCTTCAAATATGAACAATCACTTTCAATTATTTTTCATATGATATGCTTAACTGAAATTCTATGTGGGTTTAGTATCTCCCAAGGAGAAGTTGATATTGATCAAATTCTTTCCCTAGATATAATAAGTGACTTGGAACACCGACTTGCTTTTAAATTGACATAAGTTGCTACCCTAAGATTGATATCATAGCATTCCTACGGTAAATGGTTTATTTGATTGAAAGTCGATCAGTAATGTACATCATCAATAAGCATTTGAGAAGTTCAGGACCTTATGTTGTGCATGTGTTTCTCTATCAAGCAAGTTCAGTTTTTTCAGATAATCTCTTCTATGTTATTTGCTCTACCTTTTTTTTAAAAAAGGGATTGTATTGTGATACCTTAAACATTCTCCTTCCTTGATTTCCTTCCTTTTATGGATGCGAGGTTCCAATTCTGGATTTCGTTCATTAATTATACGCTAATATAGTTTTGCCTTGGCTCGATCTCCGTGGCTTGATCACTGTCATATTTGCTGATATGCTGAAACGAAGAAAAATATTTCCATTCATATTATCTCATACCATATTTAAACCATAGCCAGAGTGGCTGGAAAACCTTCCACTGAGTGGTGCAAAAATGCTTGCTGCCAACCACTGGGCTTATAATGTGACAAGTGTGCACCAGCAAAGCTAGTGAAAAGCTGCTAAGATGGCAGCAAGCAGCTTGCCACTAGGTGGAGGAATTTCATGAAAAAGGATTACTTCTGCCAAGGTGGCTTCCAAGAGCTCTAGCACTGGCAATCAGATTTCAATTGTAACCATATAATTCATTCTTGTAACTGCGTTAGAAGCCTGGATTTTTTTTTTAAATTTTTTTATTTCAAAATCACAGACTGCTGTATGTAAATGTTTAGTACTGAATGTTCACATTCATCCTTGATGTTGCAGACTCTGCCTTACAGGAGGGAAAGAAGTTCATAATGCAATTATGAGTAGTATACAAGACTTGGCCAAAGCATTCTCTATCTACCAAGAAGAAGTCTTGGTATTGCATTTTTGCTCACTTAACTTGTTCATTTATGTTCATCACTGATTATGTACGTAACTCTTTGCATTGTGAACTATCTAGATTGTTGAGTTTTAGTTTTTTGGTTAATTGTTAAATCCATTAGTGATACACGATGCTCATGACTCACAAAGTGACACAATGTTCCTTAAACATGCCTGACATAAATGAGATTCTATTTATATGTGTCATTCTTGTATCGCTAAGGTCATCTCCTTCTCCAAACTTGTATCCATAAAGCACTTAAATGTTAATGAGATTCTATTTATAAATGAGATTATTTAATCTTCTTAACTAATCATTCTGGTAATATTATGTTTCCTGTTATTTCTTTAATTGGTTTTTATAACCACAGTTACATTAATGAAAAGTGAATGGTAGAGAGATGAACCATTCCCAGATCCAGAAATGAACAACATCACACCCCTTGAGAGCCAGAAACTGTCCACCTCTATTGGATTACAGATATTTTCAGGTGCATTAACATTTAAGTGCCCCATGTCCATAAACAATTGTGATTTCCTTGTATCCATAACATGGTACATTAGCCTAGACAGAATCTATTCTGACTAAGGTGTATTTTCCTTGAACATAAAACCTTTTAGGATTTTGCACATTAATTAAATACCGGCAGACTCATTGGTTAACGGACTTCTTCTCTCCATTCCTATTCAAGAAAGAGATGCTTAGCTGATTCTTCCTTGACCAAGCAGAAAATACAACCTTTTTTTTTTTTATGAGAAAAATATAGGCATTTAGCCTTGAATTTATTTATCTGAAGTAGAGTCCAAAGCTTACAAACAGAGAAACAAAGAGAGGGAACAGCCCTTAAAAGGACAAAACCTCCATCTGATCAGGAAAGCAAAGCAAAAGGCCTGTGTAGAAGAGTTTTCTACCCAGTCCCCAGCCAATCCAATCCCACACCCTTGCCTACTCAGAGATCAGCAATCTATTACCTGCCAGCGAGATGTTCTTTGCCCCTGCAAAAAATACAACCACCTTGTTATTGCCTTCCCCTTCTATGTAGCTGGTTCTGAATAATGACTTGAAGGTGCATTATTAGCCATATGAAAGCTACCTATGAGTTCTCCTTAGGAAGTTATAATTTTTATATTGTATGATAATGGGGATGTGTTTTTTTGTTAGGTGTTGGAATAATAATTTTTTTGTTAATTTCAAGTAAAGATTCCAAATTCAGGGAAGAAGTGTGAGGATTGATTCCATGCATGACGTGGAAGTTCTTCCATAATCTGAACAAGAAAAAGATAGAAGTTCATGCAGCTAATTCTTCATGTGATCTTTTGGAACATTTGGCTAACAAGAACTGAGTTCATTTATGAAGGGAAAGGATGTTACAAGGAGGATGGATCCTTGGGTATATGGGAGCAACACAATGTCTGCCTCAGTAATAGTGCTAAATAAGGATGATATTTCATGATTGACTAGAGCTCTCTGTTAGAGCTTGGAGGTTTTCTATGATTTGTTTCTTTGTTTTTTCTTTTCCATGAGAAGATGGCTTGTCTTCTTTGTTTCCTTTTTAGGAGCATTCACTTGTTAGTTGATTTCGTGTTGGAGAAAAACACCCTTGGCACCAAACTTTGTTTAATTGTGACGCTTATATTGATAATTGAATTGAACATAATTTACTGTAATAATTTTTTTTTTAAGAAAATTTTACTGTAATAGTTAATAGTAGACATCATATTCATGGCTGCTTTTTGCCCATAAATCACTGAATGAAGATTTACCTTAACTTTCTTATCTAGGTGACATGCACCCATCAAAAGAAGCTATTAGTTCCTCATTAGTTTTGTCATCTTGTTTTGTATATCTGATTCTCCCTACATATCTCAGCATGTGTCTTGCTGCAAATTTGTGATCAGACTTTTGTATTTCAAAATAATTCATTGTGCGCCATGTCAAAAGATTGTCATTGCGAAACCTCTGGTATTAGGCTGTTAGGGAAACAAAATGTGAGATCACACAGCGTACTTATCTCCTCGAGGAATGTGTACATTTTTTATGGTCATTCTCCTTTTCTTGATTTTTCTTCCAACAAAAAATGTGTCTTAGTTAGTACATGCTTTAGTTCTTGCTTCAAATATTTTATAGTTGTTTGGACCTTTCAAGTTGCATGTAACTTTGCGGGAATGGTGAAATTTTTTTTGTTTCAAATTTCCATGTGTGTCTAGGCATTCCTTTTGATGGTTCATCTTTCAGTTACTGTATTTAATTTTCCTTTCTTAGATTTTTAGTCTAAAATAGATATGCAAATAATAAACATGAGGCCTGTGTTATTTTCAGGTAAAGCGAGAGGAGCTTCTCCAGTTTGCCCAAGGTGCCATATCTGGGCTGAAACTAAATGCAGATCTTGCAAGGTTTTTGTCTTGTTTGTCTTTTGTTGTTTCTTTGTATATTTGCTTTTTAGACAATGCTTTCTTATATGGAATCATGAACTTTGATTTAATATCTGAATCCTTTTTGCTATTTTATTCCATATTTTTTATGATATAAATACCACTCATTGCAAGGTATCAATTATGGTTTTTTTTTCTTTGTTGTTGTTGTTGTTGTTTTAAATACTGGTCATGTAAGGAACTCCTACTGTAATTAGTTGTTTGATTTGGGTGTGTTACATTAGGAGGTTGACACTAAAGAATTGTTTCATTTTTTTTCCCTTTTGAGAGAAGGAAATTGGTGAAACATCCAAGAGAATGAGAAGATGAGGCATTTTCTCAAACAAAAGGAACAAAAAGTTAAAAAAGAGAATAAAATAACTACCCTGCAGCAAAGTTACCATCTGAGCCCAGGCTTAAGGAAGAAGCCTATACATTATACAGTCCCAAAGCTTTCAAACAACCTAGAATACCCCTCCAACCCTTCTCAACAGAATTTTGTCTCTCCAATCTTCAAACAACCGATAATATTGTTTCCATTGTCCTACACAAGATCTTGTTTTCATGTATATGAGATAATGTTGGCAACATGATGCTCATTTTTAATTGTCCATCACTAATGCGATCATAGCAACTAATTTATATACATTGTGTTTGTGAATCTGGTTCTCTTTATATTATGCAGATTTAAGAGTGAAAGGTGCTCTCTGCAAACATTTACTAAGGAAGAGAAAATCACATCAGTTTACCAGTGTTTTACGTAATTACCTTTTGAATTAGAATAGAAAGTCACACATATCCACACTCCCACATCCTCTCCTTCACTTCCAAGCTTATGTAGACATATTTATGGAGAGCCACACAAAATTTCGATTAGCATATTTACCAGTTATAAAGGTTACTGATCAATGATATTCTTTAAAGTTTCCTAATGAGGTTGATCCAATTTGATTTAAAATAGGGCTGAGTCTAAGGCAAAAATGTTTGTTGCCTGACATCATTAATATGCAGCCCTTTTGTGCATGTTCTTAATCTTATTTACTTTCTAGTTTGATCTATTACACATTTGTGTTCGGCCATGTAATATTGAAGTGGACATGTGTTCCATGCCAAACATGGACATGTGATATTGGACACAGATCCTCCAAAACACTACACACTTGTAATGTCTGATTTAGATGAGGAGTATTCTTTCATGACTCTCACTTATTAAGTGACATTATTACATAGATGGCCACCAAATGTAACAACCAAAGGACTTGACATGGAAGGAAATTTAAAGAGATATATCTTTTTTGTGACATGTTCTTTGATTGCAGGATAGAAGCTGAAGTTTCAACTCTACGGCAGAAATTTGATGCAAAAAATGTATCGCATCTTGAAGGTCATGAAGATTTGTCAGAGAAAACATCTCTGATGACATTAGAAGTGAGTTTCTCATTAATTTTTTTCATACCTCACTGTTGGAAATGTTTTTTGCATCATTTCTGAGACTACTCCCTCTCATACGGCTTCTTCTCCAACTGAAGAAACTGATACTGAGACGTAAATTTAATTTTGCATCATTTCATTTTCTTGGCAAGATAACTTGGGGGCATATTCATATATGATACTCTGATTCACGGAAACACATCATTGCCCACAAAAGCCAGAAAAGTAAGAAGAAAAAGAAGTCAAACTATCACATGGAACAAATTGTAGTTGTAATCCTATTTAGGTAAACATACTGATCCATTTTTGTACTCATGGAGATAAGATTGGAAATTTAGGAGTTACACTAACAGAATTGTTTTAGATGGTTTTCACAAAACATGGATGATTTTGCTGAGGTGAGGATCCCAAGTTTTAGTGGCCTCAAAGAGAAGGGAAAAATGAAAAAAAAAGGATCGAAGTGGTGAAAAAGTATATAAAAGTCTTACTTTGTATTAGAGGAATTGACATAAGCCGAATGTCAATGGTCCAGATTCACATTACTGGTTATCAAGTACGTAAGAGTACATAGAGTAGGCTTATTGCCTTTTGAATTCTGAGGAAAGTTTAATAACCTTATTCTTGTTAATAACAGAGGAAATGTACAAGACATCATGTGATATCCAGAATGAAAATACATTTTCTTGTATTGCTTGTAGATTCTCTTGCTTGTGTTGTAAGATCTTATGTTTGTGTAGTTCTCTTGTATGTTAACTCATATATGATGGCTTTTAAGAATTTTTATGTATTCTACTTCTTACGACTTGAAAGATAGGTGCTCTCTACACCCCCCCATAGGCCATGGATCAGAACCAGGCATTTAATGTGTCATGATAACCCTGTTGCCTACCCGTCAAACTCTCAAAAGTCCCTTAGATTAGGTTGACTTGAGGGTGACGATTGTTAGTAGAAGTTGGTTGAATCCTATGTAAGGCCTTCTCAATTTTTTTGAGGTGTGCTTCATTTTTAAGCCCGTATTGATGGGATAAGGTCTACTTTCTTATGTTGTTTGTCTAGATGATAGTTTGACATGCATGGCAGTGTGGGTGCTGAATTCTTGAATTTCTGTTGTCTCGTCGTCCTAGAAATAACTTGTTGGGTGGACGTGACTTTTTATTTTGGTAAAATTGTTGGCATCCTACCTCTATTTATTAATGAAGAGAATGCCCGAATCATACAAACAACATAAACTCAGCCAAATTTAGGCCATAGTAGAAGAGGTATCTACCATAAACCAACCTCTTTATTCATAAACATACACACTATTCCTCAATAACAAATTTACCTTCCATATACAAAACACGAGTAGCCCCTGCACTGTGACACGCCTAATTTATTATGAAGCAAACAACCGCCTCCCGTATATTTTTCACATACATCGAAGCCCGCTTAAAGATAATTTGGTTGTGCATATGCCAAATGGACCACACCACTGCCATGACAAAAGATTGAGATATTTTTGGTTTCGTGCTTTTGTCACCCCTCTCTCTTTATTCTATTCTCCGCTTCCCACATCCCCTCTAAGGACATGAAGTTCATCCTGATTCTTGTGGCTGGACCAATCAACGCCTCATGCTTAGTCATGAGTGACTTCATTCCTCTGCCGAGCTTTTTTTTTAAATTTTTTTTATGATCTGTCCAAAAGCTAGTGGGCAGAGAATGGCTGTATGGAAATTCTTTAGTTTCAGATGTATCTCCTTTTAAAATTGTTACCTGATTAGTAGAGTAGTTTTGCCCCCCTTGTTTCAGTGTTTTTCTTCAAGTTATTAGCTAGGACAAATCTATTAGTTATACTGACACAGCTTTAAATGTTATTCTGTCATGTCTATATCTTCAGTTTAGATACACAAATAATCTATTGGAAGTGGTAAATACACATATATATGATTGTTGAAAATAAACAGTGCTCTATCTATGGCTCTATGCTTTTCAAATTGTTAGCTAGGAGTGTAGGACAAATAATCTCTTTGAGAAACAAACTTTAGACTTTGGAAATACCATGCTAATGTGCAACCAAAATTACATTACTTTTCATGATGCTTTCACTATATTGCATATAGTTTACTAATTTTTCGTTAGTTGAGTAGTACTTTCTTGCATAAGAGTTTTTAAGCTAATATGACAGTTTATTTTGAATATTCATGGATTCTTATCACTCAGTTGGAAATTTGTAGGCCTTGAGAGAAGCCCTTGCAGAAACTCGGCAATGTTCCCGATTGGAAACTCTCTTAGTTAAGAAAAAGTCAATAAATAGTGGAGATTCCCTTGAGATCCATTCTCAGAAGGTATGCTTATTCTTGAACATCTGATTAACAGTTTCAATACTCAAATAAATTCATTTTTTCTGCTATTATGACACTATTTTGTAGGTCGACAAGTTGAAGGTCTTGGCGGAATCACTTGCCAGCTCATCTTCGAAAGCAGAAAAGCGCATTTCAGATCACAGGTCCTCCAATGTAGTACTTGTGGCTGGTTAATTATGCCCTTCTTTTTAATCTTTTTCCATGTATTATCTGAATAATGCTTCTTCGTAATTTCGAAAAATTGATTTCTTTTTTAGAAGTGACATTACTAATACAAAAACTTTTTATCCCCAAAACTTAGGGTTTACAAGAATCCTTTTTTTTAAACATTCGACTCTATTAATGACATGTCCTCTGATACTTGTACAATTGGCATGTCCTTTCTTATCATCGTTGTCCAAGTTTGTTTTGGCTCACTTGTTGTCTTGGGAGACCATTCAATGATGACCATATCACTCTTTCTAACTGTTGAATCCATTGGTTTTCATCTCATCCCAAAAGATTTTCCCTCATTCTATCTTCTCTTAGAGCGTCTCTAACTTTATAAGAATATATTTATTTCTGATTCTATTCTTTATTGTCTTGTCATTAATCCATCTCAACATTTATTTTTATTTTTTCTCGGCTAAACTCATTTTTCGGACGTGTTTCTTAATGGCCTAACACTCTATCCAATAAAATATTGTTTGCTTTATTTTTATCTTATACAATCATACTTTTAGTTTCACGGGTAGTTGTCAGTTATATAATACCCCAGGCGCTTTTCTTCTAATCATACTTCTTTAATTCTATAGATGATGGCCTCTTCAATTTCAGTTTACTCATGAATATTGTATCCAATAATGATTACAGTAACACTCACTTGTTGGTATTTCTTGTCTATCAATGTTGTCTATTCCATTATTTCTTCTCTTCTTGCTAGAGTAACATTTTATATATATATTTTTCAGTCTACTTATTTAAAGCCTCTCTCCATTTTTCTGTCTTAACATTAAATCCTCATTAAGACGATATTATCGGCAAACAGTATACACCAGAGAATCTCCTTGTGAATATGTATAATAAGTTCATCCACCACTATTTAAAGAGGTATGGACTCAATGTTGAACCTTGATGTAAACCTATTGTGATCAGAAATGTACGTGTCTCCCCTTCAACTATTCTACTACTAATTATTGCTTGCCTCTATTGCAATGATCTAACGAGTTTTCCTCCAAAGCCCCTAATGACCTTATCATGTGCTTTCTTTAGATTATGAAAACCACATGGAGATATCTTTTTTCTCCCAAAACTTTTCTATTACATTTCTTAATAGTAAATATTCTATAGTTAACCTTCTTGTCATTAAACTAAATTTATTGTGTGTTATGTTTGAATCTATGCTCAATCACTCTCTATCAAAGTTTTTGTAGCATGATTCATGCTAAAGTGTCTTTTGTCTATTTATTAGGATTTTTTTCATTAAAATCATTGAAGAAAAATTAGATAGCCATGTTAAGGATTCACAAGCTAATATGCGATCCTGGTTAATAATTTATACAAAAACCTTTGATCACAAATTGGGGCAAATATTTGGACAATAAAAGTCGGTCAATGTTAGGTTTATAGGTAAAAAGCCACAAAGCTAATTAAAGATTCAGACCTATGAAAAAAAATGCTCACCAACTGATGTGGAGGTTTGTTGATGAGTGACACCATCAAATGAGAATAACTAAATACCCAAATTAGTGAAACGAGTCTATCAAATGTATAGTGCATAGGGAAAGGGGATTCATCCTAGATGACCAAAAAAAGAAAATAAGAAAAAAATGAAGGAAAGCAAAAAATTTACAAGGTCTAAAGCTTCCAAAGCAACCCTAACATCCAAGAGAAGGCATAAAGTCTATCCTTCAATAAAATAAAGGCACTCCAAATTTTTTTTGTTCGAATCTTGTGATCACTCCAAAAAAAAAAAAAAAAAACGATCCCGCATATTGGGCTGCTATGCGGCGATCTTTGGAATGGACCGCATATGTGACTGCACATGCAACATATCTAAATAGTTTACTAAACTATTTGATTCACTTTGTAATTAAATACTCATAATTTTTTTTGAGGGTAAGATAGACCTTTTATAATCCTTAGCATTTTTATTAAAAATATGTTAGTTAGTATAAGGTTAGATGATCTAAGATCAATTCTTCTGTTTCATTGTTCTCTCCATACCCATGACCTTCATGCATGCTCCGGTAAATTCTCTCTTCTCTTGATATACCTTGTAAGTCCATTCATATGTCAAATTTCCTTTTTAATGTGTTCATTTAATCCTACTTGACGTGAGAAGAAACTAATGGAATAATGTCATATTCAATAACGGAGGCCGATCTTATATAGATATAAGATGTACAAAAACCTAGAAATAGTAAAGGACCAAAAAAACCATGAGAAAAATTCGAGTCAGGGGTGCTGCCCTTGAACCCCTGAGCCTCGAGAATAGGCTCCACTATAATAAATCCAATAATGTGCATAAGCATTAATAAGTAGTAAAATTAATTACACTTTCTCTAAATTCAGATGTAATGTCACTGAGAAGATAAAATGATCTAGTAGTATGTGAAAGATTATAAAAAACAGAACTTCTGTAAATAATCTTTCAAAATATATTTTGCAATTTCAGTAGGAAATGCATTGGGTTTCTGACATTTTCTTGCTTCCGGTATTCCATTGCATAGGTATTGGTAGGTCATGCAAAGCCATGTTCTAAAACCTTTATTTGCTTTTAAGATGCTCTATATATTTGAATGGAAAATGACAATTATTATTAGAACTGAGAATATGAAGATTTCTTATGTTAGCAGCTATAGTCACAACATGGCTGCTGGTGAAGCTCATAGAACAATTTAAGCTAAATGCTTGTCCTTGTGAATTTCTCCCTGACGTGAGGATATTTTGTGCAGAGTCAACACTTTACAGAGAGCTAGAGAAATGCTCATCTTTGGTTTTTTTGTTTGAACTAGGTCTCATTCACACCTACTGACTTCCCTTAGTTGTTTGATAACATATACATCATTTTTAAATATCAATTAATTTGCTTTCCTGGATAGACATGCCTTTTTACTTTTCTAGATGGCTTTTAATTGACTGACAGATTGTGCTTTCTCTAAATTTAAAAGTGTCCCTTTAAGTTATGGGCCAGAAATTTTATTCAAGGTTTTCCTTTTCTTCCTTTCTGGGAGCAGGCGTCAGAAAGAAGAAGCACTCAATTTCCGTGTTGCCAAGGCGAATGAAGTCAGTGAAGTAGAGAAGGTATAATGCTTTAAATCCAACAAAAATGATCACTAACTTTTGAGTTCTTGTGTAAAACTAGAAATATGTGCAGGCTAGTATTGGAGTTTTAATCAATTATTTATTGCTTGTCCCTTGCAAATGACCTGACACTGTTGAGTCTGTTTGTTTGCTCATATCACCATTGTTGGCTGTCTGGAAAAGGGACAATACATATTGTTATTGTCGCTCTGGCTACTAGTGCTCGCCTTCTGCTCATGTATATCTTGTATTCTTGTTTTTAATTGAAATAGGAAAAAGGTCCTAATATGTAGCAGAATATCAACTAATATATGTTCGTACATCCATTTATAATTGGTGATTTTCTACCAACTACCTAGGTTGCTCAATTGAGTGGCATTGCTTAGTTATGTTTTCATGGTAAAATATCGTGGCTGTTGTATATAGGTCATCTAATATTTGGACATAGTGCCAAGGGTTCAACATTACTGTCATAAATACTAATTTATGATTGAGTATTTCTTTCTGGATCATGTTTGTATCATACCAATAGAATTTCATTAAAATTGAGAAATTGTAGGTTTTTAGTTTTTCTTTTTGTCCTTGGCAAATGAGGTGTGTTTTTAATGTAAGTTACCAATGATTCCTTCACAATAAAACTTGCAAGAAATTCCATAAGACAATGTCAGGTGTTACCCAAACAAAAATCAGTTTGTACAAGAAATTTGTTAAGAAGTTTTCACGTTATTAGTATCTCCAAAGTCGTTCAGTTTGAGGCCATGAAATATGATGTATTCTATATAAGATCGTGTAAATTGATGTTTATTTGGTGTTTATATTTATGTACAAGCTTGTCAGATGCTTTGTGTAATTTGGTAATTTTCTTTGCATGCCTTGTTTCTCATTTTGGTTGCACCACACATCCAAAAATGTTATTATTTATTTTCTAATAAGATTGTGTAAACCAATTTGTAATTGATGTTAATATTTATGTATGAGCTTGTCAGATGCTTTGCATCATTTGGTAGTTTTTTTTTCCTTTTTTTGTGAATGTGTGTTAGTATGACCCTCTTCAGAATTGATACATCCTCTTTATGATGTCCTCACTGGTTGAAGAGATGAGGTTCATCACGTGGTTTGAGATACTTCTGGGAGTGTGGACTTCATGTTCTTGGAGAGGCTTTTCTGCAAGTTCTTTGATTTGCCTAATATATGGGCTTCTTTTTGGATGCCATGTGCCTATTTTCCTTTCCCTAATTATTCATTTTCCATTTTTTGACAGGAATTGGTTGCTGAGATTACTGGACTGGAGAAGCGAAGGGATGAGCTTGAGGCTGAATTAAAAAAGGTATCTTATTTACTTGAATTATGCTGGTTTGCTCCTCTTTTTTAAAAGATAGGTGGGGGCAGTAAAAGTAAAAGTAAACTAATGCTCCAAGAGAGGGAGAGGCAAAGCCTAACCTTCATTGAAGGGAAATGCGATATACAAGTACAACCAATGTTTTATATATCGTTAAAATTGATATATCAAACGATCCCCCAATTGATATATCTATATGGATTGGGGATTTTTTTAAAAAAAAAATGGTGACAAATGAAAAACAATATTAAAAAAAAAATTGAAATGGCCAAATAAATCATGGAGAAAATAGACAAAATGTAGATATTTGTAGATGAATTCAATACAAGATGACACCAATTACTCTGTTTTCAAATTGTGCAATGATGTTATGCTGGCGTCATCGTGAAATTTGGCAAATCATGGAAACGGACTGATAAATGGTCTGATTTTCAGAGTTACCCTACTTGGACCGATATATCGATATTTAAAACATGTACAATCCTTAAATAGACAAAATGTAGATATTTGTAGATGAATTCAATACAAGATGACACCAATTACTCTGTTTTCAAATTGTGCAATGATGTTATGCTGGCGTCATCGCGAAATTTGGCAAATCATGGAAAAGGACTGATAAATGGTCCGATTTTCAGAGTTACCCCCACTTGGACCGATATATCAATATTTAAAACATGTACAATCCTTAAACCCTCAATTTGAAACGCTGACTCTCATAATGCCTCAAGTGAGCTCTCATCCCCTCTGCCATTCGATGTTCACAGACTCTGCCCCCAAAATCTGCATCACCCTATCTCTAGGTAGAGAGACAGTGGAAGCCCATGTCTACTCCATGTAGACTGCCCATATCTTGAAGAACTTCTCATTCTTTGTTAGCCACAATAATTTTTTATCTTGGGATGAGTAGTAATTAATTCGATGATGTATCACCTGGTTGGAATGCTTTGTTGTAATTAAAGCTATTTTTACTGTATCAGCAATGACTTATATTTGGAGCTTTGCATTTATTATTTCAGGCACAAAAAAGAATGTTCCCTTGAACTCAGAATCACATTATTCTTTTTCACAACTGAAATATTCATTTCAGGTCAATATCTCTTTGTCAGCTACTCGCACACGCCTTCACAATACCAGGGAGGAGAGAGAACAATTTGATGAAGCAAGCAATCAGATAGTCGTACATTTCAAATCAAAGGTACAGATAATTCTGACATTCTCTCTCTTTACCTCTAAATTTATCTTAACTTCTATTAACAATAATTCAATTTCAGTGAGTTGCATGTGGTTTCTTATGTTATATTTCTGAAGTTTGTTTCCCCCTTTTGTTTGTCCACATTGTAGGAAGATGAGCTTTCAAGATCAATTGCTTCTTGTAAAGTAGAAGCAGATGTTGTTCATACATGGATCAATTTCTTGGAAGATACTTGGGTTCTTCAGAATTCACATGCAGAACTGAAGGAGAAACAAACAAGGTAAGGATATCATACTAAATTTTGCAATGTCAACCATTATCATTATGGTGATTCCTTAGTAGGAAAAATGTCTTACACGTGTTTATGCTTCCTGTCCTTGATGTACTGATTTTTCCCACTGCTCTTAACTTCTAGTTATTATTTTCTTGTTGAAGTGAGGAGATCGAGAAGTACAGAAATTACTTTGTGAAATTGGTTAATCACTACCTCTGCATATACAAGGTATTAACCTTAAATATATCATTAAAATTGTTATTCTTTTGGTTGGTTTGATTGATTGAAATTGCTCAAACTACAGATTCATTAAACCTTATGACTAATATGCAATTTTCTTAATGTGTTCCATTATTTCCACTCTGCAGAATGAGTTGGGGCCTTCAATCATTCAAATTAGGAAGTTTGTGGAGAACATAAAAAATATTTGCGAAAGGTATGGGAAATATGCTTTCTTGAATGGAATACCATTAAGTTGGCCACATAACTTGGGAAATGGGAATCATGTTTGGGTACCCTTGCTATATATCCAGGTCAGAGACGACGGATAATGTAAGTAGTGAAATTTCAAACCCAAGGAAATAATCTTGAAGAAGAATATTTGGAAGCCGAGAGAAAGGTATTACTTTCTTAAATTCATGTGGTATTGCGCCAAACAACTGTACCCACTACCCATTGCAGATACCGTTATTTTGGGTTTTGGGTTGTCTTTTCTTGTGTTTCAAAGAATCACTTTGTTTGAGAATTTTTTAATCTGTGTTTTTCTTGTGCTTTCAGATAATAAGTATCTTCAGTGTTGGTTGCTAACATGAAAGAGCAATTTTATTCTCAACAGGGAGACTCATCCAGGTGAAATATATATTAGTTCATCTATCATAATTACCTATGGACATGTAATATAGGAGAATAGTAAAAATAATACCCACTTCCTTGCAGGAGAGATGATTCAAAAATTAAAGAACTTTTTGATGCTATTGAGAAAAAGAGGGAAGAGTTTGAATCTATTGAGAGACCAACACTGGAAATTGAGACTCCCTCACCCAAGGGAGAGAGACGCTCATCATCCGAGGAGAGATTGCCAAAGAGTCCATCCCACGCCACACAAAGTGTGGCCGAGTCATCCAAGACAACTAGTGAGACTATGAAACCAACTTCTCCGCGAACGGGTCAACCATTGGACGCTGAGGCGGAGCTGGCAAAGCTGGAATCAGAATTTGGAAAACTGAGCAAGGATTACTCAACTGAGGAGATCAGGAGGGTGGGAGTTCGATGAACTGGAGCAGGAATTGAGGTCCGGTGAATCTGCAACCGATCAAGTAATAAAAAATACCAACCCATCAAAAAAAGGTGATTAAAATCCCTTGTTGATTATCACACCACTATAATTTGTTTATTAACATACCTATGATGTGTACCTGAAACAGCATTGTTTTGTATGTACAAAAAAGGATAAAGAAAACATTGCCAGGTGCCTGAAAATTCATTTATTGGATGTAAACTCATATTCACCACTATTCTGATTAGCCTGATGACATTTTTCTTTATTTCTGCCCCTGATGCTTCTTGTATGAATTTCTCTGAGAATCTTTAGAAAGTGTGACTCTGTCTTAAGGCCAGTTTGGTAACTCTGGTCCAAAAGTAAACTTCTTTTTCTGGGATTAAATTTTGATAGATTCTGTGGAGTGATAAATTGTCTCGGATATTCAGGAATGAACATAGGAATGAAAAATTCTAAACGCAATTTTCCTAGGTGTTCTGGCAGAAGAAGAATGGCAATGAACACCAAAGTGACTCTTAGATATATTGACAAGTGATGGAATTTGAATTCCAGTGATGATGTGGATGAACCCTGGAAGGGATTGGTTATAGTCTAATATATATATTCTTGGGGTTTGATGAATCAAGGTTTCATAAATCAAAAGGTTTGATGAAGATGGTGAAGGTGGGAAATGACATTTTTGGGGTTGGAGTGGAAGGGGGGATGGGGAGGGAGGGAGAAAGGTATATTTGTCATTGGGAGGGTGGGTGGGAAAGGCAGCCAACGATCCAATGGTGTGAGGTGGTATCCATGTAGGCGGGGCCCACATTTTGTTTTATGTGTTTTTATTGAATTTACCGTGCATATATTTAGATATTTTGAACATAAATTTATTATTTATATTTATACTTATTCAGATACATTTTTTTTTGGTAGGACTAACTCAATTGATTAAATTACCATGTACACTATCCTGCTTTGGATTATTGACATATGATTGAGAGTTTATATTTCTTGAAATTTATTTTGTTATCTCTTGTTTATATCATAAAATTATTTTTTATTAATAAAAATTATAGAACCGCATATACTCTCACATAACGCATATGCTCTGTGCGGTACCCTAACCGCATGCAAATCGTATCCCGCATATCAGAACACTTGTTATAAATAAGAATTTGAGGTACAGAAGTTGGGGAAAGCTATATTTTGACATAACATTGCCTGTTGAGCTGGAGAGGGGTGCTTCTTTTCCCAAGTTGGGAGGATTTTGAGCAACTGTATATATAAAAAAAAAGATTGTACAATGAAAATGTACACATGATTGTCTTTTGAGGAAGAAAAGATTTGGCTGAAAAATTTTTTGAGCTTGAATCATCTCATCTTCCATTCATGATGGCAAATACATTTTTTTATTTCTGTTTCTGGGCATACATGAGATTGGTATCTCAGATTTGAGGTTAACCCGCTGTATATTGAATGAATAATTTTTTTTAAGTCCCAAGATATAAACCACATTCACAAGTCCACGAGGTCAGTGGCGGAGCCACCATGGACCAGGGGTCCCATGCCCCCGCTGGATTTTATTTATTTATTTTTAGACCCTTTTAATTTTTTTTAGGTCATTTGAATTGTTTTTGGTAGATTGATTTTAATGAGAGCCTATAGATCATGGGCCTCACTTACATTTGAAATTTCCTGAACAGTAATAGCTTATAACTAAAATAAATAAAAAATAAAACAATCATCCATTATCCATCTAGATCATCTACATGTATGGTGTACACTCACCCTTTTTTTAATTAATCTCCCCTCTCTACATAAAACAAGTCAATTTTTTACTCTCTTTTTTCATTTACCCCCAAGTGCTCATTCTATTCATAAAAAAAACAAATAACCACACAGGGGTATAACATGTATTAAACATATGCCACCTCATCATATTTCATATTGATGATTCACAAAAAAATATGTCAAACACATAAATCTAATAAGCAATACAAACTTTTAAATTTGACATCCACGAGGTTTCATATTATGAAAATGTTGAATGATTTGATTATTTTAGATATTTACACAAATATTTTAAACTTTAATTAAATTAGTAACAATAATAATAAAGTAAAAGGAAAAAATTCTATACTTTCAAAGTATTGATGGAGGAGAGGAGAGGATTACATATTGTAGATTCTCGATTGGGACAGTTAATGGAATAAAAAGTAAAAATTATGAATTTTTTTAGATATGAGGATTGATATTAGAAAAAGTTGAGATAAAAAAAATTCAAATTTTTTCTTTCTTTCAAGATGGGCCCCTAAGTGGGGACGTCGAGGAGTGGGATCCGTGCCTTTATGACTGTTTGTGGGATAACTGATCTCCAAAAATCAAGGAAGTGATTATGTTTTTCTTTTTTTACATATATGTAAACGTGCAGACATTTATTTTTACTTTTTTTTTTATTCCTTCCAATTGAATAGTTTGTGTTGTTAAAACACAAACGAGCAAATCAAAATTTCTTGTTTGAAGGATTTTCAGCTTTTGCTTCGAAGGATTTTTGTTTGGTCCCTTTGGAGGTCCTCTCATGGTTTTCTAGGGTTCTCTCAACTAGGTCTCCATCAATTCTCAAAAAAGTAAAAAAAGACATTTTTTCAAGAGATATTGAACTTTGATTCAATTGGTTTGAATTCATTTGAACATTTCTTTTCTGCTTTAAATTCAGATTCATATCTAAATGTATATTAACACTCATACATTATTATTTTTTTAATTTTCTTTGAAAATCTGATACATTTAAAATGTATCTGATCTTTATATAAATTATTTTTTAATGTCAATTACATTTCAAACGTATTTTTAAAAGTCAATTACATTTGAAATGTACTGATCTTTATATGCATTACATTTTGAAAGTCGGTTACATTTTTAATGTATCTGATTTTTATATTTCTTATATTTTGAAAGTCAGTTAAATGTATTGAATTTTTTATGTATTATATTTTGTAAGTTAGCGGCATTTTAAAATATATCTAAACTTTATATGCATTATATTTATATTTTGCAAGTCAGTTACATTATGCCATTGTCAATTACATTTGTTAAAAAATGCGATACATTCATCTAAAATTTAGATACATTCATCCATTGTCAGTGACATTTGTCAAAAAGTCAGATACATTCATCAAAATTCAAATACATTCTTTTATTGCTAATACATTTGTCAAAAAGCCAGATACATTTTTTGTCATATACAATTAACAAATAATGAATGAATTTCAAATACATTATAATCGACAGACACACACACACACTGTATAATGTAATATAATTCAGATATAATGTCACACATTATCCACAAACTATAATTCAGACATATTATTACACATTCACATATATTCACATTCAATAGATTTTACATACAATTCGATACATTTGAAATGTATTTGAATTTCAAAAAAAATAAAAATAAATAGAGGAGGTCGGAGGGAACCAGGGGTTGATGACGTCGATCACCTGAGATGAACAGGTCGGCCGGAATGATTTTTTGAAGTGATAGATGTCTTAAGAGGGTATAAAACAAACTGTTGAATTTTTTTTCTAAAAAGGTGGGGAATGTGTTTAGGGAGGAGGTAACATGGGATATTAATTGAAGGGTAAAATTATATTTTTCTTTTTTAACTGTTTGAAAATGTCAAACAGACCATTAATGAGAAAATAACATATAATAGAGCTTTTCAATAGAGCCTAAACCTTGAGGCCTAGATAGCAAGCCTGATATTGAATTAACGAATTCTTGAAAATCAAACTAAACAGATGCTTGGTAGAAAACAATTTTTGAAAGTTGGATTTTCGAATAATATCACATGCAGTCCTATTTGAACAATTGAACTCGGCACATTATTTGATCTTTCTGAAGGCACATTATTACATGAATTATGTATTTTTTATAAAAGGATTGATGGTATATGAAACTCTCAATATATGCTCTATCAGTAAAAAAAAAATTTAAAATATATATATTCAATTCATTTGATTATATATATTTCATTTTCTGTGAAAGCATGTATTTATTAGATAATTATATATTTTAGAAAAAAAATCTAAAAAATATTTAATCTAATAAAATGAGAGCAATTTTTTTTAAAAAAGCTTGGACGGGGCTCTGGAATTCTGGTTGACCTATCCGAACCTGACCAGTTATTAAGACCCGAATCTAGCTAGCACTGGCTCAAATTTTTTAGAAATACGTTGGATTTTTTGTTTCAAATTTATTTCCTGTATAACAAGATATATTGCGGAAGTTCCTCGTATGTCTGGAAACCGTTTGAACATGTTTTTGTTTTTACAGAAAAAATAAATTACATACGTGTTTCAGGGGCGGCGACAAATGTAACAATACGAGGTCAATTGAACCCATCAAATTTTTGAAAAAAATTAAACTACCTGGCAAGTGTAACTATATTTACACATTAACCCAAAGCCCATTTTAAAAATGAAAAAAAAGAGGAAAATGTGGGATACTCGAAATCTAGGATTGCATGGGATTGCATGGGTTGTATATTTATTATGCATTCTTTTTTTTTTTTTTTTTTTTTGAAAGATTGTGCATTCAATTTTTAAAAAACCACATTATACTCAATATGCGTCGATCACCCATGTTGTTGATTAGTGATCGCCACTTCCAATAATCTCTGATCATGTTGTCAATTTCCTCTTCCTACTTCACTTCAGGTATTAGTTATGAATTTAATTTTAATTTATATATTTCTTTTTTATTTTATTTTTAATCTAAAACTCTCTCATCATTACATGATCGTGTATGAATAATAAACAAAATTCATCAAGATTATACATTTTTTCCCGTCACATGCCTGTGTATCAAAAGCTCTTTCACGACTTCACCTGTCTGTTTGGATAATTATAAAAAATCATGGATTTGGTTTGAGTAAATAATTCATCAAATTGCATGAATTTGTGACCTTACTCGAAATTGGTAGAGACAAAGAAACACCTCGTATCCATTAGTCTATTTGCTTCTAAAGTTAGCATTAATTTTACCAGTTGCGACTACAAGTGTCGAAAGAGCTTTTTCAGGAATGAAAATCATAAAGAGCCGATTGCGAAACAGAATGGGAGATCAGTGGATGAATTATTGTTTGGTTACATATATTGAAAAATATATATTTGATAATGTTGATAATGAAATTATCATGCAACGATTTCAAAATATAAAATTTCGTCGAGGACAATTGTAAAAGTTTATATATTGACCCCATATATAAAAATTCCTGGAAACACCACTTGTGTTTCCAAATGATCTTGAAAAAGAATACTTAGTTAAAAAGTCTGTTTCAACTTCTAGTGTAAAAATTATGTGTTTTGGAAAACAAATAAAATGAACATTTTGGAATTGAATTTATTAAGCTAATTTTACAAATCATATTTTTCAAACGAGTTTTCAAACACCCCAGATCGCGTTGAAAAACTAAATTTATTAAATATCTTTTCACTAAAAACAATTTTTGAAAAAAGTACTTTAGAGGAATACTTTTATTAGATTTTTTGAAATATGTTATTTTACAACTAAAAATTAATTTTTGGTTTCTTGGAATACTGGGATCACTATTTAGAAACAAATTTGGACGAAGTATTCTTTCAAAGTAGTACATTCAAGAACTGCCCCCTAAAGACCTAAACTCTGTCTAAGAATGGATGTCTTGTTCAAGTGAGCTATTTTTCAACACTATAGTAGTTATTGTATAAGATTAAAAACAAAGAAATAAATTAAGTTGGTGATTTGAACTGGATTTGAATCAATCCTTAAACTAATAATATCCATACAGAAAGTGATAAGATGATACATGTTTTTATTAATTATTTAAAATTAACTTTAACTTGGTCATCAAAATGATCAAATATTTTATCATTTTTTTGTTTTTATTTTCTGATTAAATCTTTTTCTATCAAAAGAAGTAAGACCCGAATTCAGGACTCTTCGATGAAAAGAGTACTTAAGAAGTTGTATGAGTACTATGTAGTAAAGGATATTGTTATGTACAATTTTTTTTTCAAAATCAATTCCAGGTCTACACGTGTTTTGAATTTTTAAAAAATAATATACTTCATATAATGAAGTACATGCTTTTTATAAAAATAATGAAGCATATATTTTAATGAGTTGCATTGATTCATTTATAGAGAATATGAAGAAAAAAATTTATTGAAGCATATATCTCGTTAATATAAGCATATGCACAGATAATTTTTTATCGACGCATATTGGATTGTAATTGAGGTTGAAAAAAAAATTGCGTGTAACAACATTAAGTAGAAAGTTACAATAGGATTTTTAGTAGTTCTATGTATACAGAGAGAACTGTAGACGACGTCAAATTCATCGCATATATCATGAACTGTATCTTTCCAATCAAATCGCAGATGGTCTTGGAGGGACCATTCAAGATGCTATTTTGATAGTTATTCAATTGAAGGCGTTGAAGATCACCCAGATTTGTTCTTTTATTTTCTCTCTTTTTGTCTAGGAAGTTAAATATTTTAAATATTCTCTTTCAATATATTTTTTCAACCTTTTATTTTTTGCATATCAAAAGGTCTTTATATTAGTTGTTGCATTTATTCTAGGTCCTTCTGTCCCACGTTATCTGCATATCCATGTTAAATGATAACGTACAAGGAATAATCAACGGTGCAAGGGATAACAATATACAATGCTAAATAAATAACAGTGTACAAATTAACAATATATACGAAATGTATAACAATATGCAAATGATATTTAATGAAAAAGAAGAGAACATTAAACAAATTAACCGCTAAACTAAATGTATTTTGATATAAATAAAAAAGTTAAGGGACTTAAAAAAAATTGGGGTTTAAAAAATACATTAAATTATTTTTCCCTTTTTTTGTCATAAAACTTCGGGGGTGGGGGTGCATCCTGGGGCAACACCCAGGTCACATTATAACCCAATGTAATGGATGAGATACCCTCTCATTTGTGGGAGAAAATGAGAGGCTCGTGTGTCATATCCTATCGAAAGTAGGAGGAAAAAAATGGTTTAGCCTTCTAGGGACTGGCTACTGCAGCTTTTTTTATACGGGTATGTTGTTAGGGTTCTAGTAGCCCCGTATCTCTATGCTTTAGACACAGAGCATTTTTATATATAAAAAAATAAATATTATAACCACTGAAATAAGCACGACTAAGAGTGATATGACACTCACACACATTTTTAATCTTGCACCCAGATAGATATGCAAGGTTTAGGGGTCCTTAGTCAACTTTAATTCTACAAGCGCATTATTTTAGATTGAAACCCTTAATCACTTGTTTGGTTTGCGGATAACTTATTCGTATTTGATGATATATAAAATAGATATAGAAGGTTCTGTTTCATATAACTTCTTATATTTTGTGTTTCTAGAATATAATTATAATTTGAATTAAGCAAGAATCAACTATATCTATCTCACAATGTATGCGTATTATTCAGAGTCCAACATAATTTATCACATCACCAAACAAACATAATTTATCACATCGCAAATATAACAATCTTTTATGCTAAACAAATATTTATTTATTAAGAATCATCTATTCTTCATGTCCATGTTCTTATTCGTGAGACAAAAAGACTCAAACATAAATATTTGATGTAAGGGCACTCATAAACCCTTCTATTCCTTTAGTCCTAACTTCTGATGTAATACATAAACTCTGTAATGGGCTATATCTAGGTCTGTCAATGGTCGCGGGTCGACCCGGATCCGATATGATAAAAAGTGTAAATATTCGACTCGAAGGATATGACAATCAAAAGGGTCGAGTCTGGGTCCACCCCGACCTGATCCTATGGATCCGTTGGACCCGATTGATGACCCAACCCAAATATTATGTGATTTTTTATTTATTTATGATTCAACCTAACACTCATGATTCAATCAAATATTTATAATTAAATATTGAATAATCATTTAAAATTTTAAACATTTGAAATATTTTTACAATATTTTGACTTCACGTAAAAGCATAATAATTCAAATCGTATTCCAAATGTTCCATCATAAAACATTAAACAATCAAAATAGTGAAGAATTATTTATAATACACTAAACTCTATTAAAAAGAAGAAAAAAAATGAAGCCATTGTAAGTCCTTAAGAAATTCATCAACTTCTCTTTGTCTGGTCTGGGCTTGTTAATTGATCGACCCGACCTGATCAGATCCGAGACCCGCTATGTCCCTGACCCGAAAGACCCGACAATCAAACAAGTCGGGTCCGGATCGAGCCATTGATAGGCCTAGCTATATCTATTCTATTAGGAAAATATAAAAGATATACATTTAGTTATTCCATTATGTACTTTATTTATTTTATAAATATGTACTTTGTATATATTTATTTTTTTAAATTCAATGTGTGTTTAGATTGAAAACAATTACCACATAAATGACTAGGTGTTGACATTTTCCTTTGATGTAGAAATAACAATAATAAAGATATTGAACAATATTTTGTGTTCTAGCTTCTCCCCTTCAAATCTTTATTGAAAAATAGCTTTTACAATAAATAAAAAAAAATTCCTTCTCTTGAATGGGAAGTTATTTATCTGTAAATTCATCTTTTATTGATATGAATGAAGTTATTTACAATGAAGAAAAAATGTGAGGACCACCTCCCCCTCCATGTTTTGCTCTTCAGAGAAAAAATGATGACAAATTATGTCTCTTCAGCTTTTATAGAGTGGCACCCCTCAGCCTTTTCATTCTTCCATAAATTCCCACATGTAGAAACACAGTGTGATAGAGATAGAGATCCTAACTGTATTGAAAAGAAAAGCAAATGAAAAAAAAAAGTGAAAAAGCAAAATTGATGTGGTGTCAAAAAAAGACAGGTTGGGGTGAAGCAAGTGAAACCTCGAGCCTTGCATTTTATTTCTCACTGTTAGCCACCAATTATTGTCGGATTTTTAGTTTTTCATTTTTATATTTTTCAAAATTTTTTTTTTTGCTTTGAGCATTACCCAATACATATCTAGAGTTGAAATTTGTGTTTTTGACTTTTCCCCAAGTGAGGTCCACCCTTAATCTTGCTGTATATCAATTTCATATAAAGAAAAGAGTTCATACCAAGTTGATCAATGACAAGCCAACCATCTCTTGTGGTTTTGTTTTTATAATGATGCTATTTTGTGAAAATTGATTACTAAATAAAGTTTTTCTTAGGTTTTGGAGTATATTCTCCAAAAATAAGTGTTTTATCTCCTTAACGATTCAAATATATGTGTTTTACATATAATCTTGTGAAAGTATAGTAGATATGAAAGAAAAAAAAACATTTCCTTGTCAAGTATATTAAGTAAAGATTTATAGATAAGTAATGGTTTTTCATATGATATTACATTATATACATTTTACAGCGCTTATAAATGTGTAAGTGCAAATGGCCATGTACATCAAACATGGTGGCCCCATTTTCATAATTTTCATATTCATTTGAAAAATGTTAGGGATGGTCATCCCTATGATTTCTTTATAATTCGGAATGTTAAATACAAAAGAGAAGTGTTTACTCAAATAAATTAAATGCATATTTTTATAATTTTTTGAAATATAATATTATAATAACATCACCTAGTATATATTAGGCCATGAGAATGTGGGAACTAGAAGAATGACTGTGTACCAGCACTCTTATCCATTTACATGCGTTATATGAATTGATTTACACCGTATATGCATTGATCCTCATTTGGGATGATGAATAAGATTTATTTCAATTAGCAAATAAAACATGATAATCATGGATAGATAAGTTAGCATGATAGTAAATAATGGAATAACAACTATAATCAGAATATCAGAAAAAATCATTTGGATAACTGTCTATTCCGAAATACTAATTTATCCAGTAGTGCCAAGACGAACCAAATAGTGGGGTGGGTAAAACAACAAATCACTCTTTCTAATCTCACCTTCTCACGCCACCCCAAACAAATGAGAGGGTCCACATGAATCCAAATCTTGTCAAATGAAAGTAAATGTTCAATAAAAGAGGATGTCAGCTCCACATTGGCCTGTCTCAACAAACTAAGCTAACATCCAGTTTTTGCTTTGTTTCTTATAGGTGGTACTCATATAATTAATAGAGGGGGGCTAAATTTGATATTCTACCCCATTGACCACAGGAAATCTACCAAGTTTTCAAAGTTTTTGGTGGGTTTGAATGGGTAGGAATAAATTTGATTAGATATCCTAGCCAATTGACTACGAAAAATCTACCAAGTTCTTCAAAGCTTGGTGGGTTTGAATAGATCAGTGGGTAGGAACCAGGAACAATATCAATGTGGGTGTGGTTACATGTACATGTATATAATTTTATATAATTAAATGGGAGCACAAAACACCATGTTTTGAGATATGGGTTCCCATTTCAAATTCAAACTTTTCACTCTCTTGGTTTGTGCTGCATAGAATTTCCAACATTTGCATTTCTAATGCATTCAACTTAAGACCCAAATACAAAGTGGGAACTAGCATTTAAGCTTTACATATTCTAAACAGAGGCACTTGTCTTGTATCCCCACACTTGCACCACCACAATGGCATGAAGATGTGCGTTCGGGTTATTTTTTTTATGTCTGCAGTGCAACAATAGACACTCTTGTTCAGCAAACAATGCACATGCATTCGAGTATGCAGACATAACTCATACTAAAACCTTTATTAGATTAATTTGTCACATCATCTTAACCAGATTATTACATTCAACAGTCTTGTGATTGTAACAACCCCTACCATGAGTTGAAGGTCATTCTTAAAAAAAAAAACAGAATAATGTTACATTTAATAATTCTTATAGTCACTTTTACAGTCTTCAACACATTTTGAGTTTTTCTTTTAAACCATATACTTGTCTAATGAAATATATAATTTTATAAATTAAAGTACATACTCAAACAAATTTAAACACATTTTTTACATTTTCAAAATTTTCCCTAAAAAGGTTGTTTACACCACATAGTAGAGTTAATACTCCATAAGAACATTCTGAACTATCACCACTAGAATAATAGCAGAAATGACCGAGTATATTAGCACCCTCAGAAAAAGTACAAGATACGTACAAAAAATGAAACGGATGGTGGCCCATAAGAAGCCTCCCTAGTATGATTTGTTTTTCTTCTTTTGGATGCATTACACATCACCACAAATCTAACCCCACCCCCCCAATCCATAATTCTTTCTAATTTGGCTCCACTCCCAACCACTTTAAATGATCCCCCCCACTCCCCCCCCTCCATTCTTCCTCACCTCAACATCTCCCTTTCAATATACAACACAACCATTACATTGAGAAATAGAGACATTAGAGAGATGGCCAAAGACCAAGTAGAGGAGGATGACTACATAGACATGGACATTAGCTCCTCCAACACCACCTTCATTTGCTACACCATAACCTCCCCTCCCAACTCCAAAGAATTTGAGTTCCACCTCTCAAACAACCCAATTGAGCCACACCCCACAACCTCCCCTGCTGATGAGCTCTTCTACAAAGGCAAGCTCCTCCCTCTCCACCTCCCCCCTCGCATTCAAATGGTCGAAAACCTCCTCCAACACTCCTTTCATGAGCCCACCAAACCACCCTCTGAAGCCATTTATGCCTCCACCACCACCACCACCTTGTCCACCCCATTCGAGTCATGCAACGTATCGCCCGCTGGTTCTTGCTATGTGAGCGGGGAACTCAACCCCGAAGACTACTTCTACGATTGCCTCGCCACAATCGACGATACAGTTTTAGCACAACATACGAAGAAATCTTGGTCCAAGAAGCTCAAGCTGATAAGGCAGTCCTCTTTGAGTCACAAGTTGAGGGCGTCCAAGGCGTACCTTGCTTCGCTTTTCAGCAAGTCCGGTTGCTCGGACGCGAATTGCACGGATGCAACGAAGAATGGGGAGCTCGCGAAGGTGAAGTCGAACAAGAAGAGCCCATCTGGGAAGATTAAGAGAGATGTGAAGGAGAAGACTAGTGAAGAAGAATGTCATAGGAAGTCATTTTCAAGATCCATTAAGCGGAATTCAGAGACGAAAACTCTGTTTTCATCATCATCTTCATCATCATCTTCTTCTTCTTCTTCATCGTTTTCGGGTTTGAATGCGATGAAGAGCAGTAGTAGTGATGGTTCTGATATTGAGAGTTCAATTAAAGGAGCTATTGCTCATTGTAAGCAGTCTCAGATGCTTGACAGTCTTCCTAGAAAGAGTGCTAGTGATGTTGGTTTGTGTTCCTTGTATCAAGAGAAGGCAGGGTTATGCAGGGGGTGACTAATAAAGAGAGGTTGTGATGTGTTTTGAGTGGGTGAGATTGTGTATATGCGTTTGATTGTTTTTCAAGAGAGAAGCTTTCCTCTGTTGTTTCTTTTGTGGTGGTGGATCTGGTGAGGTTTTCTTTTGGGCTTCAACTGATTCTTTTTTCATCTATTCAAGAGATTACAACTTTCCTTCAACAATGGTTGTGTTTGATGGACAATGAGTTGATATTTTGTTTCATGTTGTTTAGTGTTTGATCCTTTTAAAGGTGAAGTTGATCTTTGTTTGCACATAATGGATGGTAGGAACAAGATTTAGTCAATCTGTATGAGTTGGTCATTTTCTTTGCATCTATAACATCCCAAATTGAGGTGAATTTCCTTAATGATATTGTTTTATTAAGCTCATCATATTTTAAAGTTATAGTCTCTTCATATTTGTATCTGCTCCTAAATCTTTTGAATACAAATATTTATTTTGTCAAATTTGGATCTTTTTCATATTTCAAAGCGGATATAAATATTTTTTAGATAATTGATGTGTTTATATCAAATGACATGTTAGAAATGACAGATGATGTTCTTGAAAAAACTAAGCCCCCGTTTGGAACGAGGATAATTTTTATTCTAGGGTATAGATTTATCCAAGCATAAATGAGTATAAATAAGGATAAAGTGATTTTGTGTTTGGTTGTATTTTGAATTATTCTCATTGGTAAACGTAAGAATAAATGTTTTGTTGTTTGGGTAAAATGTGAATAAAGTATGGATAAGGATTTATAAAAGGTAAAAAAGTAATGATAGTTGATTTGACAGGTGATTTATAAGAGGTGATGACAGTTGATTTGACAGTGGGCCCACATATTCTTTAGGTGGAATAACCTAGGATAATTTTTATTCTAGAGGTTGATTGGAATCTCTATACCACTTTATCAAGGTTTATTCTGGTATAATTTATCTGGGGTTATCCGGGGTAAACAAACACCCCCAAATACTTATCCGGGGTTATCCGGGGTTATCCGGGGGGTTATACTCCTTCCAAACAGGGGGTAAGGGTTGAGTCGGGATTTCAGAGCTTCTAATATTTTTTAGAGATCCTAGAAAGTAAATGCAAGTGCTATTTAAATTGTGAGGATTACAATTAATCATACAAAATAATTCAATTTAAACAACATATAATACAAGCATACATGATTTCATAAATAAACATCTATTCATGTAATTTTCAGAGCAGATTCATTTTTTGCATCTGCTTTTAAATCCTTTTGGATATTCAAATATCAGATAATTTTTTTTATTTTTCATATACATATTCAAGTAGAAAGGAAATTTTTGAGTAATTAACAAACTTAGTTATCAACTTCCAACTTCACCAACCCATGCATAATTCTGAATAACATTCAGCAAAATCTTTTGCTGTGTCACTTGGAAACTATGGAAACTATAATCACATTGGCTAAACTTCGAAGTGTTTCTACTAGGAAAATGACAATACAATATTGAGAATATTTTAATTGGAGTTCTATAAAAATCATTATAAAAATAAAATACTAGACCAGATCTTTAAAAAGACAAACAAGTTCAGGATTCAGGGGATATGTGTATCATCACATCCTCTCACTTCCCCTTCCTTTGATGTTACATTTCTATGTATACTCAATCATCAATCTTGGTTTTTACCATAATTTAGAATTACTACTTGCGCAATATTAAGTTGAATCAATAACATAAGCTTTATCAGTGGTTGTTTAATATTTGAATCCGGTACTACAAAAGTCAAATTCAACATATTTTTTTCAGATTCAAGGATATGAATCTAGATTGAAATTCAAATTCATGAGATAGAGATCTAGATTCAAAAATATCATGATCAAGAAATCTATATTCAAATTCATGAGATAGATCTAGACTCAAAAATATCAAGATCAAGAAATCTATAAGTCATGTTATTTCATCTGCACGTGTTTTCTGCGCATGTATTTACCAACTACACATGTATGTTGTTGTGTACAAAAACATATGCGAAGTTAGGAACAATTTTTAATGATTTTCAAGCAAAGTCAAAATATTTGTCCTTGATAAATCATGCATTTTTTTAAACTACACTTCAAACATAAAGAGTTATATATAAAAAAAGTCATCACCAGAGTGGTCACACACAAAGAATTATATATTCGTTAGTCATGTAACTCAAGTTTATCCTTTCTTAATTATTTCAGTTAGGTAGTACTTCAAGTAATTAATATATGTCTAGGTCTATAGTCATGACACCTGCTCTGGCAAATCATCTGCCTAGGAGCTTTCAAGTGCCCATCCCATTGAACCATCTGATAATAATTTCATAACTTCTTTTTTACATGAAAGATACCATTGAACAACACTAAACAATGTTTTAAAGGCATAAACAGCACATATAATAATCTTTGTATAAACATTGACAACAAAATCACCAAACCCACTTGTCTATTTCTCAAGAGAATACATATCACATTCTCACATTCATTTAATCATGTCTATGCAAACCCACTCAAAGGACAAAGGTAAACTTAAAGCATGGGACAAATAAACCTTAAACTAAGTGAATATGTCAGTGAAAGGTTTGACAGGATTAAAGCTAAAAAAAGCAGCCCAAAAACAAAACCCACTATTGTTGTTGGGCATTTGCAGGGCTGCAGACCATAGAACAAGGATTCTTTACTTATGATATCCAAAGAGAGGTGCAATGAAACCTATGAGTTATATTTTTCAAAACGTTGCTTTGTGATTACATGACATCAGCTAGTACCAATGTTTATTTAAATAGCTTCCCTTTAAAACAGTGATGTCTGTTTTTCATAGAGCAATATCTTCCTTGTTTGCTTAAAGCTTGTGTGATGGTTTGGCAACAGAAGTGACCATCTGTCACTGTTTGAGGTCATTTACAAAAGCTTTACTGTCTGTTGTTGATCCCTGCATTTTGTCTTAACAGTGGCTACTTGTTGTCAGTGCACTTAAAGGAAGCCTATGTAGATGGTGGGCAGTAGTAATCTATGATCAAAGGTTTGGGCCAATCCTCATGACTTATTCAGAATTTAAGAATAATTTTGTAAAATTATGCAGTTTGATATAATTCATGTTTAAATTCAGGGAAGTTATGTAAAATAAAATAGAAAAATTAATTATGAGATGAAAAATCATTAATATAAATTAAATCCATGATTACCCAATTCTTTAAACATTTCAAGGACTGTGGAGTTCAAGTTATAATATTTAAATTTAGATAATAATATCCAACATAAAATCTATCACAACCAAGTTTAGTCGAACATTTTTTTTAGTTTGGAAAATGTTATACTCAACCCATTTTTAGCCTTTCAACACCCTTTTTAATTTTGTTTTATAAAAATAGTATACCCCATCTAATGATAACAATGTATGTCCTTGTATTAAAAAATTAAATATATACTTTAATGAATAGTAGACTTATTCATAAAATGTGTGAAACAAAATTTCTAACAATATATATACTTCATTGAATCAGTGTAGGTGGTATAACCGTATAAGGGTGTTTAATAGGTTAAATATAACAGTGCACTTTTAGTTTTAATCTTTTAATACATATTTAAATCATTTAATACGCGAATGATTTAATACAACGCGTATTATTGATGGGATGTTATCTAAACAGCGATTACAATTAATATGCCAATTAATTCAGAGCATTAGATGGGAAGGGAGCCAATATTACAAACATAATTTACTAAAAGGACACCTTTATTTTAGATGTCAAACAAAAATGATGAGAACCCTTTTAAATCAGATCTCATGAGCATCATGAAGAATTTACATGAAAAGCTAGCAAAACAAATCAAGGTGTCTTGTGAAGATACAGACGTTCCCTTCACTTGCATGCCTTTTGGTTTATCAGTTTATTGTGTACCACTTTCAATGCAGAAGCCAATAAAGATATGGCACATGAGCCGTGTCAGATGGAGTTGCAGTACCAACTCTTTAGTTATTTATTTATTTGTCATGTTTATACACTTTAGTCCAAAGCCATGTCTTTAGTGAAAGTGGCAATTCACTAGAAAAGATGAAAAAGGAGAATAGAAGAGGACAAATTCCCTTTCCATTTCCACTGCAGTGTTCAATTCACCTAACCATCAGAGAAGAAATTTGCATAAAAGGCCGAGTGACACTCAATGGGAGGTGGTACTTGGGTGGCCAATCACAATGAAAACCTCTTTGAAACATGCAATTCAAATCTATATAAATTTTAATTTAAATCTTTATTTGGTTAAGACTTTTCAACAAAGTATACCACAATACGATTATTGTAAAGATTTTTTGTCATGGCCCGTGTAAAAAAAAAACACCGGCACGTGCACGCCACCTAAGTTCTGATACTAATTGTGGCGGCTCGTGTTTCAAACCACCGACACGTACACGTCATCAAGGCTCTGATACCAACTGTGGCGGCCCGCGTCTCAAAATGCTGACGCGTCACGTGCTTAAAATGTCACCATAATCTCTTTTTTTTTTCTTTCTAAAATATCGAATTGTCCACTCTATATAATCACATATGATAGCAATACTGGGATAACAGATAATCAACATGATAAGTATAATCACCTATATCACAACACACCCAAGAAAGTTTAAGCAGTCAACAGAGCATCTAACACACCTTACATACAGTCATCCATATATACAGAGCATTTAACATAGGCATGATTCGCTAAACCAGCCTCTACCAAAATAATCATATACAGGTCCAAAACATCAACACACACACGCACACACACACACACACACACACACACACACATATATATATATATATATATATATATATATATATAGCCGATTATATATCATATATATATACGGTCGGGTGCGATTCACGTCGACCGTTGGATGCGATGGACCCGCGATCGGACGGCCCACGTCGTAAACGCACCGACCGCATACCGCACGTAATCGCGACCATGGGAGCCGATTAGGTGCGGTTTACGGTCGGTGCGGTGCGCGATCACGGGCCGTCGATCACGGGTCCATCGCATCGGACGGTCGATTCGTCGACCGTTGGATGCGATGGACCCGCGATCGGACGGCCCACGTCGTAAACCGCACCGACCGCATACCGCACGTAATCGCGACCATGGGGGCGATGACGTGCGGCGGCGACGTGGGCCGTTCGATCGCGGGTCTATCGCATCCAACGGTCGACGTGAATCGCCCCCGACCGTCCGATGCGATGGACCCGTGATCGACGCCGCACCCGCCGTTTCGCCGCACGTAATCATCCCTCTATATATATATATATATATATATATATATATATATCACCAGCTGGACATGGCACCAAAAGAAGACTAAGCCAACGTCCACAAACCCCACCTCTACTCTGCAAAAATAAGAGAAAATATAATGGAATGAGCGAAAGATGCTCAGTAAGTAACCCAGACATTCCACGCATAAGGAAAACAATAATGACGCCCAAAGTCAAGCTCAGTAATCTCAATAAACATCAGGTCAAAGTATAACGACAAATGGAACCACTGTATAAGCATCAGCGGAGAACAATAACATCGCTGATATATAAACATAGGAATGAATAGCTCAAACTAACACCTTACAACTGATAAGGCCAATAAATATCATCAAGATGCATCACAATTGAACTGAAAGCAAGTACTCTGAAATTACCCATCAATCGAAATGATGTAAATCAAATTAAATTAAATCACTCATGGCCCTGGAAATGTCACAGTGCTACAAGAATGATAAGGGAATCACAATTCTGGCCTCTAAATGTCCAAAGCGTATGATTGACCATCTGCACGACCCCATCTTGGCCCCTATGTCCAAGATATCCACATACCTCGCGTGTGACCCTCGGATCATCCACTGCGGATTCACTACCTGGCCCTTGGAATGTCCAGGCATGACAGGGTATTCTCAAGTCCCCTTCGCTGGACCGTACATACTTATGCACGCTAGGGAGGCAATCCTCAACTCTCACTGTAAGGTCTATGGTCATCCAACTCCAAGTACACAAGAGATAATATAGAGGTAACGATACCAAACATACTACAAGGCTTCATAGTCAGACAACACAGCCATTCTGATCATAAGAAGATATCGAATAACTAGGATGTATATGATAATATCAAGGAAAGCTCACAATACTAATAAGTCAATTATAGGCTTCACGAGATATAATTGAGGAAACTAACCTGGAATCCAACAAAAGAATAACTTCAAGATACAAAGAGACCAATTATAAGAATATTTTAAAATCTCGAACAACCACAGTCTAATCACAATGAATGAATATGTCTCAATAATAGGTCATTTAAATGCAGTACTCATAATTGAAATCATCTGGATTATCAAATACAATTGAATAGCCTCAACACCAATAAAGTGTAGAATGGAATGAAAAAAACAAATGTCGAAGCAACAATATCACATGGAATGGAATGGAATGGAACAAACAATATCAATCGGGTCACTTACAATAATACAACGTGGAATGGAACGGAACAAGCAAAAATCAGGTCACTTACCTCACAATTCACAACCCCAAGCTAGACTCACCCTATTCCAGCTCTTAAACCACGCAAACAGGAATCCACTGATAGAAATATAACCTCAATCAGATACTAAAATATAACCCTATTAATCAAACAATTCCCAAATCCACCAAGACAAACATGACATCTTCACTACAAATCCTAAAATTAACACCATAAAAACAACTCTCTTATTATAAAAAAAAAAGGTAAAAGAGAAAGATAAACACAAGAGATTATAGAGAACTATTCTTCAAGAGATTCTTATTTTCATTTCCATGCCTTTCATGTTTTACAAGCCCTCTATTTATAGGGGAAATAACCATAATGATTCATTCATGTATTTCCACCATACATGAATTTACAATTAATTTGATACACTAATGTATACATGCACCAAGAGGTCATCCATAATTACATGCATCTATAATTACATGCACATTCATATGCATGTATTTACAACACACCCATATACATGTATTTACAATAATATGCATGTATTTACAACATCTCTAATCTTATTTATCCAGCCCCAAAAACATATTCATATTCTAGCCCCAAATTATCAATTTGATTCAAAACTGAAATAAAATAACCCTATACGAAGAATAACAATGAAAAGAATAAGAATCTTTACCCAGTGCAGCACGAAAATGCTCGATGAATCTTTTTCTAATTTTTTTAATTTTTTCCTTGATTTCCCCTTTTTATTTTCCCTTGAAATGAGTCTTGTCGACTCTCTCTCTCTCTCACTCGCAATTAATCACCAACACCACCGACAATCCATCATTAAAAACTTTAGATTCTGTCAAATTACATAAATGTCCTTCCACTAAACTCTGCGCAGCCTCAACTCAAACAGTCATATCTTTTGGCAGGGAAATCCACTTCAGATGAAACAATTTTTGTTGGAAAGATAACGAAAATATCGTCAACTTCTCTATTTGAGCCAAGATCAGAAGTAGCCTCCAACTATATTAAAAATAGCGACAAACAGAAGACCTCGCGATTTCTTCTTCTAAAGGCAAGAAGGGTAAAATAGCCATAACTTTTCCAATGTAACTCCAAATGACACAAAACCAATTTTATATGAAAGATAACAATAAAATGAAGACATCATATATTTATCGCGAATCCCAAATATGTCTCAAAGTTGTTTTCCAAAAATTAAACCAAATGCAGAACTTCAGGGATATTAAAGATCAAAAGTCTAATAGCATAAAATTATCATCTCCTGCAATCTAAACACATAAATATTAGCATAAACCAGCATAAGAGAGTTCGGGTTATTACATTTTTTAGCTATGTATACCAGAATATAGGATATTGTAATGCCCATGGGTTTAAATTTATTTTTTCATTAGAAGTTTGATAAGTTAGTCTCGTTTTATAAATTATTGACTGTCATTTAGTCTAATATGTATATATTTCTTTAATACCAATTTTATCCTTAAATAGAATGTATGGCAATGTAAAAGAGAAAAGAGAATAATTGATGCACATTTTTCTATTATAAATATTTTATATAAGAGCATTTATTTATTTATACTAGTGATAATAAAATGATATAGATCCTAATACGTCTCTTGAATGGACTAGTTCAATCACAAACCACTTTTTTAAGATAAAAAGAGGTACTAAATTAACAACTATACGTCCAATATCTTTGTTGTTAAGGTAGCGTTTGAAAATAGGTCTACACAAATTTGTCAAGACTTATTTTCAAATGCATGCCTTAGTCATCCCAGCTTTTGAAATAAATAAAAAATAACTTTTAATTTAAAATAAAATATTTCACGAATATAATAAAATTAATTTATGATAAAATAATTTTAAAAATTGCTTTGACATTTTTAATTAAATTCATTTTCAAACGCTATAAATCAAACACAAATTTGTCAAGACTTATTTTCAAATGCATGCCTTAGTTATCCCAGCTTTTGAAATAAATAAAAAATACTTTTAATTTAAAATAAAATATTTCACGAATATAATAAAATTAATTTATGATAAAATAATTTTAAAAATTGCTTTGACATTTTTAATTAAATTCATTTTCAAACGCTATCTAAATGGTTTTATATAACATTTCACCACTTTACATAATGACATTTCAAAATTATATAATGATTGGCGAACCGCGTTTTGGAAAATCCGGCTAAGCACATGATAAGGGTGCGTTTAGTTGCGCGATTGCGCAGCGTTTGCGATTGCAGGAAGCTGCGTTTACAATCGTACAACCAAACAGTTTTACAATCGCAGTTTTAAATTCAGCGATTGTAGACAAATAGTGTCCAAAAGCTGCGATTTCAAAAAACTGAGAAAGTGAGCTTCCTGCAGAATCAGTTTTGCAATCGCAGATTCTGCAGAATCCGTTTTGCAATCGCGCAACAAACGCACTTGAGGGAACCAATTTAAAAAAAATATTATATCATTGTTATAACCATCTATTTATGTCACTTCAAAGAGGACTTTAAACTCATGAAAGAAAAGTAAATAAAAAAACTTCAAACTTAGTGATTGGGGCCTAAAAGGATTTTTAGAACATTGATACATATACAGATTGATATAGAGAGTGGTTTTCAAAGATTTGACTCAAAGATCCACTTCTTTGACCGTTGACCAACAAAAACTGTGTTTAAAAGATGGATACAGGGGAGGTGACAAAGGCATGTGATCAAAGCTATACGCGTCGTGCTGCGAGATCGATCTCTCTCAGGACATTTGACCTAATTATGGAACTCGTATCTTCTACTTGGAGTCATTTGGATTAGCAGAATCTTTGTCTTGGTGATCTGGAGAATGGAAACAACACAAGAAAATGCAGTCATCTACTGATACATTGGAACTGAAAAGGACCACAGTAGACACTCCACATGAGCCCTTAAACATGCAGGTGTCTAACAATTCTATCATTGGTGGCTGGATTTCAAATCTTGTGGTAATGTCACTGGAATTTAGGATTTGCTTTGTAGCAGCTAATCAATTGATAACACTCTTTATTGTTCAATGGATGTCCATGCTTTAAGAATTGGGCTTCATGATCAACAAATTTAAATATTTAAAAATATGTGGTCCTCAGGTAACCCTAATTATAGTACTATTTTATTAACCAGGTATACACTTTATGAATTTTTATTTTTGTCTAATAAAAAAATTGATATTTTTTTCCTGAACAAGGACTGAAGCTCAATTATGTTAACCCCTGTTTAAGGTTTAAGATAAGACATAATCTTATCTGGAATAGATTGTGAGATGGATAGATATAAGGGCAATTTTTGTTTTTGTCATTATTATTTATGTCTAGTGTGTTTTTAGGTTGCATAAAATATGTATGATAATTTCTGCATATGATAACTTATCAAGCATAGTTATGAGAGTTTATTCTTTCTTCCTAAACTAATTTGCATTTTGGCTGTCTATGCCTTTTTCCAACCCTTGTTCCTCCATTCACACGGGGGTTCAAAACATTATTCATCATCCATACAATCGCTCATCTACATCATGAGTTAAAGAAGCAAGGATGGATTTTTTTTCTGGGTAAAGGTTTAAACTTATATATACTATCAAAAAATAAAAGCATGTGATATATAAACCTGTCAACTTTATTCTTTGATGATTAGTTAACACTCAAATGAGTCCAAAAGTGAATCTACATCATACATGGAACCAAATTTGATGAAAGAAAAATGGACTGAGACCTGTTTATCAGGATTGATTCTGAATCCTGTTGGACCCGAATGCAACTTGTCTAATATAGATATAAATAAACATTAATGGAGTTATTATAACATTACCCTTATTTTTTTCCCCCTAAAAAATCTTTGTGAAAACATTATTTGACTATAAAATGATTGCAAAAGCCAACACAAGGGGAGTAGAACAGATGAAATATAAAACACTAACAAATAGGCTACTCTGATGTGCATCAGACAATCTGGAAGCATCATGGAGGCATGAGAACACAGTGAAGACTTCTTCAGTAAAACTACAATAAAATTTTGGCATCTTGTAATCTCACAAATATGTATGAAAACCATCAACTATTGTATACCCTCTTTGAAAATGGTAGCTTCCATTTTGATCATTGTTTGGTATTTTCAACATCCAATACATCCTAACCTTCTATACGGTATTTCTAGTATTCAGAACGAGACTTTTCAATTCAGGCATTAAGCTCTCCAACAATTCCCTCTTACTCAGAATCCTGTCTGATGTACAGTCTTCTTCCTACGCATGGTAAGAACAAGGCATCATCAGTATTGGATCCTTTAATGCAACCAGTATTCAGAAATAACATATGATTTGGATATTAAGAAAAGCTAAGTAGATTTCTACTCACATCTCCAGTTGCAGCAGATTGAAGAGCCAAAAGAGTAACAGTTGCGGCATGGTAATCCATTAAGACGCTATATGTAGAATCTGCCAATTTATCCTGATAGAGTGGAAGAAGTGGTTTGTAAGACTTGATAGTCAAAGATTGTATACTTGTTTTTATGCATGCTTAATGGCCATTTTAAGTGGCAATCTATTTGATATTCAACAATAAGAACAATAACTTGTTTACTGAATCAAGCATATATGAAAAAATAGGCATACATGCAAAAGGGAGATGAAATGACTGTGTTTCTAGAAAAAAACATTACAACAAGAACCGGAAAAAAGAGTATATTATTCAATTTGGTTACTGTGAATTATTCAGATCTGGTTTAAAAATCTCACTCTAGTCGCCATTGCAAAGAAAAAAAGAGGAATTTCTTCAGTAACTCCAGAATGAAGGATCCATTGCAAGATAAATCCATGCATACCTTTAACATATGTACAGCAACAGAGATAGCCCTTCCTGGTGCTTGAAGAATCTTGTTATGAACCTAGAAACAACAAAATGTGAAATAATATCTCACATGAAGGGGGAAAATCAGAAAAATTGCAGTCATAAATAGTTGAACTAACCTCTAAATATAGTAGAGAAATGACTTTCGGCAGAAGTGCAACAGGATCCGTTTCGGAGGTGACTTGTGCAATCAAATCCTGGCATTTATAATTAACCAAGAAAACCATCAGAAGTAAAAGTTACTCCATCCCATAACACCACAAAAGGATGATATGAGCTCCAATAAAAGGCATGACATCATCTTCAAGCTCTATACCCCCGTTTGGGGTGAGGAATAGGGTTATTCGCCCCTGATAGTTATACTGGGTAGATAACTATATGTGAAGAATAAACAATTATTGTTTAATTGCCTTATTTGATACTCATTGGAAAATATAAAAGTAAATTTTTTGCTGTTTGGTTCCCCCTAGATAAACTGAAAATAAGTGGTGAAAAAGAAACTGATAAGAGTTTATATGACTTATTAAATGATAATTCTACCCTTACATAAATTGTTTGTATTTGGGAATATGTGTGAAAGCGGTGTATGTGATATGATACATGCGATGTTTTTTGGATGCGAGTGAGATTGTTAAGTGAGATAATTTTTTTAAATAACATAGAAGGGTTTTTAATCCACTGGTATAGATAAGTCATGATAAACAATTCTACATCCCCCCTCTAGAATAAATTTGATCCATGTATAGCTATCATCGTACTCTTGCAAAACAAACAACTTTTTTTGCCTACACCTCCTTATTCTTGGGTTATTCCACACCCAAAATGGGGGGTACATGTCCTTCCCATACTGATATTCATAATGGAATAACATGAAAAAGTTACTTGAATCCTTTCAATGGTTATCTTGGGACTCTAAAATTCTCATTATATAAATACTGACATCTGTACATATATAATGGTATTCATCACATATATGTATGATTGGATACCTTGCGATAAGAATGCAGTAATGTCCTCTCAAGTTTCTTGTCAAGTTTCTTCAAATGCAACCCACTACAGAATAACAAAATTCAAGCTGTATTAAACTCAATTCGAACACCAACCAATCAGTAATAATTCCAATATCAATGCGGCAGATGATTACCTTTCATCTGCCAATGCTCGCAATGCTGTCATTAAGGTGTCCACACGCTGCAAAATAAATATGGTTAAACAACATAGATATATGTTGAGAAACATTTGCAGATATGAAGAAAGAGGAAAAAAAAGTGAGTATAAAGGAAGAAGCTGAGCACGGGGATACTCATGTACACAATAATCTAATGATATTGTTGCACTTCACTTCAATGTGTGCCACAGCCACAAATGACAACATTATTAATACATGCATTTCAGCAAACCTTGAATGCAATTTAATGAAAATATTGTGCAGCCTCCTCAGAATAATATATTCAGCATAAAAACATAATTATTTTAGTGAAATGTAAAAAATATTTACTGCTTAGAGATTATTGATGGTAAAATAATGGTCAAAAGGCATATTATACAATTTGTAATACTGTAAATGTTTAAGTGCTGGAGTGTGTGATTTGCCTCAAAGATATAATCCTGTAGAACCTGTACCTTGAAACTACACTGGTCACGTATTGCATGGCATCTTGATGCGAGAAATCAACTACATAATCAGTTCAATTTATAGAACCTGTTCCAATTCCGATACTACGAACACCACAAATTCATTTCACTTACAATTTATAGGCCAATCACGCTGCAATGCATGTTATATAATGACAATAATACAATCAAATTGTGTAGTGCAAACCTATTATACATTAAAAATTGTATTGGTATCTATTTTCTCTAAACATTGAATATCACTTGCAAATTTGCCTACTATATTGAAGTGTTCTATAATCTACATTTGCCAGAATACACATGCCAGAAACCTGAGAAGCCTTCAAGACTTAGCACTTGTGTCCAGTGTCAAAGTCCTACTGACAACATCTGGAGAATGGATTGAGAAAACTATACTAGCTTAAACAAAGTATAATTACTACTCTTTTCTCCCATTCATCACAATTCCTACATATTATCTTTATTATTTAAGAGATCATATTTTGCAGCATCTCCATGTGCAATGGAAAAAAAACCTAGCTTTTCAGGTTTAGAGTAAGAACTATTTACTATGATCACATGAGCCGCCTCATGTTATTTGATATCCAGGAAGACAAACATACCAATTTTCATTACAGGGTACTGTACACAAAATATATAAAAATAAATGGAAGAATATAGTAAAATTAAAAGAATAGATATCTGATTATATCATAAATTATTTATAAATTATCATCAAAGACATTTATACTTTCAATACATTGAAAATCAATATGACTAGAAATGACAATGAAGATGTCACAATAGATTTGAGTGCGCCCAGAATCGAGTGAAAATCCAATTCCCAGTAAAATGATAGTTGACATTAAAATAATAAAAATAAAAATGATGGATACTATTAGATATCAAGTTGATATTAGAATAATAAAAATAAAAATGATGGATAGTATTAGATATCAAGAGCAATATGTCTAAAGCAGTTCTCTTGTAAAATGCTTAACACAGAGGACCAACAAAGCAGAAATTAGGCAAAGGGAATAAGCATTTATGTACTGACCTTTCCCTCTAGTGCTTCAACGGATGCTAGAGCCCTCACTGAAAGAATGCCAGGCAAACTCTTTGCCTGTTAATAAAAGCCATTTGAATAAAGATACAAAAATTAGAATGGTGCCATGACAGAAAACCTCCCACCAGCTTTTCCGATATCCCAGTCACGCACCTAAAGGGAAGTGGCATCAAGTGGGTAACCAATGTAAACTGTGCCTAATCATTTTCTAAGCATTTCAAAACTATGTTGATAACTAAGGATCACATAGTGGGGATGTAGGAAATCACAGCCACGTTCCCACTGTGACACTTGATTTTGGCAATGCATTGATGATATCATTAAAACCATGATCTAGAAATCAGAGAAAGAAAATGCATACAAGTGAAATTCTTTCCGCAGGACTTAAGGACACTGCTTCCAATTTCAAGGATTCCTGCACGTCAATTCCATTCTTCAATTTGTTGTCCATATCCTGCATAAAAATGTAGTAATTTTTTCCAGATTCATCTCAAAGCATAAGGAAGTAAAACAGAAAAAGAAAAGAAATGCTTGGCACCCTGTATATATAAGACAACCACACTGCGGTTGGTAGAATTTTATAATTAAAATATGAGGATTTACATTAAGAATAATTGATCAAACAACTCATTCAAAGCTGATTATTGGAAGTTTGAATGGCTAGAATATTATTTATTATGCCTATTTTGCAAGATATTATTGCTAGTTGGTTGATACATCTAGATTTCAAGGCTTACCAGAGTTAGCAGGAGTCCATCTACAATAGAAGTTGCTGTTGTTTTGAGAAGATGCTTGTGTAAAGTGACCTAAAAATTCAACACAGTCAGTGAAATTCCATTTCTAAGCATAGTAGTTCATAAGAATAAATACTAGTTTAACAGCTCACCGAAGTTGATGGATCATCTTCAAACAAATCAAGTGCTTTCTCATATAACTGCACATCTAAGAAAGCCTGCAATGAAATAAAACATAAACTCCATCAGAGAAGGAAAATTTTAATGAGACAGGAGTCAGAAAATGAAGCAAAATATCACAAGCATAGACATTTTTTGTGTGTCCAATGTTCTTGTAGATGAAATGTTGGATACACATTATCAGGATTGTTTTTCAGATAGGTAAGTTGTTTTTCCACTTAAAATCAACCATAGGTTTGTGAGAATAAATGGCTCTCTTCCCTATAACAATACTACTACATGGTAAAAGATAGAGAGGAAGATATTGTGACATTACTGGTAAACAATATTAAAAAACGAACCTCTTCCACATGCTTCTGCAAATTATCAAGCAAGCGGCGTCGTTTATCAGTATTCTCCATAATTAAGGCATTTCTTCTCTCTTTCCATGACTTGACAAGCATAGGCTTCAAATGGATAACAAGATGCCGAATCAGGGAGTTTGGGTTCTCCTCATCTGTAAACCATGATACTGGTTCAGTCATGACAGAGTTCCTAATAACTTTAAAGCAGCTAATAATTAATGGGAACAGTACTATTTGACACTCATTTTGACAAACCTTCAAGCTCTTTAAGATCTGGGAAATGAACTGCGATCCTTTGCATCATCCATTCATCAGAAGGGATGTTCTGGCTGTTTTCCTTCTTATCTGAACCTTTCTTCGCACCAAATTTCACTTCAGAGACTTGTGAGGAACCTGTTTCCTTGCTTCTTCGCTGATTCTTCTTTGTTTTAGCAGGAGCACTATACTGCATATCAGGATCATTCTCAGCCACCCCTGTCTTTGTTGGACCTGCAAGTTTCCCTCGTTTCTTCTTTGATCCCTTGTCGGGTATTTGTTGAGTACCAGCATGATCATCAGCAGTCTCACTGAACTGGGCGACTTGTTCAGAATCAACTCCAATTTTATGCTCCTTGGATGGATGCAAGTCATTTTTCAGCAGTTCACTAGAAGACTTGGAGAGCATGAAGCTCTCCATATCTTTCTCCAGTTGATCAAATACATTCTGCTCAACAAACCAACAAGAAATAAAAAAACATAATAAGAACCAAAATATCAAGATGCTATAGGCAAAGACAATGTAAAAGACTAACTCAGTGAATTCATCCATTAAACCTAAATAAAGTTGTAAATTCATCCACAAAACTCATTTTGCATAAGTTTTTTTTGAGAAACATAAAAAAATTTGCCAGTCGATTTTGTGATTGTTAAGAGTGCAAAATATGACATCCATAAAAACCATAAGAACTTGAGTGCAAGAGCCATATATTTGCGTCCCTGTCACACATGCATCCATGAGTGGAGACCAACCTACTAAAATATATTTGTGTGTGTTCCATGAGCCAGTGCCAAGTTGTTCACAGTGAACACAATCTAGAATGAGATTTAATAGTGGCAAAAAGGAAAGATGGAAGAAAATGAGATGTGGCAAAATTCAGGGTGCTCACGGATGAACAGTCCTATATACTTTTTTCTTTTATATATTCTTCTACATTGCAAATAGGAGATGGCTTATTTCCTCCTTTTGTTTGTTCATCCATGGGGATTTCCTCCGTTTTTAATAGAAATATAGAATTACAGGTGGTGAACCCAACTTTCCTGAGTAAAAGGAAGAAAACACCTGGTAGGTATTAAGTCAGGAGGATGAGGAAAGCAGAGGAAGAGAGAGATGAGATTGACACACTCTCAATTGTCAGAGGTCCACCTCTACCATTCCCCCTTCTATCCTAGCTCCCATGTTTCATTAGTGGATTGATATCCATGAATAATTTACACCGCTGTGCCCGCCAAATATATCTCCATCAAGAAATCATAAGATATTGGCTATACTGCACTACTACCATGAACCCAAACCACTTTTGCAAGGGGTTTTCCCAGAGTGCCTCTCACATATGTTTCATCCAATATGTTTATATATCAGTTAGTACATGCTGTTATCGGCTTCTATTGGCCAAAACTGGTGCAAGTAGAAACACCTGGTGGGTCTCGCCCTTCTTCAAGCCCATACAGGAATGCAACAGCTAACAACTCCAAGAATCACCAAAACGTAAAGTTATGGTGCAAATATTGGGTCATATCGATATAGAACTTTAAATTATATCATCTGACTCTTTTTTTTTTTGAAAATTGGTGTCCCCCTGGGTTGATTCCCTGGCCTCCTTTATGGAGAAGGGGGGTGCTAACCAACTTAACTAAAGCTCGGTTCGCAATATGATTTGGCTCTTTAAATATACGATTTGATGATGCCAGAATCACCAAGGAATTCTGAGAAGTTTCATCATAACATAAACAATGCACTTGAACTCTATGATCATGAGATTAATAATCAATTGTTAATTAGTTGAGTTGGAAATTACGTAATTAGATTATATGAATGTAAAAGTAATGAAAGGCTACTTAAAGGATTAGCAGTGTGTCAAACTAACCTTGATTAAGATGTTACTAATAATGGATGAGTCACCCAAGATCATCGCCTTATTGGCCTGCAAACCAAGACATAAAAGATTAATATATTGACAGCAACAAAAAAGTCCCTGCATCATAATAACCCACCTTTAATGCCCTTTGAACAGATGGGCAGAGAGACAAAAGCATGGATGCATCTTGGGGTCCAAAATATGAAGGTAAAAGTGATAAGCCATCTATCCTGCCACCATTCTTGTCATGTTAGCTAACAAAACATGCCTGTATTGTTAACATCAAAATTCCTAAACAATTTCCATTAAAATTGCCATATCATCCTTTTATTGGCTATGCACATCATGAATGCTAAAGGGGTAGAACATTGATGCACAACCACAGACAGAAAATTGTGGAATCTATATTACAGAAGCAAGCAACTTTATCCATAGAAATACTGAAGAAAAGAAGATTCTAACTCTACAACCAAGGTAGAAGAATAAAATATTTTTATATTGTTCTTTTAGCCACCTACAGCAAGCAGCAACATCTTCAGACAGTGGCATCACAACAATTTCATCAATTCACCAAACAATTTTCTGATGTTCCACAGCATTCCCTCTCCCAGCATATAGATCCTCATTGAAAAATAAAACTATAATGTATATTTCAATATGAGCCCGGTGTCACCAGTCACATCAAGAATATCTTAATAAATGATTCCATGAATATTATAATATATATAAGAAGCATAAAACGCATCCCACCAAATGCACAAAATACTGACACAAAGAGACCACAGAAAATAACTTCCTCTGCATGTCAGATAGTAAGAATCCCGGCAAGCCTCCCTGCTCCATATATGGAAAATATTAACAAGCCCACTCTAATGTCAGTAACAGTTGGTTTGATCTAACCCGTACTTTCATACCACAAATAATATAGCTCAATAATAACTAATGCAGCATATTATCATTGAGGTATCAACATTCAGTGAAGATCCTCGAGTCAGTGGAATTAGCTATCATCCGAAAAAGAATAACTAGTTAAATGTTCCTGGCTATATGGATGAGATTGGATTTTGGGGAGTTTTTTGTCCTTTTCCAGATCAAGAAAGATGGATAAGATCTCCGAAAACTGTCAGCTGTCAGTAAAATTGAAAAGGAAACATTCAAAAAGATAAAAAGGGCGAGCAGAGGAGAGCGATATGGACAAGGTTCACGGTTTAAAGAATGGTTTTGGTGCATGTATGTGTTCGTTATGTATCCATCAATTTTCTCTCTTTTAATGTTATAATGTAAGGAGATCCCTCGTCTCCTAATTCGGGGGTTTTCTTGAAACAAGATTCTCCTATATTTTATCCACAAAAAAAAAAAATTGTCTGATATATGCTCCATTGCCATAAAAATGCTCAAGAAAAAAGATTATAGGATTATAAAATAATGACTAAGAGGCATATGTCTATGGAGGGAGGGTGACAAAACGGTAAATCAAACAATACTTACTGGTAACTATGTAACCATAACATTCACAACAAAATAGCACTGAGTATCTGTAATATTATTCACTCACCAGATGTTGGGGATCCTTATGCCTCTTTAGAAAAGAAATCAGACTCTATGCAACTATGCCACACCAACCCCCCCCCCCCCCCCCACAACAAAAAAACACACACACACACACACAAAAAACAGATAAACATGTGCACACACACATCAAAGAAATGTTACTACATATGCCATATATCAAATTACCTCACAGCCTCTAACTAACAATGAAACAGCCAAGACAACCTCTTTGTCAAACAATCAAAGTAACAAAAGCTGTGACTCACCAACTGTGGCGTTCAACAGCATCTTCTACAGAAGCGTCCAAAATCTCGATCATTGAAGGGTGGACATAAACAGACTCCAGTGGTATGCCTTCAGGATATCTGGACTAAATTGTAGTTCAAAGAACAAGATTTGTACATGAGAGTATGGAAAAGTATATGATTCTCTTGAAAATGATTTGCAACCAACCAATTGTACTTGCATATACGAAAGGTAAAGCAAATACTTCCCATTAAATTACCTGCAAATACTGTTTCGGCTGAGGTATTGCAAGTTTGTGGATGGCATCATAGCTTATAAATGAATTCTGCATCCAGAAACAAGAATAGATGAGTTAATCCAAAACTGAACAACTCTCAGAATGATGTTAATTAGAAGAGTTCATCATGACATTACAATCATCCTTCTTTTATATAAATTTCAGCATAGACTATTTTTAGAATTCACTGACATCAAATATGATATACGTTGAAAACAAATATTTATCATGGAAGAGAATGTTATAAATCAGGTTTGGGATTGGAATAATCAAGTTACATCTCAATCCTAATTACCTCCATTTGGAAAAAAATGTTACGATAATAGATCAGTATTTGCATAAAGCAACAGACACTGTCAAAGTTAGATTGATGCATAATCCATTTAGGGATGGCAAATTATTATGTTCTCCTATAGCACACAATTTAATTATGAAAACAGATGAACAGATGGACTTTTATTTTTGAAGAAATATAGGGCATTCGTATTACAATGGCGCCATTCGACCAAAAGGAGATGAGGGATCCCCAAAATTAAAGAAAGACAAAATTGAAAAGGAAACAAACAAAAACACAAGTACCTCACAACAAGACAACAATCAAATCCTTTCCTGATCAAATGGACCTTAATTTATATTTTTCCAATCCACTGGACATATTAGACAGTTGATCTCAGACTACATATGCATTTTAAACACTGATAATCTTGTCAACATTTTTAAGCAAAATAAAAGGGTTGTGTTTCCAACAATTACTAATAAACACACAAATTCCAACCTCATGAAACCATAAAATTCAAACCTGAGAGAAGAAAGAATTCACACTTTCCCTTTGAGCATGAGCAAACACCTGCCCAAAACAAGTAAAACATTCATTGCAGGTATAAAACCTGTATCAGAGCCTCAATATAGGCAACAATTATAGGCCTTTCACAAATTTTTACAAAAAAAAAATCAATAAAGCTTGTTCCCCCAACTACTAGAAAAAAAAATAGATTTTGTTACAATTTTACACAAAAAGACAATCTACAAGCCAAAAGCATTAAAGTACTGTTTGGAGCAGTATTTATTTATTTTGTGAGGGGGGTTGTTTTGCAGGATATGTCCAATAATTGTTAATAACTTGAATCTAAAAGAAGCATTTACCTCTGGTGTCCATTGAACTCCTGCACGAAGTGATCCAAGGACTTCCCCCTCCTTCAAAATCCCATTAAACAGAGACTGAAAGAAAGCAGGTTCAACAGACACTCCAGTACTTCCATCCATACCTAACAACAATTGCTGCAAGGAGTTCCAAACAGTTGGCAGGTTTGTGGGAATGGTTATACTCCTTGCGGCACCACGAACCATTGCAGTTACACGTGCAACATATCCTGGAGTATATAGCTGACCACCTTCTAGCCTCCCTTTTATCTAGAGAGGAAATAGTTAGTAAATGATGTGCTAAAAGAGACAAAGGAAGTTATATATGAAGCAGCATTATATGGATGTAGATCAGCTTAAGTGGAACATGAATATGATTAACACCCTACAGTATGAATAATAATGTCTTACTAGCCAACTGGAATGGGTATATGTATAATAAAGTCTTACTAGCCAACTGGAATGGGTATCTAATGTGGTATTTCCAGCTGTGAAAATATAATGGATGTGGATGAGAGTATCCATCAATAGAAAAAAGGTAGACTTCATGAGGGGCATTGTCACTTCAATCAATTTATATTACACCTGCCATATCCAGACTTGATCCAGAGACAGATTCAAAACAAAGTGCATCTTCATTCTTCAGTTTCATCATACAATAATAATAGGACTTCACGAGTGTAATGGAATTGATAGTGAGAGCACAAAGATCTAGACACAACAGAATTCATATAGAATGTAATGACATTAAAACAGGAAACAAGAAGGCTAACTAAAGCCCCACTTAATGTAATTCTTGTGGAATGATTTTTGTATTTCTACAGTGAAGAAAATAGAATGGAGATAACAATTTTGTGAATTTTTTTTTTTATTTACACTGAAAGAAACTGATCCTTTGGAGCAGAAAATAATCTGTCTAAAGAAAGCTATGATTCCTCAATTTCAGAGAGAAACAGCACCAAAGAGACAAAATCTCATTCATACAACAACAGTAGAAGTCAGAAGAAACACACAAGAAATGGAGGAACATACAATGGTTTTGAGGCGGGGCTCCAGGACAGAGGCTACCAATTCCGACCCAACATTTAACTGAGCAGCTAGCTCTGCCAACGCAATATGGCTACACTCCTGAAGCCTCTCGTTGATCTCTTCCACAACAGTATCCCAATAAGACTGTGATATGATCTCCCCCTGTATCAGTGTGAGCCCCGGATCATGTGCCACTATCTGTTGGGCCTGTCTCTCAATGTGGTACAAGTCCACACCAACAATGTCAGAGAGATCGATAAGCGAAACACGACCAGTCTTTCTGATTTCCATTTCCATTTCGAGCTTCAGTTGATCCTGTCCCCAAAAAACATTTTCTAAAAATTATTCAAAAACAGAAACATAAAATCCAACAAATAAATAAATAAATCGACATGGTTTTGAGCCGAATTGGATGATTCGGGCTTGCATCGCAACATCCAAGGCATCGGTGTTGGTGAATCGGAAACCTTGTCGTTTCTTTCAATTGAATAAGGGTTTGGGCCGGGGAGATCCTTTGTCTCCATTGCTGCTTATGTTGGTTGCATTCCCCTTCATCTGGGAAAATTCACTGAACTTTTCTTTTTTAAAAAAATAGATAGGAACTTTTATTGGAAAATTCACTGAACTTGAATGGATGCCTCTGATTAGTAAATTCGAGAAGAGGAAGGACGGGTATTAACGCAGATCCGGAAGGCTTGCTTTTTTGCAAGTGGTGCTTTCTATCCTTGCGATCATTTTCCTTTCTTATTCAAAGATTGTGAAGGGCGTCCTTACGAGATTAGATTGAATCCGGAAGAGATTTCTGGGGAATGGAGCGAAAAGGGGTGGTCAGAAAGTGCATTCAGTCCAATGGAGCATGGTTTGCAGCACAACAAGAGAGATTCGGGGGGGGGGGGGGGGGGGGGGGGGGGGTATTTTGAATCTCGAGGATATGAATTCAGCACTGCTTTGCAAATGGTGGTTCAATGACAGGATTCAAATCCAATGCCAAGTGGTGCGTGTTAGATGTCAAAAATACATATTTTGATATACCTTTTAGAGTTGTCTTGGACATTTCCCTATGCAATTTCTACATACATATTAGAGAATTTTATTTTCAAAGCATAATATGCACAAATAAACTACATTTATACATTTCATGTGCATAATTATATTTGTCATGGAGATTCTAATATTAATCCAAATTTCATAGGATATGAAGATAATACATACTATTGGAGGAAAAGAACATGTGAATATTCAATTCCTAAAAGTCTACAGCAATTATGGAAAGAATGGATCATCACAATTGCCAAAAGAAGAGAGAATCTCCCTCACAAATCAGCTCCAACAGACAGCCACAAATCAGCAAATCTGATTTGTCAAATCAGTCTTAAATCCCTATCAAAATCACTAAAAATCAGCATTAGTCAATCCTCCAAATCCCCACCAAGACAGCTACAAATTCCTACCAAAACAGCAAGGATTTTTCAAATCCTGGGCAGCTGTCCAGCCTTAAAAGCCCTAGCCAATACAGCCCTCTATAAAAGGGGCCTGCAGAGAGAGGACAGCAGAAAAGAAGATTTCCAGCTGAGCAGAATTTTAGTTTTCCATTTTCTTGTTCTTTCTTCTTTATTTTAAGTTTTTCTCTTCAGTTTGTATTTCTTTGTATTAGACATAGATGCTATTGTATTTTGTTTATGTTTAATCAATAAAGAGTTCTTCTTTCTTTGATTTTCATGGAATTTTTTTATTGTTATTCTAGAATATCACCAACCATGGTAGGCTAGAGAATCCTCCCATCAAGGAGAGGATTCCACCCCATGAGTATGAGTGATTAGATCTTTTATTTGTGCATCTTATATTATTTTGATTTATGCTTAATGATTATATAGTTTCTTCAACTCAGATTTATCTTGATTATGGGTATTTTAAGATCTTTCATCGTTTTACTTAGATGAGACATGATTGATACTTTATAAACCCTATTTTCAAATCGAGTAGAAGTGAACTACCTTCTTTGAAATATTTTGTTGTCATTGGTTGAATATCTTAACTGTCAAGGAAGAGGGTCTTCACTATAAGAACCGTCCTTGATCTAGTAGTTAATGGTGTATCAACTAATGAAATGTTAAAAGAGAACTTTAAATCTATATTCTCCATGTGACCAAGTAAAATCTCTTGACTCATGTGAAGTAAGGGAAATATAAGTGCAATAGAAAGATCTAATCAATCATACTTGTGGGGTGGTTTCTAATCCTTGGTGGCTTTTTTTTATCGTATCTTGATTCAAATTAGAATTTTATTTTAGCTTTTAAAGTAGCTTCCTTGGATCAATCTTCAAAATTCTTGTTTTAAAATCTTTTTGGGAATTGATATCTTTTACAATTACTTGTTTGCTTCCATAGCCTCCTTGTGGGATCGACCTCTTACTCCCACTTTCTACCAAAAAGAGGTAAGAGAGAGTTATAAATTTCTTTTGTTGGTAAAGGCTAAATCTTAACGACAATTAAATCGAACCAACAAATTGGCGCCGTTGCCGGGGAGGCAAGGTAAGTAACGGTAAAGGTTGAAGGTATCAATTTTTTTTTCTTTTCTAAAAAAAAAAGTAAAAAAAAAATTAAAAATTAAAAATTAAAATTAAAATTTTTTTTTCTTCTTATTATGCAGGAGGAGAAAAGGATGAAGAACATAAAGCTCAAGACTGGTTGATCCACCTCAGATTTTGGATTTCCGGAGTGAACAAACTCCGTAGTAAGTTTTCCTTAAAAAAAAAAAAAATCTTGTTTCCATGATTGTGCATTTAGTGTAAACATTTGCATAAATCAATTTAAGGGCAAAACCTATAAAAAAAGATAAGGTCGGGATTTCATCACCTGTCCTTAGCCCAAAACCACCACATTGCATAATTATCCCAAGCCAATCACAATAAAATCAATTAGACATTGGCCCTAGGATTCCTCGAGCTCAATAGGGCGAAGACCACCAAAAGTGCACCAATTGCGTTCTTTGACCACGTTGATGTCTAGGAAAGCCTTGTCCCTCAAAGGGAGACAATTATTGTTCTAGGAGGGTGGTACTTAAGCGGGACCGTGCTCAAGAGCATTGTGGCCCCACCACTACCTGGGGGCTGACCTGGTCAATTTGGTTTCATAAGACCGAATTGGAGGCTTAGGTGTACTCTTCAAAACAGTTAGGAGCTGTCTAATTAAGGAGAGATTTTGGGAATTTTTCCTAATAGTCTCTGTGCAATTAGAATAAGAAATTGAAAGCCCTCAATTAATTTCAAGATAATTGAGCCAAGCTGTTGTGTGGTGTTTTGTGGTTCCTTTGTCTAGCCTTTATTAGGATTTCTCTCTTCCTTTTAGGGTAGATTGAGTCAGAGTTCATTATTTCTGGTGCATGCACGGTAGAAGATCAAAAAGGAGAGAGTTAGAGCCTTTGGACCCTGAGATTGAGAGAACCCATCTTCTACATAGGCGAGTCCTTACCCAGTCATCACTCTCCACAATGGGTGATCGTGCTAGAACCTTGAATGAGCTATACGCTCCTGCATCTGCCAATCCACCGACCTGCATAGTGTTGCCGGTCAACAATGCAAACCAATTTGAGATTCGACCGGCAACCATCAATATGCTTCCCAAATTTCATGGGTTCGAAAGTGAGCAACCCTACATCCATTTGAACAAATTCTTGACAATTTGTCAAACGTTCAAAAACCAGAACCTAGATGAGGAAGGTGTCAAGTTGAGATTGTTTCCCATGACATTGGAAGATCATGCAGCTGCATGGCTATATTCCCTCTCCACTGATTCCATTAGAACATGGGAACAACTCTCTAAGAAATTCATGGCAAAATTTTACCCTATGGCAAAAACTGAGAAAATCAAAGATGCCATTAGAACTTTTAGGGGGAGAGCTGAAGATGAATTTTCCCAAATTTGGGAAAAATTTTATGATTTGTTAGTCAAATGCCCTCACCATGGTCTTGACAAAGCCCAGTTAGTCCACTTCTTCTACAAGGGACTACCTCCCACACATAGGAACATGATTGAGTCCATGCACAAGGGTAAGTTCATGAATCAGACCCCTGATCAAGCCTATGAGTTCCTTGTAGATTTAGCTGAGAATGCTCAGAATTGGAGTAGCTATGACAATGAAGTTGATGATAGAGGATCTAGAAAATCAGGTATCTATGAAATAAAAGCAGATCCAGATCTTAAAAATGTCATGACCAACTTAGTGGATGGAGTGAACAAACTGAGTAAGAAGTTTGATAATTTTGCAATAAATCAGAACCCACAGAGAGATCCAAACCCCGTCATGAAAGTGGAACATGAGCCACATGGCATATGTCTTCTTTGTGATAGTTCAGAGCATCTAGTGGAGTGTTGCCCTAGTTTGCCTACCATCAAGGCCGAGCAGGCAAATTCAATTAATTCATACAATGCCTTTAAGAAGCCCACTCCCAATTCTTTTGGTCCAGTCTACCATCCTGATAATAGGTTCCATCCAAACTTCTCTTATAGACAAAATGAACCTATCCAATATCAGGGTGGTCCACCAGGATATCAAAGAAACTTTTCCAGACCAGGCCCATCACAAGCCCCTCAACAGAACCAACCTTTGGTTCCACCTCAAACTCCTTATGTTGCTCCCACTCCTCCACAACCCTCACATCTGGAAACCATGATGGCTAACATGATGAAGCAACAACAAGAATTCATCCATCAGCAACAACAAACCAATCTGTCCCAAACCCAGACTAATCAAATCCATGCACAAGCAATTGCAAAACTTGAGGTTAGTCTAAGCCAAATAGCCAGTTCTCTAGGGGATAGGAAGAAGGGAGAATTACCTAGTCAGCCAGTGTCTAATCCTAGTAGGCAACAGAGTCAAGGCCCAAGGGGGCAATATCAGGTTAACTCTGATGAAAACTCATCCCATGAAGTCCAGGCTATTACCACCTTAACATATGGCAGGCGAGTGGACAAGAAGGTCCAACTCCCCAAGGAAAAAAGTGAAGAAATCACGGTCCATAAGACCCCTAACCAGGAAGAAGGACAGGAGACCCAAGGGAAGGGAAAAGAAGCCCAAGAAATTGCGGCAAAGCCTGTAGATGTCTACAAACCCAAAGCTCCTTATCCTCTTAGGTTGCAAGAACCCAAGAAGAATTCCCATTTTGATGATATCATGGAAGTATTCAAAAATGTTCAGATCAATATACCTTTCTTAGATGCCATCAAACAGATTCCCTCCTACACAAAATTCTTGAAAGATCTTACCACGGTGAAAAGGAGAACCAATGTTCCTAGGCAAGCTGTGATGGCTGCACAAGCCTCATCTTTCATTCAACAACAAATTGCTCCTAAATACAAGGACCCTGGTTGCCCCACAATTGCAATTAAAATAGGAGAGACTATCGTCCAAAGAGCCCTCCTAGATTTAGGAGCCAGTGTAAATCTGCTACCCTATTCTGTGTACAAGGAGTTAGGTTTGGGGGAATTAAAACCCACTGACATTACCCTTTCTTTAGCAGATAGAACTGTGAAGTATCCAAAGGGAATTGTGGAGGATGTAATTGTCAAGGTGAAAGAATTCTATTACCCTGTGGATTTTGTAGTCCTAGAAACTGAACCAGTGAAAAATCCAGGCAGCCATATCCCTGTGATTCTAGGCAGACCATTTTTAGCCACTTCAGATGCTGTTATCAGATGTCGAAATGGTATAATGACTCTAGCTTTTGGTAACATGACTGTCCAACTGAATGTTTTCCATAGCAGTAACCAACCACCTGAAATGGATGATCTTGAGGAAGTTTGCATGATTGAGAATGTGATTAGCAATTCTTTTGAAGAGTTGAGTTATACTGACCCACTAGAAAGATGTTTGGCCCATTTCGGCCAAGATTTTGATGAAGAAGGTTTGATTAAGGAAGTGAATGCACTTTTAGATTCTGCTCCAATCATGGATACTAGCAAATGGACCACTCGGTTTGAATCATTGCCCATTTCTGAATCTCAGCTAGTATCATCTAGTGTCAAGCCACCTCGGTTAGATCTTAAGGACCTCCCTCAGAATTTGAAATATGCATATTTAGGTGACAACAAGACCCTACCTGTTATGATTGCTTCAAATCTAAAGGAAGATCATGAGGAGAAATTGTTAAATGTCCTGAGGAAGAATCAAGAAGCCATTGGTTGGTCTATAGCTGACATCAAAGGGATTAGCCCATCTGTGGTTCAACATAGGATCCATCTTGTAGAGAATGCAAAAACCTCTAGAGAATCACAAAGGCGACTGAACCCAATCATGAAGGATGTAGTTCGATCTGAGGTTATCAAGCTCCTAGATTCTGGTATTATATACCCCATCTCTGATAGTCAGTGGGTGAGTCCAGTGCAAGTTGTACCCAAAAAGTCTGGCGTTACAGTAGTAAAAAATGATCACAATGAGTTGGTTCCCACTCGAATCCAAACTGGGTGGCGAGTGTGTATCGACTATAGGAAGTTGAATGCCGTAACTAGGAAGGATCATTTCCCTCTACCCTTCATTGACCAAATGCTGGAACGCCTAGCAGGTCATTCTCATTACTGTTTCCTTGATGGTTATTCTGGATATAACCAAGTCCCTATTTCCCGTGAAGATCAGGAAAAGACTACTTTCACCTGTCCCTATGGCACTTTTGCCTATCGTCGTATGCCCTTTGGGTTATGCAACGCACCGGCCACTTTTCAGCGATGTATGATGAGTATTTTTTCGGACATGGTAGAAAAAATTTTGGAAGTCTTCATGGATGACTTCTCAGTTTTTGGTTCTAGCTTTGATGAATGTTTGCACCATCTGACACTTGTTTTAGAGCGTTGCAAGGAAAAGAACTTGGTTCTTAACTGGGAGAAGTGTCATTTCATGGTAGAATCTGGGATTGTTTTGGGACACATTGTATCAAAGAGAGGAATAGAAGTAGATAAAGCCAAGGTCGAATTAATTGCTAAGTTGCCACCTCCCAAAACTGTTAGAGAGGTGAGATCTTTTTTAGGACATGCTGGTTTTTATCGCCGCTTTATAAAGGATTTTAGTAAGATTTCAAAGCCCTTGTGCGATCTCTTAGCTAAGGATGCTCCCTTCAATTTTTCCTCTGCTTGTCTAGCTGCCTTTGAAAGACTCAAATCTGAGTTAACCTCTGCCCCCATCATCCGATCTCCTAATTGGAGTGTTCCTTTTGAGGTAATGTGTGATGCCTCAGATTATGCCATTGGTGCCGTGTTAGGTCAGCGAATAGGGAAGCTTCCCCATGTTATTCACTACGCAAGCAAAACTCTTAATGATGCCCAACTCAATTACTCCACCACTGAAAAAGAGTTATTGGCTGTTGTGTTTGCTCTAGATAAATTTCGTTCCTACCTAATAGGATCCAAGGTCCTTATTTTTTCTGATCATGCTGCACTTAAGTATCTTCTCACAAAGAAAGATGCTAAAGCTCGGCTAATCCGATGGATCCTATTGCTCCAAGAGTTTGATCTAGAAATTCGAGATAAGAAGGGATCTGAAAATGTGGTGGCAGACCATTTGTCAAGATTAATTATTGAGCCATCTACTGAATCTTTACCTATTTTAGAGACCTTCCCTGATGAGCAACTAATGATGATCTCCCATACCCATGTTCCATGGTACGCTGACATTGTCAACTACCTTGTCACGGAACAGATGCCCAGCTCTTGGACCAAGCAAGAGCGATTTCGTTTTCTAGCTCAGGCAAAATGGTATTTTTGGGATGAACCGTACTTGTTCAAATACTGTCCAGATCAAATCATTAGACGGTGCATCCCTGAGTACGATCAAAGGAAGATCCTCTCGTTCTGCCATGATCAGGCTTGTGGGGGTCATTTTAGTGGAAAAAGACTGCTGCAAAGGTTTTACAGTGTGGATTCTATTGGCCTACCTTGTTCCGTGATGCACATGAATACTGTAAATCATGTGATCGATGTCAAAGATTAGGAAAGATTTCAAGAAGAAATGAGATGCCCCTAAACCCGATTTTGATTGTGGAACTCTTTGATGTTTGGGGCATCGATTTTATGGGCCCCTTCCCTATGTCCTTTGGGTACCAGTATATTCTTGTAGCTGTTGATTATGTGTCCAAATGGATTGAAGCTATTCCATGTAAAACCAATGATCACAAGGTGGTGGTCCAGTTCCTTAAGGAGTATGTCTTTGCTCGTTTTGGCACCCCTCGTGCTATTATTAGTGACGGGGGAAAACACTTTTGCAATAAGATCTTTGAAGCCTTAATGAGGAAGTACATCATCACTCATAAAGTTGCCACACCTTATCATCCACAGACCAGTGGACAAGTAGAGATCTCCAACAGGGAGATCAAGAAAATCCTTGAGAAAACTGTCAATACTTCTAGAAAGGATTGGTCCATTAGGTTACCAGATGCATTATGGGCATACCGTACAGCCTATAAAACTCCCATAGGAATGTCCCCGTATAGAATTGTTTATGGCAAGGCTTGCCATCTACCTGTCGAATTAGAACACAAAGCATATTGGGCAATCAAACGCCTAAATTTTGATCTCGACAAGGCTGGGGAACATAGGAAACTTCAACTGATGAGTTAGAAGAGATTAGGAATGATGCGTATAACTGTGCCAAGAGATACAAGGACCGCATGAAGACCATGCATGATAAGATTATCCTTCGTAAGGAATTTTCCCCGGTCAGAAGGTCCTTCTATACAATTCTAGACTACATCTATTCCCTGGGAAATTGAAGTCTCGCTGGACTGGCCCATACACAATTGAAAAAGTTCATCCACATGGGACAATTGAATCCACAATGCCAAAGATGGTAAAACTTTCAAGTCAATGGACATCGTTTGAAACCATACCTTGAGTATCTAAGCCCAGAAGTTGAGGAGACGCGTTTGGAAGATCCTGTGTATCAGGATTGATCACTTTGTATTTTTTTTTTTTTTTTTGGTTTAGGGTTAGGACATTTTAGGTTATTTTGCTTGGAATCTGTGTACATATTTGTCATTGCTATGTTTCTGTGCCGATTCACTGAGCTATTTTGTCACAGAATAATTACAAAAATTCACATCAAATAAGGTATGCAGTCTCTACCTCCCTTAATTTTTTCTATTTTGTCCTTATCATTTTCAAGCATCACATGCATCATTTTGTAACTATCATTCACATTGAGGACAATGTTAGATTTAGGTTTGGGGGTGTAATCAACAATTTTTGATGTGACATTTAAAAAAAAAAAAATTGGAAAAGTTCAATCATTGGGATAAGTTTGGCTTGCAAAATCAATTTTCACTTTAGTTGATAATTCTATCTTGTGTCTAAAATGTTTTTCGCAAATTTCAAGTCTTGAAAAATTTTCAACACTTATAGCCACATGTATGTAGCGTGATGGAAAAGTGAAACCTAAGGGAGAGACCTGGAAGAATCATTAGTGGAGACTAAACCCAGGAGAGATTTGAGCCATTCTATTCTTGGAGGGTTTTTACGTAATTCTGAGTTACAAGTTAACTCAAAATTTTCTTGTTTTCGCTTAAAAATGTCGTTTGGTTGATCTCTTTATTCTTGTTTTGATCAAAGACTCATGAACACCAAAAAAAAAATTGGATTACTACACTAGAAACTCCACTGAAATCTTTTCAAGGCATATGATAACCATGTGAAACTTAGGAAATGATTTAGGCCATCTTTGCTAACCCATCTATCATGTTCAGCCGACCTATTCTTATACTTATCCACTAGTCAAACCCCTTGAGCCATATAAGCCTTTCTTTGTTCAACCTATTTTTTCAACCTACACTGCACTTAATGAGTGCAACCTTAAATTTTGTTTTGGGAACGAGGAAAGAAGAAGAAAAGAAAAAAATCAATCAATTACTATGAAATTTCATGGAAGGGTTATTACTATCATGATTCTTGAAAAAAAAAAGAAAAAAAGAAAAAAAAAAAGAGCCGATATTCATCGAAAAAGTATATAAATTCTCAAAGCATTTCAGAATAAAACCTTGTCCAGTTATCAACCCTAGCCCCATTACAACCTATTGAAAAGACCTACTTGATCCTAAATGTAATGTGGTTAAAATGTGGAGAATAGATGAAGAGGACTTATGGTGTTTAATCCAATGTTCTTGAGTCAATGATATTCCATTCCTGAGATCAATTTAATTTTTCTTTGATATGGTCCGTCCTTCTATAAAATCTTATATGTGGATTATTTGAATTTGATTCCTTGTCACATATAAGTTGAGAGAAATGACCCCACTTCTGAGTGATTTCCTTGTTGAGTGTAATATCCAGTGAGTTTTTGAAGTCAAGGCGAAATCCATTCTGAAGGTGATCAAAATTAAGTTTTACTTGGAAAAAGAAAGCTACATCCTTGTTGGCTATGCACACACACACTTCAGGACTTGATGACGAGTGAAAACTTTTAACATATGGATAGAGTTGTCAACTATGGTAGATTTTTCTCAAAAGTTCTTTCCTTGTAAAAAAAAAAAAAAAAAAATTGAACTTTGAATTTTGTGGGTATATTCGCTGCAAACCCTCACGAGACACAACTCGTCCACTAGGGGTGACCTAGGGGTTTAAAGGCTTGTTGCACATGCTAAGTGCGACCGCGATTCCTGCGAAAGTGAGTTAGGATTTTTTTTAAAGTTTTGCTCGAGGACTAGCAAAAAGCCGGTTTGGGGGTAATTGTTAAATGTCAAAAATACATATTTTGATATACCTTTTAGAGTTGTCTTGGACATTTCCCCATGCAATTTCTACATACATATTAGGGAATTTTATTTTCAAAGCATAATATGCACAAATAAACTACATTTATACATTTCATGTGCATAATTATATTTGTCATGGAGATTCTAATCCAAATTTCATAGGATATGAAGATAATACATGCTATTGGAGGAAAAGAACATGTGAATATTCAATTCCTAAAAGTCTACAGCAATTATGGAAAGAATGGATCATCACAATTGCCAAAAGAAGAGAGAATCTCCCTCACAAATCAGCTCCAACAGACAGCCACAAATCAGCAAATCTGATTTGTCAAATCAGTCTTAAATCCTATCAAAATCACTAAAAATCAGCATTAGCAATCCTCCAAATCCCCACCAAGACAGCTACAAATTCCTACCAAAACAGCAAGGATTTTTCAAATCCTGGGCAGCTGTCCAGCCTTAAAAGCCCTAGCCAATACAGCCCTCTATAAAAGGGGCCTGCAGAGAGAGGACAGCAGAAAAGAAGATTTCGAGCTGAGCAGAATTTTAGTTTTCCATTTTTCTTGTTCTTTCTTCTTTGTTTTAAGTTTTTCTCTTCAGTTTGTATTTCTTTGGTATTAGACATAGATGCTATTGTATTTTGTTTATGTTTAATCAATAAAAGTTCTTCTTTCTTTGATTTTCATGGAATCTTTTTATTGTTATTCTAGAATATCACCAACCATGGTAGGCTAGAGAATCCTCTCATCAAGGAGAGGATTCCACCCCATGAGTATGAGTGATTAGATCTTTTATTTGTGCATCTTATATTATTTTGATTTATGCTTAATGATTATATAGTTTCTTCAACTCAGATTTATCTTGATTATGGGTATTTTAAGATCTTTCATCGTTTTACTTAGATGAGACATGATTGATACTTTATAAACCCTATTTTCAAATCGAGTAGAAGTGAACTACCTTCTTTGAAATATTTTGTTGTCATTGGTTGAATATCTTAACTATCAAGGAAGAGGGTCTTCACTATAAGAACCGTCCTTGATCTAGTAGTTAATGGTGTATCAACTAATGAAATGTTAAAAGAGAACTTTAAATCTATATTCTCCATGTGACCAAGTAAAATCTCTTGACTAATGTGAAATAAGAGAAATATAAGTGCAATAGAAAGATCTAATCAATCATACTTGTGGGGTGGTTTCTAATCCTTGGTGGCTTTTTTTTATCGTATCTTGATTCAAATTAGAATTTTATTTTAGCTTTTAAAGTAGCTTCCTTGGATCAATCTTCAAAATTCTTGTTTTAAAATCTTTTTGGGAATTGATATCTTTTACAATTACTTGTTTGCTTCCATAGCCTCCTTGTGGGATCGACCTCTTACTCCCACTTTCTACCAAAAAGAGGTAAGAGAGAGTTATAAATTTCTTTTGTTGGTAAAGGCTAAATCTTAACAACAATTAAATCGAACCAACAGTGGGGGACAAATACAGGTGCAATGGAGTGCTGCAGGTGGAAATTCCTGACAGGTTCTCTAGGCTGTCACCAATTTGGAAAGGCATCAGTTCCATGGCTGGGATTTTCGGAGAGGCTATCAATTGGAAAGTGGGGAAGGGAGATACTGTTTTTTTTTCTGGCATGATGTTTGGTGTTATAAATTGTCATTCAAGGAAAAATTCACAGGGTTGTTCAATCTGGTAGTGAGTAAAGACAGTTTGGTGTGTCAGCATTGGAGCAGAGCAGAGCATAGTGGCATTGGGAAGTTTGATTGAGTAGGAATCTGTGGGAGGAAGAGGTGACCATGTATGCGGCACTGCTAGCTAAGCTTCAGGAGGTCATGATGTCTGAAGGAGTGTCAGACATCGTGCTGTGGAAGCCCCAACCGAGGATGGAGTTTTCAGTTCATCAATGTTACAGGTGTTGGAGAAGAGAGAGACCAAGATTTTGTGAGTTGGCGATCAGATCCAAGGAGTTTTGGGTTCACAATTTCCTTGGAAGGTAAAGGCTTTCATATGGTTGACATATCAGAACAAGTTGCTTACAAAATCTTACAGAACCAAAGGGGATTCTCATGACAACAAGTCATGCACTTTCTGTCATGGGAAGGAATAACCACGAAGCACTTATCTATCAAGTGTCCTATGGTTTGGAATATATGGCTGTGGTTGGTTGATGCTACGGGGATGTCAGTGGACTTTACGACCTTAGATGGAATGTGGTTAGAGGATGAGGCAGAGGGGAAATAGAAGTGTGAAAGCAAAAAAGATGTTTCAGTCTTTTGTGCTGGCAGCGGTTTGGGCCTTATGGTTGATGCGAAATGAGATCATCTTCAAGGGGGCTGTGCTATGAGTGGAAAATATTTGGGAGTTGGTCATTGACTTCATCAAAGATAGGGCGAGATTTTTGTGCGAGGGCGTATAGGGTGTTGTTTATGGGGGATCAAATTGTCATGGAGGAGTAGTGTGATTTGGAGGGGGGGGGAGGGGTAAGATTGGGGTTCCCGGTGGACAGCCCTTCTATTGTGCTGTAGTTCGTGACGAGTTGTTTTGGCCCATGATGTAATTTGTTTCTACTTTTCTTTTGCTTTTGTATTTGGGAATTTGCTCCTCTTTAATAAAATTGGGGTAGATGCCTCTTTCAAATTAAGCTAAAATAAAATAAAATTCAATAAATAAAATGAGTCTTTCCATGAGGAAAAAAGAAACGCAGAATTATCACATCAAAAGTTGATAAAAAAAAAGTGACTGGATTTCACATTATACACTTGATAAGTAACAATAAAATTGGCTTTTATGAATATACAACATTATCACTTTCCATAGCTCGACATAAAGAACAAATAATCTTCAAATTCAGAACTAATTGAGCATTAATTTAATGAAACAACACCAAACATAATAACCTATCAAAATCTGATTTCCAATTGACATAAATACCAAATAATCTTCATTTGAACTAACTGAGCATGAATTCCATTAAACGCCACAAAACAGAATAATCAGAAGCAAAACCAACCAAGAGATCAACCAAAATCCGGTTTATGAACTGCAGGAGCAGTCGGAACCTTTCAAAACATTACAGCTAATATGTCGCTAAACATCATTCGGTAATCATTCAGCATTCACGTCGATCATATTTTGAGACCCTAATCGGTGATGCTGAGAAGCAGAAGAGGAAGATGCGGGAAAGATCAATAGAGGGGCTTACGGGGGTGATGTACTCCTTTCCGGAGACGGTGTGGAGGAGATCGAAGTCGATGATCTTCAGCTCCTGTAGCTTCTGGACGAGCTCCACCACGTTCCGCTCGGAGAGTCGGACGCTCGACTTCGCCTGCTGCGCCGACTCGAACTGCCTCTGCAGCTCCAACAGTTCCTCGTCCATCTCGAATCTTTGATTGGTGTCTCTCTCTCTCTCTCTCTCTCTCTCTCTCTCTCTCTCTCGATGCCGATCCGATCGATCGATCGATTCGGTTTGATTCAATGCGAGATGGAGGAGACGCGAGGGTTTCAAGGTTGCGATTGATACGTTTTTGATTGAGAGAATGAAAGAAATTGGTATCAGATGCACGTGTCACGTGCGAGATGGAGGGACAATAACTAATGGAGACCCCAATGCATTTCAAAGAAAATCACTTTCATAACAAATGTTTAATATTAAGCTTTTTAAGAATGTCAATTTATTCAAAAACTATATTTGTATTCGCTTTGAATCCACGTTTAAATGAAATAAGATATAATATAAATAGGGTTTTTTTTGCATATATACCATAAAAAAAATGATATTTATTTGTATACCACCACAAATAATATATTTATTTTTATACTATTAGAATTTTTTTTAATGTAAAATTGTTCCTCTCTTTTATCCTTTTTAATCAAAATAGACTTTAACTATAGTTAGTTTCTTAATTAAGAAATAAAATTGACAAAAATAATCTTAACATATAGTATTTTTTGTCATAAAATAAATAATTAAACATAATAATCTAATTAATTTTACGTTCTTTTTAAATCAATCGTGAGTCATTCATCCTTACTTCTTCTTTCCTTTTCTCCCAATCAAGATCTTTTTTTTTTAATTTGTATTTTATAATATATATTAATAATTATTCTCAAAATAATTTTATTTTATTTTTTATTAATATAAGTATTAATAATTAATATATCTATGCTAATAAATAGTTTTATGATTAATTTTTATGTTTTTGGATTTTAGATAAAATTTATCATTTTCGTGTTAAAATTAATATCTTTTAATTTTATAAATATTGTATTGGGTTCGGCTATAGCCACCCAGAAGCTCTCATACCCAACCCCTTTTACTTCCTACCCAGACATATATCTCCACTTCATAAGCCCACCCTTATATAAATATTCAACCCAAATTATTTCCACCCCACCCCATCCACTATTCCAGAAAAGATCAAATAAAACACGGAAAACATGGAGCATGTCAAACGAGATACAGAACACTTCAAAGGTTTTTTATTCCAGAAAGCCATGAACAATGTCAAACCAAATCAAACACGGAAGACATAGAGCATGTCAAACGGAATATAAAAAACCTTAAACCCCCGTTTGGAACGGGAATAAGCCCCCGGATAACCTGGTATGTGAATAATGGATAAATGGTACCCATAGAATTAAAGTTATCATACATTATTTCACTCAAATAATATATGGGCCCACTATCAAATCAACTGTTATCACCTCTTATAAATCACATGTCAAATTAACTATCATTATTTTTTCACTTTTTATAAATTCTTATCCATACTTTATGCACATTTTACCCACACAACAAAACATTTATTCTTACGTTTACCAACGAGAATAATTCAAAACACAACCAAACACAAAATTACGTTATTCTCACTTATGCCGAAATAAATATATACCTAAGAATAAGTCATATTCTCGTTCCAAACGGGGGCCAAAGGTTTTTTATTCCAGAAAACCATGGACCATGTCGAACCAAATCGCACACGAAAGACATGGAGCATGTCGAACGGGATGCAGAACACTTCAAAGGTTTATGATTCCAGAAAGCCATGAACCGTGTCGAACCAAATCAAACACGGAAGACATAAAACATGTCGAATGGGATACAGAACACTTCAAAGGTTTTTTATTCCAGAAAAGCCATGGACCATGTCGAACCAAATTAAACACGAATGACATGAAGCATGTTGAACGGAATACAGAACACTTCAAAGGTTTCTGAGTCTAGAAAAGCCATGGATCATGTCGAACTAAATCACACACGAAAGACATGGAGCATGTCAAACAGTGAGACAGAAAAAAAGAACACGGGACTTATTATTTTTATTGTGGGATGGGTAGGATGTATCATTGGGGTGGGGTAGTGTTGGGGTGGGTTAGGTGTGAGAAAAAAATCTAACAAAACATTTTTTTATAATTAAAAGGGGTGGGTAGGAGAGTTTGTGGGGGTGGCTATAACCGCACCCTATTGTATTTGGTAATGTTAAATATGTAAAATAAAAATAAAAATAAGGGTAATTTGGTCTTTTCTCTCAGACTTTAATGGTTTTAATTAAAATTTGAATTGAAGTTAACTAGAATGATAAATATACATAAGTTCTACATATTTCAATAGTATAAAAATAAATAGCTTATTTGAAGTAATATAAAATTAAATAACATGTTTTTGGATGGTATACATGTGAATAACCTATATAAATATTAAAGTATTTGATCCGTATCAGATTTGATTGACATGTTTATTTGAATATATATCATTTTGGTTCACATATTAGATTAATATTTTTCAATGTAGAGTATTATAATATTCATGTATTTAATCAATTTTCATTTTAATGTTTTAATATACACTTGTTATATCTTTAATATAATGGATGTGGTTATCTCCACTCCCTCATACAATAGCCACTTCAACAGAAAGAAAAAAAAAGAGTGAAAAACTAAACCCGTACCTCATTTGTAATGAAGAATTAACAGAGAATATGGGTGAATACCGGAGATTATTCACTATTTATTTGCCTCGAGTTATGTCTAGATAAATTAAGATAAAACTTGATAATTATTCTAAAGAAATATTAGACTTGTTTATCAGGGCTTATTTATGCTAATTGATAAAATTACTATTCTTTGTTAAAACAGTCTCACACCCACATTTTAAAAACTATCACATCAATCAAATTATCTCTCACACTTATTCAAGGGTATACTTGTCATTTAAAAATTATAAACTCATATCCATCCCCTATTTCTTTATCCACCTTTTATCTTCACTTTATCCAATGTGAATCAAACAACAAAAATATCACTTTTACATTTTTCAATGAAAATAACAGAAAAACAATCAAACAAACATTTATTTATTCAGCATGAATTGTTATCTATTCCAGTCTAACTATCAAAGACGAATAAACATATATCACACCCCATACGGACCCGTAAAGAATTGAGTTTTTTTAATTGAAGTGGATAAAAGAAAAGGAGGAAGGTTACGATGACGGGTGGAGGGAGAGAGAGAGAAGCCATGGAGGGGGAGAGGGAGATTGCGACGACGGGTGAAGCGTATAGGAGGCTGGGGGAGGAAGGAGGGAGAGAGAGAGGTTAGTCAGGGAGGGGAGGGCGCAGAAGCTATTGAACATTGGGTGGAGGGTGAAGGAGGCCCGAGAAGGGGAGGGGAAAAAAGGAGAAAAATGAAGAGGTTGAGATAGAGAGAGATAGAATGTATAAATATGTGGGTGGGAATAGATTTCATAAACAAATAAGTAAAGTGGATCAAAATAGGGTAGGAACCATATGAAACAGGATGGGAGTATCTGTTTTCTAATATTATATGTGCATCTTTATTTAGATATCAATTTTACTCCTAAATGAGAATTTTGATAATATCAAAGAAAGGAAATTGAGGAGTGATTGATACAAATATTTTGGATTAATATTTTATATAAGAGATTAAATTCTTATGTGGACTAATTAAATCAATGTTTGAAAAAATATATTATATTATACAATTATATTCTCTTTTTAAATGGTATTAAACTACATTTTGAACTTTATAATAGTCATCAAGGGACCTCATTGTTGAGTACTAATGGATCATTAAAAAAAATGATTTTACTTTTCTATCTAATACTGTAAGGCTCATTAAGAACTGATCAACAATTTGACATAAAAGAATTTTACAGATAGTTGTGGTCAGCGAGGTTTCTTCACGAAATATCTATTTTAACAACATATCCTATCAATATGCTTTTCTATATCTGTGAATGGTATTACATTTCTAACTTTTACATAAATAAATAAGAATTCGTAGTAGTCTTAAATAATGCCCAGCCCTAGGGATGGGCCGAGTAGGTGATCATCTAGGGCTCTGACCCAAAGAGAACCCCCAAATCCAAAAATAAATTATAAATAAATATAAAAAATCATTCTTTGTTCCTATTTTTAATTGATGTAAATTTTACTTTTTTATGTTTTCAAATTTTTTTCCAACTTATCTACTTCTTTATTTTTGTTTGGTTTTAATTTTTTTATCTTGTTTTCATTTTATAGGGATTTAGTTATTATTTTTTAAAAATAAAATGTATTTTCTTCAACATATTAGTAGATAAGAATAAATCCTAGGAATTTTATGATTTTATTCATTTAAAAGAGTTTTATTTAATTTGTGTTTCATTTTTTTCTTTTTTTTTCTTTTTTTTCGCTTCTTTTTAACATATTATTAGATAAGAATGAATCCCATAATTAAATAAATTTTTATGATTTTTATTTCTTTAAAAGAGTTTTATTTTTATTTTTGTTTCATTTTTTGTTTTTTCTCTGTTTTTTTTTTTAAAACATATCCTTTTCATATCTTATCTTTTATGTTTCTTTTTCTATTTTAATTAAAATTTTTTATTTTTATCACTTTATTTGGAACAAAAAAAAATTTGGTACTCATAATTTTTTTAGTACAAACGTATACTGAGTGTCCCACTTTATAAGTTTGTCTAAGATCCCATTTGATTCGGCCAATCTCAGGCCGATCCTAAATCTTCCAAAACATATGAATCACTTGTATATACATAGTCAATATTATTTAAGTGATGGATTTTTATAGACTTTGCAGACTTTCACAGATTTTTACAGACTTTCGTAGACTTTTGCAGACTTTCACAGATTGACTCTCATAGACTTTCACAGACTTTTGCAGACTTTCACAGACATTGACAGACTTTCACATATTGACTCTCATGGACTTTTACAGACTTTTACAGACATTTGTAGACTTTCACAAATCACTCTCATGGACTTTCACATACTTTCACAGACATTTGCAGACTTTCACAAATCACTCTCGTGGACTTTTATAGACTTTCACAGACTTTAGCATTCTTTCACATATCGACTCTTTTCACATATGGATTTTTATTAATAAACACAATAATGTTTTTAGATTTTTAAATAACAAATAAAGAACTCATCATACCCAACATAAAATGTAATTTAATATAATAAATATCAATCTTCACTTATCTGAAATACATATTGCTAAAATGTCATGATAAAAACAAGTAATGAAAATAATTGATTATAACACAAGCAAATCCATAATTCTTACATTCATCAAACATATGAGTCGATATCAATATTTCATACATATTTTCATTCATAAAAAATTCTTCTTCATTAAAAACAATCGATCTAAAATAAAAAAAGAAAAAAAAAACTTATATTGAAAAAAATCCACAATGAGCTAACCTTTTTTTTCTATTATAGAGAGAATTTCATAGACGGGGAGGGATGGGTTTTTAATTAAATAGACAATAAAAAATAAGGAAATATATATATTATATAAAAATCATATATTACATCTCTTCAAATATAATGAAATAAAATCATAAATTATATTACTTAAAATAAAATAAAATAAAAGTAGTCATTATATTACTTTAAATAAAATATAAAATATATTTAATCATATATATACACATGCCTAAATATATTTTTTATTTTTATATATGTCTAAACATTATAAAAAAATGCATGTATATTGTACAAAAATAGAAACATCTTCAAAGAAAATCAAATAAAACATTTTATATATAATCAAATATATGATAAATCTATATTTTAGAAAATAATTGTGGATGATCTAGACATATATTATATAATATATAATAATGAAATGATTGATTGCAACACAAGCAAACCTACTATTCTCATTGTGGAGGTGGATTTTCGAGTATCCCTTCCGGATATTCGTTGATCCGGGCTTCTGAGATGGGTCCGAAGAAATGGTTTGAGTCTGAACTCCTTCCTTCGTCGATACTCCTCGCCTTGATCGGAACGGAGTGCTCCTCGTCGTCTCCGACTTCCAAGCACCTGTCACTCACACCAGTGTGGTGCCGGCTAACGCCCCTCCGACGCTCAAGTCAGTGATTCACCTTCTCGAAGGAATTTTTATATTTTTCCTGACTGAAGCGAGAGGGAAGAGTATATTCCGTACCTGAGGAGGGAGGGGTAACCTCCCTTTTATAGTGGGTCGGGGCGTGCCGATCGGGACCTCGAGGAGTGTCCATAGCGTGATATGGTACTTCCTGCTAGGCCTACGGATTCGGGACACGTGGCGTCTAGGGATCATCATTAACCTATAACGGTTTCCCTGACGCCTCGTCCTTTTTGTCGTCAGAGAATATTCCCTTCGCCAACTGTCTTGAAGAAGACAGGGGAGGGATCCATATCTGGTTTGTTACTCAACTCGGGCACTGACGTGCCCTGGCCCGAATAGGTCGCTACAACCTTGTCCTTTCGTATGACTTCACCAGATGACTGTGTATCTCTGGTCGGGCGTTGTTGTCGTGGTCACGCCGTGGTCGGGCATACGGTTCGCCCGACCTGACCTACTCTCGTTTGTCCTTATCTTCTGCGTCCGGGTTCGCCGGGCCCATAATCTCGTCGGGCGAGGTTACCTCCCTTGGGTATCGCCAGATGGGTCTGACCTCGAGGCCTGGCTAGTGGGTCTGCCTCTCTCTTTGGGCTGGCTTCATGTTAATCGCGAGATAGGCTTTATCCGGGTTATTCCCTACTCTCTGTCTTGTTCGGAATTGCCCTCCTACAAATGCCCCCTTCTTTTGGGCTCTCAAGGGCTTTTGTGAGTTCAAAAGAACTGACCTAGGATAGCAGGACAGCCTTTTCAGCGGAAGTGGAGTATCTCGTAAGTTTCTTCCTGGTTGGTCTGTGTCGTGCCGTACGGCTCTGCCTGCTTTTTTCTGTGCCACCTGTATCTCGTCCGTACGCTTCCCTCATTAATGTCATTTAAGCGCGCGTTTCCGTGCCTTTGCCTTTTGCCGCTTCATTTCTTTTTCTTTTTTTTTTAATCGTCGCGGTGTTCGGGCTACCTCGAACCGGATCCTTAATATATACCCGGACTATTCGCACCTCTCCCTCCGCGCGTGCTGCTGAATCAAACCTCTCACCAGATCCTCAAACGTTCCTGTGTCCTTTTCTCTCCTTTTCTTCTGCTTTAATGGCGCAAGTTTCCGGGGCCGTGACGATCGAAGAATACCGGGGTGAGATCCCCCCTCCGCCTGACCCGTCGTCGTTCTGGGTCTACTCCGGCCAAGTAGAGGCCGGGAGGATCCTTTTTCCGCTATCTATGCTGATATTGGAATTCCTAAGCTTTTATGACCTTCACCCCCTCCAGCTGGTCCCGAGCGCCTTCCGCATTCTGGCGGCTGTCTCCGCCCTCAATCGCGCCCTTGGCATCGACCTTGGGCTGAATGAGGTGAGGAGCTTTTACATCCTGAAACCCCTGACGGGTGGTGGCTCCACCTACTACCTCGCTCGGAGGCCGGGTACTGGGACGCTGATTTTGGACGCCCAAGACTTCATCTACGATTGGCGCTCGAAGGTCCTCCGGGTCCGCGGCGCCTGGTTTCCAGTGAACTGCCCCTTCCGCATCCCTACCAGGATGAGAAGCCCACTTCAGGGTTTGCGTGGGTTCCTTCGCCCCAACGTTGGATGCAGTTTGTATTACTATTCTGTCGTATTATAAAATGTGGTCCCTTGCTTATGATTTTCTCGTACTTGTTCCAGGTGCGTCGTTTTTGAATGCGTGCCCCTCTGCAGAGATCCTCCGATCAGAGGATATAGAACGGGCTCTGGCTTTTGAAGGCCGGAGTTGGAGGGCTCTGCTGGGCACGGTTTCTTCGAGTTCCGCCACCCTTTCTTCCTCGGCTAACCCGGCGTCCGGTCGCCGGTGGTGCCCCCGGCCCGTCTTCTGGGGGGGCGTTGAGACGGTCAAGCCACCGGCGCAGGGTTGCAGTTAGGTCAGCCGTGCCTTACAGCCGTCCCATCGATGTCTCCGAGGAGGACGAGGTTGCCGAAGAGGTTCCCTTCGAAGTTGGCGACTCGCTGTCCCCCGTTCGGTCCTCGTTGACCACACCTCAACCGTCTACGTCGGTCTTGCCCCCTGTTCGTGCGGGAGGGATAGAGGAGGAGAGGTCGGGCAACGTTCAGTCCTTCACTGTCCCGCCTTCGGAGGCTCATGCTGATAATGTGCAAGAGTCAGCTGGTGAGGATCCTCTCCTGCCTAGACCAGTTTCGCCTCACCCGTCCTCCGGAGTTCCCTCGAATCACTCGGCTCGCGAAGGGGGGCCCGCTATATCTCCGCAGTCATCTCCTACGACCGGGAGGGACCCTCGGGCTTCATTTGCTTCCCCCATATCCCCGTCTCGGGTACCGCAGTATGTGTACTGCGTTAGCCCTTCCCGAGTTGAGGCTATGGGAGGATTTTCCATGCCCCCGGCCCTTCCTCGCAAGGCTAGCCTCGTGGCGTGTGGCCACGTCAGTGCGGTGTGCAGGGAAGTGGAAAAGATGAAGCGGCTAATCGAGGAGGAAGAGAATGAACGCTTCAGGGATTTCTGTGCCGGCTTTAGCACCGGCTTCCTGGCTAGGCAGGACGGAGTGCCCCTTCCTTCAGAGTCCCAGCTGAAGGAAATGTACCAGCTCTCCCTCTTCGAGAGGAAGTGTGGTCGTTTTTCGGAGAGGGACCCGGATTCTCCTGTTCGTTCAACTCCTTCCTCGTTCCCTCCAGGGCGTCAGGGGTGAAGTTGGCGCCGAAACCCCCTTTTTTTTTTTTTAAATACCTTTCCGGTGTGCGCCGGGCATTGTTTCCGGGCTGCGTCCCGAGGTTGACATTTCATCAGAATTTGAACTTATTGATTTGCTTGTGGATGATGAATGACTGCTTTGATTTGCTCTTTTGCTTCTCGTTATTTTCATGCGTATTGACTTCTGCATGCCACTGTTTGAATGCCCGAGCTATTTTATATGGTTATCCGATGTGACCAGGCATCTTAAAGGTAATCGGGCGATGCTTCTCCCCGTTCTGGGTGATTTTACCCATTTAGCCCCCGCTCTGTCCCTTTCTTTTCGCACTTCGCTAAAATCGTCAGTAGTCTTGCTTTAGTGGCCGTCTGATTTGCCAGGTTGGATGAGTGATCCTATTTTAGTGGCCACGTGGGACCTGGGTTAGCGATTGCGCGTATCCTCGAATGTCAGAAGCCTGACCATACTTTACACGTGGCCCCTTTTGGGCGGGATATTTAAGACGTTCGAATTGTCTTCCATGATTAGCGTTTCTTCCCAAGGCCACTCGTCGTGCCCTAGCCAGTTGAAAGGACGCGCCGCCGTTCTGTCGGGTCCCCTATCTTTTAAAATAAGGACTTCATTACCGCCTTCGGACGACTGCTCATTTCAATCGCTCTGTTCGAAGGTACTTCTTCTCTTCTTACTCCCTCTCCGGCCTTTGCACCCGGTTTCCCGCATCCGCTCTAGGGTTCAGGTATTAGGGGAGCTCTTCTCTGTCGCTCTTTCTTCTTATTACATTCATTCCTCTCTTTTAAGGATGTCCATCCTAAAGTCATTGTCCGGTCTTAGGGGTATGTTCGATATCCCCGAATCGGTGGGGATGGAATGGTCGCCTTACGATCACTTCCCCATTCCGTTAGACCGCCTAAACCATTCGAGCATGTATGTATACCCCTCTCAGATTGCGAGGGGTGGCTTAACGCTGCCCTTTCCTCCCCTCGTCAGGAGGTTTCTATCGACGTACGAGCTTCACCCTACCCAGTGCAATCCCAACTTCTTCCGAGTCTTGATGTGCTTCGTCGTCATAAATAGGGACTATGACCTAGATTTAGGGATTCCTGAAATCATGCACCTCTACGAGCTTCGGAAGTCCGGTAGGGGCTACCATTTTAGGGCTAGGGACTCTAGGCAGAAGCTCGTAGATGAGCTTCCAGATTCTGACAAGGGCTGGGCCGAAAGCAGGCTGATAATCCTGTCCGGAAGCTGGGAATTCGGCGATGCCCCTGAAGATATCTGGAAGGTGCCTCGCTCCATCTTAATAGGCGCGATAGGTCGGGCTGCCATTTTCTTCATTACTTGCTCTCGAATGTCTGATTTTACTTTTACTGATCCTTTTGCTTGGCTTCCAGCTCCTGGCGCGAACTCCCGTCCTTCGAGAATTCCGTGAAGTTGGAGCATGTGCGTGCTGCTTTCCGCATAAGCGACCGGGCTTTCTTCAAGCTTTTTGGTTGGGACAATCCGAATCCTGGCAGCACTCGTCGGTTGGGACCGCGCTTGAGAGACGTCTTTGAGGGTCCGCCTCGCTCGCCGCCTCAGGTCGTATCCCCGGTTGCGCAAGAGATTCATCCTTCCGCGTCCGAAGGAGACTCCGAAGAAGAGCTGCAGCCGCTTTACAAGCTCGGCTTTGGTGACCCAATGGTGACCGAAGGCTCATCGGCCGGCGCCCGGCATGGCTCTCGCTCACGGAGAAGCCAAAGGGGGAGTCCCAGATCGGGGGAAAAATCTGGCTCTCATTCGGCCGGGAAGTCGGTGGCAATTTTGGAGAAAAAGGGTACCCGCCCCCAGCTCGGGATGTCCTCGACTGACGCCCGTCCTGAGGATAGGTTGGGCTCCAGCGCTTCCGGTTCTCGTCCTGGGGATAAGAAGGACTCTGCTGAAGAGGGAGGTTCTGCAGAGACTGGTGTTGCGAAGGAGGGGAGGTCTGTGACGGTGGACCCTCGTGTTGCCCCTTCCTTCTCAGACAGGTCGGGCATTGACCCTGTAGTAGGGTCGAAAACCCCTTCTAGCGAGGAGAAGTTGGCCCGACTGGCGGCGCTTCGGGCTGAGGTGGACGCTCAGTCTGGGAGAATCGGCCAGCTCCCTAGCTCCGAAAGGAAGCGACTTCCCTCAGTGTCGCAGGTTCCCGCCGCCCCTTCCAAAAGAAGCAAGGTAGCTATGGTCAGCCCGATTTCTTCGTCTCCGCAACCGAGGCCGTCCTCAGCCGGCGTCCTGGCCCATAAAGGGAAGGATGCTGCTTTGGTCGTCCGACCGTCACCCCCGTCGTTTGCCGCCAGGGACCCAGGGTCTCGTCCTTTCGTTCCTGCTCCCCGGGCTATGTCTCGGCCCGTTCAGACTACCGATTCTGGTCTGAAGGATCGAGATGTAGCAATTGGCCTTGCCCGTTCAGTTGTACTGGAGAAGGACAAGACACTGGCCGGTGCCGTCTCTATTCCAGAGATTGGCTCCATTCTGCAGAGCTTAGCTTACCAGGTGATATTCATATCTGCGTTTGAGTTTGTGCTTATATCACCAGTATTGATTCTTATCCATCATTCTCTCTGTCGCAGCTTGGCGTTTACGCGGGTGCAGTAGGCCCGTCCTACGAGCAGGTTGTAGCGGACGTTGCCCGGGCTCATCGGGCATGCGAAGAAGAGCGGCTCGCCCGACAAAAGGCCGAAGCCGTCCTGAAAGCTGCGGAGGAGGAACATTCCCGAGCCATCGAGCGACTTAAGAAGGAATGCCTCGAGCTGTCCCTGGCGCTAGACAAAGAACGAGCTGAAAGGGCCCAAGCCGCATCAGAGTTCGAGCGGCACAGGAGAGAAGTCGCGTTGGACTTTGAGATCAACGTCCTTCAGACCGTGAAGGACCGCCTGGACCCGATCGAAGAGAAGTCCAGGGAGGCCGCTTTTGAAGCTTACGATCAGGGGTACCGAAGGGGTTTCCAGGACGGCCGGGAGGGGGCCCCCGCTCCTGGCGCTGATCGAGTCATCCGAACTTCGAGCCCATCCGACCCTGATCCTATGCCCGAGGACGCCGGAGATGCCCCCGCGGGCTCTATCGCACTTCCCGATCGTGACGGGATCCTTGAACAGGTAACCAGTTATCTCGGCTGTGATTTAACCGACATAATAGATGTTGATGATTTTCCATCCCCTGGTTGCCGAGATAACCCGTCTGCACAAAAGCCGTCACCTGCCAGTGTTGCAGGGGTGAGGAGCGAACCTCCTGAGGCTGTTGCCGGACCGGAGAGCTGGCGTTTGGAAAGTGATGCCTTACCGACCCCGGTTCGTATGGAGAAAACCCCGGTGGCATCGGCTCACGGCCTGGAGGATCCTTCGGAGGATTTGGAAGACTGCGCTCCCATGATTCGCCGTACCTCGCCAAGCCGCGCTACCCGGGAAAATTAGTGATGCCTTGACTTGCTGTAGTGCCGCGCTGGACGGCGATAGCTGGTTGTCCTTGATGTTTTTTTTTAACGTCTCATTGTATCGTGACGGATTTTGGACCGCTTTATATATATATATATATTTTTTTCTGAATTAAACGCTTGTGGTGTGCTACGATGCTTTCGCGTTTCAATCCTGCCTATTATGGCCTAGTCCGAAATAGTCGATACGTTTAATCGTATAGGGGTCGATATACAGGTTTAGTTCTGCTGTCCCCTCTGTTATACGAATGCTTGGGTTGAACCGAATTTGCACTTAGTCGGGCATGATTCCCTGGTATTATCCGGCTAGACGCGCGGTTATGAGGACCGAACTGAGTCGAATGCTGACAGCGACATCGATAGAATTGGGCCCGATGAGCGCGGCTTAGGGTGCCATTTGGTTAGTTGCGCGGCTGCGAGGGCTGAATCGAGTCGAGTGCTAAAAGCGACCCCGATCAGACTCAGCCCGTTGAGCGCGGCTTAGGGTGCCATTCGGCTAGTTGCGCGGCTGCGAGGGCTGAATCGAGTCGAGTGCTAAAAGCGACCCCGATCAGACTCAGCCCGTTGAGCGCGGCTTAGGGTGCCATTCGGCTAGTTGCGCGGCTGCGAGGGCTGAATCGAGTCGAGTGCTAAAAGCGACCCCGATCAGACTCAGCCCGTTGAGCGCGGCTTAGGGTGCCATTCGGCTAGTTGCGCGGCTGCGAGGGCTGAATCGAGTCGAGTGCTAAAAGCGACCCCGATCAGACTCAGCCCGTTGAGCGCGGCTTAGGGTGCCATTCGGCTAGTTGCGCGGCTGCGAGGGCTGAATCGAGTCGAGTGCTAAAAGCGACCCCGATCAGACTCAGCCCGTTGAGCGCGGCTTAGGGTGCCATTCGGCTAGTTGCGCGGCTGCGAGGGCTGAATCGAGTCGAGTGCTAAAAGCGACCCCGATCAGACTCAGCCCGTTGAGCGCGGCTTTCCCGTTGTGTTGGCATGCACTCAAAGGACTCGAAGAAGAAAAAGAGGATTTTGCCTTTGTATTTAATGATAATACTTCTTCAAATGAATTACATTCCAGGGACGAGGAATCTCAAGCCCGTCCATTGTTTCTAGGTGGTAGGCCCCATTCGGTCCGATTCTGATAACTTTAAAAGGGCCTTCCCAATTTGGACTCAGCTTGCCGTGGTTTTTGTTTTTTGTTTCTGGAAAGACTTCTCTGAGGACCAAGTCTCCTATTCTGAAGTTCCTGTTTGACACCCGCCGATTATAATATCTGGATATTTGGTTCTGGTAATCCGCGTTCCTGATAGCTGCGATTTCCCTCCCTTCATCCCGGAGCTCGAGGTCTTGCATCAATTGTTCATCGTTCGCTGCCCGATCGAAATTCTCGGTTCGATGAGTAGGCATTTCAGTTTCAACTGGCAAAACGGCTTCGATCCCGAACGCTAGTGTGAAGGGAGTTTCGCCGGTGGACCTTCTTGAGGTTGTCCGGTAAGCCCATAGGACCGATGGTAGTTCGTCGACCCATTTGCTTTTCGCGCTACCTAGCCTCTTCTTCAGACCGTCCAGGATTGTTCGATTTGTGATCTCTGCTTGCCCGTTGCTCTGGGGATAGCGTGGGGTAGAAAAGTGGTGCTGTATTTTCAATTCTTCGCAGAAATTCTTTATCAGTTTGCTGTCGAACTGTTTGCCGTTGTCTGAAATGATGGCTTGCGGAACTCCAAATCGGCATATTATGTCTTTCCAGAGGAACGACCTGACCTCGACGTCTCTGATTCTCGCCAGGGGTACTGCCTCCACCCATTTGGTGAAGTAATCGGTGGCCACTAGCAGAAAGCGTTTTTGCCGGGGCGCCATGGGCAGGGGTCCAACAATGTCTAGACCCCATTGCGCGAATGGCCATGGGCTTTTAATAGGAACCATATCCGTGGCTGGTTGGTGAATGAGGTTCCCAAACCGCTGGCAGTTTTCGCACTTTCGAACCAATTCTGCCGAGTCTCTCTTCATACTTGGCCAGAAATAACCAATAGACACCGCCCGTAGGGCCAGCGAGCGAGAACCGATATGCCCACCGCAAAGACCCGAATGAAGCGTGTTGAGGACCCGTTGTGCCTCCCGGGGTCCAATGCACCTGAGGTAGGGGCCCTGAAAGCTCCTTTTGTAAAGGATCCCCATGGATGACATCCAATATCTGGCCGCCCTTTGCCTAAGTTTCCTTGCTTCGAGCTTGTTCTCTGGCAGGGCTCCTTCTGAAAGGTATCTCTTGATGTCGGTCATCCAATTAGGCGAATCATCCACGCAGGCTATCGTCAGAATCTCGCCGACTCGTTCGATGCTGGGGGATTTTAGGTAGTCGATATGGATACTTCTCGCCGGCTTCCCGCTGAGGGACGATGCCAGGGTTGCCAGCGCATCGGCTTGGGTGTTAAGCTCTCTTTCTATCTGATGCACCTTTATAGACTTGAATTGAGAGAGCAGCGACTGCACCTTCTGCTGGTATAACACCATCCTGTCGTCCCTGGTCTCGTATTCGCCCGTGCTTTGGAACACAACCAGCTGTGAATCACTGTAAACATCAATGACTCGTGCCCCCAAGTGAGTTGCGAGTTCCAGTCCTGCCACGAGTGCCTCATACTCTGCTTCATTGTTAGATGCTCTGAAGCCCAGTTTGATAGCGTGTTCGAACAAGAGTCCATCACTGTTCTTTAGAACTAGCCCTGCGCCCGCGCCTCTTCGATTGGAAGCTCCGTCGACATTCAGGGTCCATCTCAGGTCCGGCTCCTCCTCTCGGGTTTCCATCACTAAGACTTCTCCTGAGTGCGGGGTTAGATCGGCCAAAATGTCAGCGACGACTTGCCCCTTGATGGCGTTCCTTGGTATATAATGCAGATCAAAAGGGGAGAGTTCTATTGCCCACTTCAACATTCGTCCTGTGATGTTGGCCCTTTTCAAGATGGGTTTCAGAGGGTAGTCGGTCACGACATTGACCGTATGGGCCACGAAGTAATGGCGGAGTTTTCGAGATGAGACAAGCAGGGCGTAGACCATCTTTTCTAGATACAAGTATCTGGATTCCGGCCCACAAAGAGATTTGCTGACGTAATAAACAGGCCTCTGCACCCCTTCATGCTCCTTTATGATGGCGGAACTGACTGCATGAGCTGAGGCTGCCAAGTAAAGGTAGAGTGGCTCATCGGGGTTGGGCTTCATTAGAAGCGGAGGCGATGACAGGTATTGCTTTAATTCTTCAAAAGCTTGTTGGCACTCGGGGGTCCAATTGAATTCCTCGGTCTTTCTTAACAATTTAAAAAAGGGGAGGTTTCTCTCGGTGGCTTTGGAGATGAACCGGTTTAAGGCGGCCAGTCTCCCAGTCAGCTTCTGAACCTCCTTCCGATTCCTTGGTGGGTCCATTTCGAGTATAGCTTTGATCTGGTCGGGATTGGCCTCTATGCCCCGATGCGTGGTGAGAAAACCAAGAAATTTCCCTGACTCCACTCCGAAGGAGCATTTTACCGCGTTAAGCTTCATGCGATAACTCCGAAGTACTTCGAATGCCGCCTTCAGGTGCCCGAGGTGATCTTCTCGCTTGCTGCTTCGCACTAGCATATCGTCGATGTAAACTTCCACTGTCCTGCCGATTTGATGTTCGAACATCTTAGTGACCAATCTCTGATAAGTTGCCCCTGCGTTTTTTAGTCCGAAGGGCATCACCTTGTAGCAATAGGTTCCCATCGGAGTGATGAAAGCCGTCTTGTCGACGTCGTGCTCGTACATTGGTATCTGGTGATACCCTGAATATGCGTCCATGAAGCTCATCAACTCGTTGCCCGATGAGGCATCAACCAGCTGGTCTATTTTTGGAAGTGGGAAGCTGTCTTTCGGACAGGCGCTGTTCAGGTCCGTGAAGTCGACGCAGACGCGCCACTTCTGGTTCTTTTTCGGTACGACCACCGTGTTGGCTATCCATTCTGGATACCGAATCTCCCGGATAAAACCGGCCGCCAATAACTTTTCCACCTCTTCTTTAATGGCCTCAGCATGGACGGGCGCCACTCGTCGCTGTTTCTGTTTGACCGGGCGAACCATTGGGGAAATGTGCAATCGGTGGGATATCACCTCGGGGCTAATGCCCGGCATCTCCGAAGGCGTCCAAGCAAACACATCTCTATACGCGCGGAGTAACTCGATCATTTCCATCCTCTCAGCCGGTTTCAGCGTGGTTCCGATAAGAAAATACCGTTCCGGATTCTGTGGGTCGATAAGTATTTTTTCCAAATCCTCTACGACCCTTTGAGCAGGATCGGGTCGGGCCTCATCGGCTCTTACCCGATCCTTCAGTAATTGCTATCGTTTCGGGTGAATATCGCCTGCCTCCCCGGCCTGCTCCTCGGTATGGGCCTTCCCGGACGTTGCTAAAGCGTAGCATCTTCTCGCAGCAACTTGGTCACCTTGTATCTGCATAATTCCTCGGGCGGAAGGGAAACGCAGTTTTTGATGGTAAGTGGACGGAATGGCCTTCATCGCCCCTAGCCATGTGCGTCCCATAATCGCGTTGTAAGGCGACCGAAGGTCCATGACAATAAACTCTGTCAGGACCGTCTCGTCTCCCGCCCGTACTGGTAAGGTTATTCGCCCAGAAGGGACTGCTTGGCTGCCGTTGAAAGCTATCAACGGCTCCCTCATCGGCTCCAAGCTTGATGATTTCAACCCCATTTTGTGATACGGCTGCATGAATAGGATGTCCGCAGAGCTTCCGGTATCGATGAGTATACGCTTAACATCAAAATTCGCAATCCGCAACGTGATGACTAAAGCGTCGCTGTGAGGGATAATTAACCCGGCGAGATCCTCATCGGAAAATGAGATCACCCCTGGATCATCCGCCTTTGCTTTCTTAGGGGCTAGCACCGCCTCCTGGTCGATCTGCAGAATCTCCAGATGCTGAGAACCGCGCTTAGCTGTCCTTGCAAACGACTTGGTGTCCGATAATCGTGGCAGTCCTCCACATATCGTGTCGATCACTCCTGCCACCTGCGAGGGCCCAACAGCCACCACATGTCTTTCCTGCTTCTTCTCCTCCTTCGGCACAATGAACTCCCGGAGCTTGCCTTTGCGAACCAGGGACTCCAAGAAACCTTTCAGCGTCCGGCAGCCTTCGGTCTGGTGACCGAAGTCCCGGTGGTAGTCACACTTGAGCCCTTTGTCGCGGGCGGCTGGATCGCTCTTCATGGGGGGTGCCCACTGGAAGAATGGAGCGTGTTTGATTTTTTCTAGAATCTGTACGAGAGGTAAGTTGAACTTTGTGTAAGTCTTCTCCCGGACCTCATTGGCTGTCGGGTTATTTCTCTGTTCGGCGCGTGACTTCCGCGCCTTGTCTTCCCTTGGTTCGGGATTCTTTGAAACTGTGGCGACGGCCTGGGTCCGCGAAGTGGTCGCCTCGTCCTCGACCTTGGCGTACTTCTCTGCCCTGCACATGAGCTCGCTAAGGGTCTCCGGAACTTTCTTTACCAGAGAGTTGCGCAAGTCATGCTTCGGCGGCAACCCGTTTCGAAATGCCATTATCGCGGCATTCGAGTCACACCGATCTACCTCAAACATGAGGAGACGGAACCGATCTACAAATCCCCGAATTGACTCCCCGGGTCGCATCTGGATCTTCATTAGGTCTCCCAAATCCTTCTGTTGTTTTCGGCTGCAGATGAAGTGCTCCGCGAATAGAGTCCCAAGTTCTTCAAAGTTGTGGATTGATCCACCGGGGAGCTGGTGGAACCAGCTGAGAGCCGCCCCTTCGAGACTAGAGGGGAACATGCGGCACATGAGCTCATCGTGCTGCTCGTAGAGTGCCATCGCGTGTCGAAAGCCCAACACATGATCAAAGGGGTCGGTCGTTCCGTTATAAAGTCGGAACTTTGGCTGGACGAACCTCCGGGGGGGTATGCTGTGTAGGATGTGATGAACGAAGGGTGATTCAAATCCCTTCAGTGCTCTCGAGATAAACTCCCGATCTCGGGCGCTGGTCATTCCACTCCTGTGTGTCTTCTTTGTATGTTCCCGACGCCTTTGTCCGCAGTCGTCATCCGAAGACATCGAATAACGGCTGGGGCTTAAATGACGTCCTTGTCCTCCAGTCCGGTGAGTGTTGGCTCGTTTTCTTCGTTGTTCCCGATGAGGTGAATGGTCTCGTTGCTCATGGGATTCATCCTCGCGTAATTCCCTTCAAGGGGAACGTCAGATGGATCCCGCCTACCCCCCTGGCGGTGTCCTTCGCCCGACGAGTAGATTGATTCATGGCTTCGCGCGTTTGGCCGTCTACTCTGGCGATCATGGTCCCGCGGCTCCTCACCAACTCTGACCGAGTTCGGCCGATCCCGTGCTCTGGCGGGGGCGGCGGTGGTGCCGTTTTTTACGCTTCAGGATCTGCTCCACCAAGCTTTCCAGATGCTGATGGCGCTGGCTCATCAGTTCGAGCTCCTTTGCAAGGTCCCGCCCAGCTTCTGGGGTCGGGTCTTGTGACGATGATCCGATCGGCGCCTTGCCTTTGGCTGGGGGAGGGTCATCTGGAGTTACGCGTTCCCCTTCCATGTCGCGTTCGAGGATCGTTGAACGAGTCCTGGTTGCCACCATCTTCTCCGGTGAGTTTATCGGGACGGCTTCTCGCTCGTGTCCCACAGACGGTGCCAAAAATGTGGAGGTGGATTTTCGAGTATCCCTTCCTGGGCCGGATCTTCGTTGATCCGGGCTTCTGAGATGGGTCCGGAGAAATGGTTTGAGTCTGAACTCCTTCCTTCGTCGATACTCCTCGCCTTGATCGGAACGGAGTGCTCCTCGTCGTCTCCGACTTCCAAGCACCTGTCACTCACACCAGTGTGGTGCCGGCTAACGCCTCTCCGACGCTCAAGTCAGTGATTCAGCGTGATATGGTACTTCCTGCTAGGCCTACGGATTCGGGACACGTGGCGTCTAGGGATCATCATTAACCTATAACGGTTTCCCTGACGCCTCGTCCTTTTTGTCGTCAGAGAATATTCCCTTCACCAACTGTCTTGAAGAAGACAGGGGAGGGATCCATATCTGGTTTGTTACTCAACTCGAGCACTGACGTGCCCTGGCCCGAATAGGTCGCTACAACCTTGTCCTTTCGTATGACTTCACCAGATGACTGTGTATCTCTGGTCGGGCGTTGTTGTCGTGGTCACGCCGTGGTCGGGCATATGGTTCGCCCGACCTGACCTACTCTCGTTTGTCCTTATCTTCTGCGTCCGGGTTCGCCGGGTCCATAATCTCGTCGGGCGAGGTTACCTCCCTTGGGTATCGCCAGATGGGTCTGACCTCGAGGCCTGGCTAGTGGGCCTGCCTCTCTCTTTGGGCTGGCTTCATGTTAATCGCAAGATGGGCTTTATCCGGGTTATTCCCTACTCTCTGTCTTGTTCGGAATTGCCCTCCTACACTCATATATTCATCAAATATATGAGGTGATAGCAATATTTCATACAAATGGACATTCAGAAAAAAAGATGATAAATAAAGAAAAAATGTGAATAAAAATATGAAAGACATGGGATAAAAATCATAAATGAGTTTTGTTAAAAGAAAAAAAAAAGAAATATTCACAATACTGGAATAAAAGTCCATGAGAATCCCACTCGTTAGGGTGTGATTTTGAAATGACGTTTTCCTTTGTATTTCTCTCTCTAATATCAACAAAAATCCATCACTTATGAAAGTTTTCATAAATTCTGTTTAAATTGAATAACACATGACAAAATGTCTACTATGAGGAGTCTCAATCGAATAACGCTGGACTTTTTGTTCACGAAATAATGTCTCCATCGAATAACACTGGACTTTAATTGTGTGCACGAAATAATGTATCAATCGAATAACACTGGACTTTTTGTCCACGAAATAATGTTTCAATCGAATAACGCTGGTCTTTTTGTCCACGAACCAATGTCCTGATTAAAAAACACAAAATTTACAAATCCATGGACATTGACAATTTGTCCATGAAAATCCTAATTGACCACCCCCTGTAACAATCCTTTATTTTCCAAGCTTAATTCACTGCATTCATCAAAAGACACTCAAAACAGTTAAAAACACAGCTTCTCTCATTGAAGGGAAGGGAAGGGAAGGGAAGGGAAGGATTATGATACATAGTACCCTGATACACTCAATCCTTCTCATATACGGTCACCATTATATACATCAATACATACACCATTATATGTCAGTATCATATTTCATTACTGCCGTGAAACTCAAATGGCGTACATTCTCTTGTACTTGCCATTCTCCGTGTCCGACAACCCGGACACGGAGAACGACCTCGACAGTCTGATCGATGACCTCCCGAGGCCACTCAACCTCCTCGACGCCTCCACGCGATGCTTCAAAACCCAGTAACACATCGTCCCCAGCGTCATTGCCATGATCGTCGTCCCCATGACCGTCACCGCCACCGCCACCGCCAACGCCCTCTCGTCCTCCCCCGCCACGACGAACGACATTGCCAAGAATGCGACCGTCACGAGCACGCACGCCACCCACATCAGCTTGTTCATGACCGCCATCACCCGCTCCTTCGCCGCGCGCTCCACGACCACCACCGACGTCTGCACCACCACGACCGCGAGCGATATGAAGAGCGCGACCGAGTCGAACACGAAGAAGATGAAAAACGGCGTCCCCGGGTTTTCGGAGTTCTGGCCGGGGAAGGCAAAGATGGCGGAGAAGGCGATGGTGGCGATGAGGACGGCGACGACTGTGGTGGAGTTGATCGCGTTGTTGAGGCCCTCCGCGTGGAGCTTGTCTGCGCGGACGCGCTTGCGGGTGCTCCGCGCGTGCGCGAGCCGGGTGCGGACGTCGTGCTTGATGTCGCTCGCGGTCCGCGCAAGCTCGCGCGCCGCTTCCGCGCGTGCGGGTTGGATGGATTGCACGCGCGGCACGCCGTGCGCGGTGAGGATGAGGCTGATGTCGGGGTTTCCGATCTTCTCGGCCGTGTCAAGGGCAGTCTCGTTGGATCTGTTGATGGCTCTGGTGTCTGTTTCATTGAGATCGAGCAGTTTTTTTATGATCTGTAGATGGTGAGAGCGGATTAGTTGGGGTGCATGACTTGCATGGAAAACATACATAGCGCTAATTTTAGTTCATTTTACAGTCCCATTCACCATGATCAGTATGTGTGTCTATATATATATATAAATTAAAATTTTCTTAAGAGGATGTTCGCAAAATTCAGTTTCTGCAGACGCTAGGTATGTGGGTCAATAAGGGTCGGATGCATATATGTCCTTAAAGATGTATATGCATTGATAAAGATAGTTTTTTTTTTTATTGAAATACATTTCAAGAAATGGGCTAAACATATCATTTTTCAAACATAAAAGGCATGTTTGATGTAAGGATGCTTGAATTCATATTAAGGGTTTGTTTGGATCTGCGTTTGAGCGGATTCTACAGTTCAACCGCCAAATGAAGATCCAAAAACATTTTCTTCCAAGCACAGCCTTCTCCACCTTTTCTATGGTCACCATGCGTTTGAGTTACTGCTTTTCAAAAACCAGTTAGATTCTTAAAACCTCCCCCTCCCCACAGCACTTCCAAACGGAGCCTAAGATTAATACATTGAATTTGATACAAGGAGCGCAGTAGTGTCTTTACCTGAGCTCGGCCCTTCCGAGTCGCGATATGCAATGCAGTGTTTCCTCTCTTATCAACCAAGTTGATCAGCAGAGGCTCACACTTTATCATCTCCTCCACAAGCTCAAGATTCTGCCCTTTCACGGCCATATGAAGCGCAGTCTGCCCCTTCTTATCAGTCCTTGTCACTACTGAAGTTTTCTTGCTTAAAAGGGCCTCCTTGACAACTTCCAAATGGCCATTCCTCGCCGCAAAGAGCAATGCAGTTTTTCCATTGTTTTTTGCTATGTTTGCTAAATTCCCTTGCACTTCTAAAAGTATGTTAACCACCTCTGTGTGGCCTTGCATTGCAGCAATATGTAAAGCAGTTGTGTTTTTTGGGTCAGCAGTCATTGAAAGTTCAGGAAATGCCTTCATTAGCTCCTTCAAAACCACTGCCAAATTAAAATTTTACCAAGTGTCTTGTGAGTGCTAGACATACAAGGTATAATGTATAATTAATTTTTTTTTAAAGCAATTAAGCAATATCAAATTTTTCAAAGAAAATTCATTAGTTATAGCCTTTTGTTTTGAATAAAAGCAGACATTAAAATAGAAAGTAAACATCAAAGAACATTACACCTGCCTCCAAATCATAAGCTTATCCAATTCAGCCAAATAAAGTGCAATAAAATAAAATATCAAGAACCACATAGCAATATATTAACAATGCACAATGACTAGAGAAAAGTGTTCCTAACATAGTTCATAGTCTATTGAAAACCAAACAAAGTAACTGAAAAGAAGCCATCACCATAACCCAATGTAACTATACCTATATCGCCTTGTTTGGCAGCGACGAGGAACGCATCATAACCATTCTTAGCTTTCACACTCGCCGAGGAGACATCGTAGTATTTCAACAACTCAACCAAAACATCCACATATCCATATTCAGCTGCAACGAACAGTGGAGTCTCCCCTGACTGGTTCTGCTTCACCAGTATCTCCCTCAACTCATCTTGACTGGTTCTCTCCAGAATCTGGCTCACCACAGTCAGGTTCCTGGCCCGGGCCGCCAAATGCAGGGGAGCGTCGTCACGTTTGCCCATCAATTGCTTCATCATCTTTTTCTTCTTGATGAATATCAGTTAAAGAAATCATAAACACAAAAAACTTTCATTGTTAAATACATGTATCTAATAACTTTTTGCATTTAAAATCTACACACACGCATACACTAGTATCATTTACATCCCATTCATCTAGTAATGGTTCCACCATGCAAAGGAGAAATGTAAACAAAAAAAGCTGGTTTTTTCCCCTCATTAGTCCAATATATAACACAAAGAAACAGAACTTTGTATGCACAAAAAAGCAAGGAGAAGAGACAGAGATGAAAGATTTTTGGACTAAAGTGCCATGATTCCAAACTTTGTACACAAAGAAAACAAAAAACTCATTCCAGAGAGACCATCAACAAATGTGCCCATCAACTATTTTGGATGATATAAAGATGACATTTTCATTGACTTGGCTTTCTTTAATATAGAAGACTTTTATTATCCATAAAAACATTCAGGTTTCAGTACGACCCAAATCAAATGAAATGAACAACACTCAGACAGAGCCCCTAAATTATGTATTATAGCTATAAATAGGCAGAGCAGACCCCATCTCTTTCAGACCCATTAAAGAAAATGTCTGTCCACATATGGTGAGGAAAACCCACTAGGGTTTTGCTCGCTATTGGTACGTATTCGATTCCCACCCTCGACTTATCCAGGTGCCTGTAAGAAAACTTTCGAGTGGGTCGGTATGGACATCCGGAGTAAGATAAAAGGAAATGAAAAGAAGTGTAAATGTAGGGGATAATAGAGAATCTCTTTTAGAGAACTGCTGATTATGATATTGGTTGCAACCAAAAGTTAATAAAAGTAGGCAGGAGAATGGGGAGAGCAACTTCTAATTTTAGTGAGTAATTGTTGTGGTATGCAACGGAGCTTTGTTAGGCATGCTCTTACATAATACAAATTTAGAATTCATTATGTTTTTGTTGAGAAACAAATGATATGACATTCTCATGGTTGGATTTGACAGTAGCTTATTCATAAATAAAATGGTTATACAAAAAGAGAGAGAATATTGATATGAATTTTGCGTTTATATATGTATTTCCCTGTTTGTTGGATTAATCACTCAAGTTTATTTAATTATGAAAATTAGACGATTCAGATTGAAATCTAAACTAAACTAATAGGGGGTAGTCGATTAGGATTCTCAAGGACAATATGTCTATCTACATGGATTTGTAAATCTTGTGTTATTCAATCGGGACATTGGTTCATAGACAAAAAATTCATCGTTATTCGATTGAGACATTATTTCATTGACAAAAAGTCCAACGTTATTCAATTGAAACATTAATTCATGGACATAAAGTCCAATGTTATTCGATTAAGACATTACTTCATGGACATAAAGTTTAGCGTTATTCGATTGAGACATTATTTCGTAGACAAAATGTCTAATATTATTCGATTGAGACATTATTTCGTGGACAAAAGGTTCAGTGTTATTCGATTGAGACTCCTCATAGTAGACACTTTGTCACCTATTATTCAATCTAAGCAGGATTTATGCAGACTTTCTTAAGTAATGAACTTTTGTGGACTTTGAAGAGAGAAATATAAAGGAAAAAGTCATTTCAAAATCTCACCCAACAGGGTGGGATTCTCATGGACTTTTATTCTAACATTGTGAATATTTTCTTTTTTTATTTTCTTTTATAGATTATGGTTATCTCATGCCTTTCATTTTTTTTTATTCACGGTTTTATTTCTCTATTTATCATCTTTTTTTTATGAATGTGCATATATATGAAATATTGATCACTTCATATGGTTGATGAATATATAAGCTGGCGGATTTACTTGTATTGCAATCAATCACTTCATTATTATATATTATATAATATATGCCTAAATCATCCACCATTATTTTCTAAAATATATATTTATTTTATTATGTATTTGATTTTATGTACAATAACTCTATAATATTTGATTTGATTTATCTTGAAGATATTTTTATTACTGTACAATATAGATACCTATATATGTTTTTATATTGTTCAGACATATATAAAAATAAAAATACATATTTAGTCATATGTACATATCTGCATATAATGATTGCTTTTATTTCATTTTTTATTTTAAGTAATATAATGACTACTTTTATTTTATTTTATTATGAGTAATATAATTTATGATTTTATTTTATTATATTTGAAGTAATGTAATATATGAATAATATATATTTCTTTATTTTATTGTCTTCCTGATTAAACTCATCCTTCCCTTTTATAAAAGCTTATAAATCTCTCTCTCTATAACAAAAAAAGATTAGCTCATTGTGCATTTTTCTTAATAGAAGGTATTTTTTTTCTTTTTTTAATTTTATATTGATTGTTTATCATGAAGAATTTTTTTTAATGAATGTGCATATGTATGAAATATTGTTCTTGTGTTGATATTTATTATATTAAATTACATTTTATGTTGGATATGAATAATTCGTGTTAAATTTGAATAGTTGAGGTCTTTATTTGTTATTTTAAAAATCCAAAAAAAACTCTATGAAAGTCTATAAGAATCAATAGAAATTTATCTATGAAAATCTACAAAAGTATGTGAAATTCTATTAGAGTTAATATGTGAAAGTTTGTAGAAGTCTGTGAAAATCCATAAGAGTCAATCTGTGAAAGTCTGCAAAAATCTGTGAAAGTCTGTGAAAATCCATGATAATTAATCTTTGAAAGTCTGCAAAAATCTGTGAAAGTCTACAAAAGTTTGTGAAAGTCTGCAAAAGTCTGTGAAAGTCTGTGAAAGTCCATAAGAGTTAATATGTGAAAGTCTGCAAAAGTTTATGAAAGTTTGTAAATATATGTGAAAATCTGTAAAGTCTACCAAAGTCCATCACTTAAATAATGTCCACAGAAATCCATCAAAATCTGTATCGACTACTCCCCCTAAGTTCAGGAACCCAACTCTAATAGAGTCGGATTGGGTTGGGCTAACCCGCTCAAATTACACTCCAATGCATGAGGGGTCCACTAGCACAAGCCCTTCTTGCATTGCTCGAGCTTGTGATCTATACCAATATCACATATTTTGTCTTTTGATGCGTTATCGTATATTTTCCTTGTGAATGTTGGCTTTGGATGATCACATAAATTTCATTATTCTTGCTCTTGATATAATCTTATGTTTATATTTATGCTTTTGAAATTTCAAAACAAATGGTATTGGAGCTCTAGGTTTTGAGATAAGATGACAGTGATTGAAACAACAATTATGGTCTTTTGTGAAAGGAAGAAACAAAAAAGAAATAATAGCCATTGGTTGATGTCCTCCACACAGAGAGAGCTAACAGTCATAAGTTGTTGCGATTGTTGTCTTAGCAAGGACAGTTGGGCAATGGGACCTTTGACGTTCTCGAGGTGGTGGCATATTGAGAGAACTGATTAAGGGTTGATGTAGGTGGTGTCCATATTTTGTGGATAATTGTGTTTAGATGTGGCTTGGGAATTGTTTTTTTTTTAAATTAAGTTTAAAATTGAATTTGCGGAAAACTGCCTTTCCACGTATTATGAAAATGAGTTTAGGAAAATCAAATTCCTACACATGCATAATTTTCTCAAACTCACATTCAAACGCCCCTTGAGTGCTCCAACTAGGAGTACAATTTATGCAAATTGAAATCAACTCAATTCAACTTTTGGACATAGTCGGATTGGGATTTTAATGTTTTGGTTGAACTCGAATTTAAACTTGAGTAGATTGAATCCAATCGATAATTATAACTCATATTGTTCCCTTAATGCCAATAAAGTTTCACAATTACATCTTGAATTTATCATTTGATTTTAAATTTAAGATAATCGATCTAAGAAAAAAAAACGTGTCCTTAGATTTCCACAAATATTGAATATCATCAATAAAAAAATCATGTATTTCTAACAAGTTTATTCCTTCTTAGCTTAAAAATTACTTTCTTAAAAAATATGAGTCATAAGAGTTATTTTCATAACCAAAGTATTCACGTGGTTAGTGGTTAATGAAGCGGAACAAGCTTCAGCTAAAACATACATTTTAAGATTAACTTTTTTTTAGATGTGCACAGGTTTTCTCCAGTATCTTATATCACATAAACTCCATATCATCTTAAATAATTAACCTTTCAAAATAAAATTTATCAAAACCATTAACCAATCCATAATTTTCTTTTTAAAAAAATGAAGAAAAGTTCTCCATGTATTACTATTATTTTTATCATGATCAAAGGATGCATGTATGGCATAGGGAAGCACATTTAAATAGCCAAATAAAGTCATCCCTTTTAAATGAGCATGTGATTCTTGTCATGAGTAAAATCATCTTGCATATCATCCCTTTGAAGTTATTGCTTTCTTCTTATAAAAACACAGCACGTAGTCAAACTTTTAATAGCATTATTACATGCAATACGCGTGGACAGTCCATATACCTTCAATAGTTATTATGAGCGGTATATACTTTCTTAGATGAGAAGTGATAGATATATATATAGTAAAACGATTAGATGCGGTGTGCAGTCGGGTGCGGTTACGACGTGGGCCGTTCGATCGCGGGTCCATTGCATCCGACGGTCGATGTGAATCGCATCCGACCGTCCGATGCGATGGACCCGTGATCGACACCGCACCGTCCGCAAACCGCACCTAATCACTCCTCTATATATATATATAGGGAGATGATTGGGTGCGGCGGAACGGCGATGCGGCAGCGATCACGGGTCCATTGCATCGGACAGTCGGGTGTGATTCACATCGACCGTCGGATGTGATGGACCCGCGATCGAACGGCTCACGTCGCGGCCGCACCCGCCGTTTCGCCACACCCAATCACTCGACTATATATATATATATATATATATATATATATATATATATATATATATATATATATATATATATATATATATATATATGAGGAGTGATCGCACCCGACCGTAGGTGCGGGTTGCGGACGGTGTAGTGTCGACCACGGGCCGTCGATCACGGGTCCATCGCATCATCGTACGATCGATGGAGTGCGATTCACATCGACCGTCGGATGCGATGGACCCGCGATCGAACGGATCCACGTCGCAACCGCACCCGACCGCACACCGCACCTAATCGTTTCACTATATATATATATATATATATATATATATATATATATACGCGAGCGATTCCATCGGTGCGGCGAACGGATGCGATGGACGGGTGCGGCCGCGACGTGGGCCGTTCGATCGCCATCGCATCGGTTCATCGCATCGATGGACCCGCGATCGGATGACCCACGTCGCGCACGGTTGATGTGAATCGCACCCGACCGTCCGATGCGATGGACCCGTGATCAACGCCGCACCCGCCGTTCGCCGCACGTAATCACCTATATATATATATATATATATATATATAGTATATATATATATATATATTTTACATTTATTAAAAATGAGTCCATTAAATTCAAAAGGGAGTGATATACATTTTTCATTAAAATATATAATTTATTAGACGAGGCGGCGAACGGTTGCGGCCGCGACGTGGGCCGTTCGATCCTATTTTTAAGAAATTAAAATATATATGGATTGTTCTTAAGACCATTTGCATGACTGAAATGTCCCGCCCATGTCTGAAAGTTTTAAAAGCTAGTTTGACAAATGATTAAGATTTTAAAAATAAATTATCCTAATTTTAGGAAATTAAAAGTCCATCAATTTGGTATTTATCCACATTTATCCAAATTAAGACAAATAATATGGATAAATTTTATTCCAACTGGAAAAAAACATTCTCATTTTCATTCTAAAGTGAAAATGAGATAAGTGTTTCGCACAATTATTCCATTCTTTCATCACTTATTATCCCTTGTCATACCAATCCTAAGGCCTAGTTTGGCATTGAAATAAGGGGTTGGGATAAGAAAATAATTGGGTTAAATCACATGTTATCCCATATAGCATAAAAAAAAGGATAAAATATGGACAATTATTTGTATTTTAAGAGAAAAAGTAAGGTATTTTGTTATAGGTAAAAGATGGAATAAACTTTATCCCCATTTTTTAACTTCATTTTGTGAAGCATGGATAACATTTATGACTGCCTTTTCCAAAAAAACAAAAAACCTTCATAAAACAAAAACCAACTATATTGATGCCTCTTCAATAGAAATGGTAGACTTGTTTTTTTTTTTTTTTTTAAGTTATTCCATATTTTACATCATGTGATCCAAATGCAAAGTTAAAAATAAGAACACAAAAAAATGGGGATAGCAAAATACATTACCAAATATAAATATGGATAAAAATAATGATATTTTTATTCTCATAAATTAGGCTAACTTATCATAAATATTTATCTATTTACCAAACTAGGCCTAATAGTTAATAAGTCTAAAAATTTGTTTGGTTAGAAGGAATATATTAATATAGTTATGTCAGAATAGATAAAAATAAGCTGATACTTATATTGCAAGTCCCTCCAGAATTGTATTATTACATTGAATCTATTTCACTAGTATAAGGGGGACCATATGTCACCTCTTATAAATTAGGGGTCCACGTGTCATATTATTTTTTCATCTTTTATAAATCATCATTTATATCTTATTCACATTTTATCAACAACTTATACATTATTAACTTTGGGAGGTAAAAATATCTTCCTCCTTGAATGTGCCGGACTCGAGGGCGGTCCGGGTTTGGTTTGAGTGAATCCGTGAAGAGACGACGATTAGAGTCCGCTGTGGAGGGATTGACGAGGTTTGTCTGGACTGAACCTGATGTAAATCAGGCTGCCTACGTACCCTTTCGGAGGGATCAAACCACACGTAATTCCTTTTTGGTGAGAACCTTCAACGATGAAGCACAATCTCCATTAAAAATGAGATTTAAAGCAAGGGTCTAGGGTTCTCTTCGTTTTTATGGGAAGAAGAAGGAGTCTCTCCCTCTGCCCCTCCTCCATCCCCCCTGCCCCCTCTTTTGTGAAGGGGACACCCCTCTATTTATAGTGGGAGGGAGTGTGAGCATATCATGGGATGAAATCTTCCACGTGGCTCTTGGATCGGTCGACACGTGGGTTCTGGAGATCAGTGTCTCATAATAACTTTCTGATAGTTTGTTACAGCTACTATGCCAGAGAATATCCCGTGGGAATTCTAATATCTCACCGATACAGACTCCGTGCTTTTGATTCAAGTCGGACAGAAGCTATGCCCCCATTCACCTAGATCTGGTCAGGCGTCCGACCAGACTGTTTAATGACCCGACTTAAGATGGTAATGTGTTATGAAGGAATGAGATGGGCCGGGGTGGTATGACCTTTTAAACGGATCCTAAGGTATGACAGATTTTGGCTTCTAAATTAACCAAACAACAAAACTTAATTTTACGATTCCTAATGAAAATAACTAAAAACACCACCACAAAATTGACTTATTCTTTATGTTACTACCCAAATGGGGCTGTGTATCAGATGTCCCTACTAGCCCCGTTTGATTCGAGAATAGACTCGACAATTTTGTGCATCATCATATAACTTTTCTATTGCAGAGCACCTTGTCTAAACTTGTAATAGTTGCAGAGCGAACTACGCATTTTGCATCCCATGTGAAATATCAAATCAATTACGCAAACTAATGGAGATCGTGATCGCTGGCTTGAGGTCCCTATCACAGTGTTTTATGTCAATCAGTCGGTGAAAGTGTTCGTAGTTGAATTGAGATTACTGTTTTTGTGGGGCCATAATTTGATTAGCTGCAAAGAGAGAAAATAGATTCGCATTTGGTTGTCTTCGGTCGCATCCGCCACTTTACTTCGTGTTTCCGTCTCATATTTGTTGATGAACAATATTCATCAACGACATAGATGCATTTTATTAAAAAAACCTGAATTTGGGGGCTTTGATATAAGTTAGTATATTACAATGTCACAGTATATGAAAATTAAAAAAAAAAACCTACGCTATTTATAATAATATCTAGTTCCATGGAAGCGTGTTTTTTTTTATAAAAAAAAAATCAGTGAAGAATACGAATGAGACCGGACATATCAGTTTCTAAGTTATAAACAAAAAGGTACAATGTAATTCAAAGCTCTCTAATTCTTTTACAATACAACTATTAAGTGGTCTGATCACATATGATACAATTATTTTCATCAGTTCCATTAGTAACATTAGGTACACTTTCTTCAACCCCAGCTTCAAACAGACACACGAAGCCTTTCCATTACAGGCCATATCATTGGCAAGATTCAGTAACAACAACAAAAATAAAACCCTCAGACTTCGACTCATCCAGTTCATCAAACCTGCCACTGATGCGAGCTTCGCCTGCCCATCCAATATACAGAGCATTGGGACCCCTTCATAGAAGATGTCTCATAAATAGTAGATCATAAAAAGTACCCCATTTTTGCAACCAATGTTTGAAGCAAATAGATGCAATAGAATTCAGTGAATCAATCACCAGAATCCTCCCCTCCTCAAATGGCAAATATTGGGTTAATCTCCGAGTCAGATAACTCCGAGTGGTGGTTCCACGAATTCGACCCGCTCCTCCTCGATGACTTCTCCTTCTTCCTAATAGAACGGCTGCGCGTAGACTTGCAAACATAATAAGTCATGGTACCAAGAACAGCAGCCATGATCACACCCCCAATCGCAGTAATCAATATCGCCGCCCACCGAAAATGCCTTCCTACAACGATATACGAAGAAGACATGAACGCCACAGATGTGCAGACCGAGGCCAGCCACATCAGCTTGTTGATCACCCGCACAACCCGCCTCTCAGACTTTGTCTCCCCTCGAACGAGCGTGATCTGAACCACCACAACCGCGAGCGACGTAAAGAGAGCGACCGCATTGAATATGAAGAATATCTTGAACGAAGGCGTGTGGTCGGCCACCGCCTCTCCAGAATAATTTGAGTTTCCGCCAGGGACTGTGAAGATGGCCGCGAACGCCACAGTGGCGAAGAGGACCGCCACGAGAGTCACGGAGTTGGTCGCACTGTTTATCCCTTCCCGGTGGAGTTTCCGGAGCTCCTTTGCTATCCCGCTAACATTTTTGTTTGTCCTACGGGTCTGTTCGAGTTGGGTGTGGACGTCTTTCTTGATTTCAGTGACAGTTTTTCTGAGTTCGTCCCTGGGCTGGTTCAGGTCATTCGCACGAACACCTCCATAGCGGGCCAACATCTCTTTGATCTCTGCAGATTCTTCAGTCAGCTGTAGACCTTCCGCTATGTCATATGCAGTCTTGTGGTCCCGAGTGAGGGCATTCACTTGAATGTCAGGGAGAAGTAACAACTCGTTCACTATCTGCACAAAGAAAGTGAAAAGAAGATGAGATCCTTAAATTTGTTTTGCTGGTTGAAATTTGTCTGCACGAACACAATGGGCAGGGTATGAACAGCAAGCCGCCTGTAACTATTCTTGTTTGCTACACTTTCTTTTTTCTTTTTGTTTGGTATGCGGGTGGTATGACTACCAATGTATATGCTATTCTTAGTGATCGCCATTCATATCCATTTGAATCTACTTGTATGATACAAATATTACTTTTGAATATTGTTGTCAGGTCTCCCAGAAATGAGAAAAAAGAATGAACAAGTCTCCCATCACTTGCCCACTAGGTACTGGGATAAGCTGGACAGGAACATAATGCCTCGGTTGCAAAATTGTCAAATAAACAATTTGGTCAGCCAACACACATCCAGAATTATTCTTATCGCACAAGTACACTGTTTCACAGGAAACCCTTGATTGGAAATGAAAGATCCTTTGTATACATACATCTAACCTGTAGTTTACTTAATCTTCACACATCTTCAATGCATGGAAGATGAGGGAAGATTAAGTAAAACCATACACATTATTATAGCTTTGTGAAGATTAAGTAAAACAATAGGTTCACAATGCACATGTATTGATTTTTCCAAGCATAATAAAAATGAATGCAAAAATGATACAAGAGGAAGCTTGAAGAAAAAAAATTGAAACAATTTATAACAATACCATGTAATAAAATTAAGATGAAATATCGTGAATGTTCCCTTTTTCATGGATAGTAGAATTCCTGGTTTGTATTCAAATATAAATGCCCTTATAAGGCATGAACAAACACACATTTCCTGAATAAAAAGAGAAAAATTGTGAAATTTTCATTCTGATATAGTTCTAATGTAAAAATAGAGAGTTGTTTCATGAATAGAGGACCTTACCTATAGATTAGAATGAAAAAGATGTGGACACATATGGGTTACACATCTTATATTAATTTTTTTCCCTGGTTGACATTTGTTCACTTCACATAAGAGGTTAACCCTAGTCAAATAATCCTGAGAATAATGCTCGCAATAATCAATCTAATTATCAAAACTAGAATATAAAATTTAACAACATTGGCAAGTTGGCAATGCTATATATAGAATTAATATTTCAGGTTCAAATTGTGAAAATATAACTCAATGGCACATCATGAAGATATTTTATATGAAAAGGTGGGAGAACCACGTAGATTTTTTTAATCGCAAGGTAAATACTCTAAAACACTAAATCTGAAGATATTAGAGACCTCCAAGAAATATATATAAATTGGGAAAAAAAATTATATTTTCTTTAAAGGAAATGGGCAAAATAATTATAAGCTCATAGAATATTACCTCAGCTCGTTTTTTCCTTGTGGCAACATGTAATGCTGTATTGCCAAACTTGTCAGGTAGCATTACTATTGCTGAATCTGCCTCAAGAAGTGCTTTTACCACTTCACAATTAGTTCCTTTGACAGCCATGTGCAGTGCAGTCTGCCCCTTCTTGTCAGTTCTTCTAGCCAATTGAGGATCTCTGCTGAGTAATGCCTTAACAACATCTACATGCCCATTACGAGCAGCAAAATGCAATGCATTTTTCTCATTGCTTTTAGCATGCTGTAACAGACTGAGGTCCCTTGCTAGCAGTTCATTCACTATTTCTGTATGCCCTTTTATGGCAGCAGTTATAAGAGGCGTTGCATTTGATTGACCGAGTGTTTTGCAAAGTGTTGGATCATGATTCAGAAGCACCTGGACAATGGCTGTATAAAACTAGTCATATTAGCTGTGCCAACTTAGGTTGATGCACAAAACATAATAAAGAATTTAGAGTAAAATCCTGTGACAGCTACAAGAAAACTTCCAGAAATGCAATTAATGAAGAAATTATCTTGCACCAGCAAAGCTTCCATGGGCTGTCAAATTATAATACGACATGGGACAGTAGGATGCAGAAAATAACAACAAACTCTGCGAGAATTATTTGGAGTGCTTCTTTCACTTCTTTATTATGTCATATCCTGAACTAAATTTTGGTTGAAAATAACAAAGATGGTCCACAATAAAATGCAACATTGATTAACAGTGTGTCGTATTCTGAACTAAGATTTTGGTTGAAATTAATAAAAACTAACAAGAATAAAGTGTAAAATTGATCCACTGTGCAGAAAGATAGGCCCAAAAGATATTTTCCTGGACATATATATTTTAAGCAATAGTTGTTATTTCTCTTATCAAGGGTTCATCGTAATTTTTCTACAAAATTTGAGAGAGTAAAGTCATAAAGCTACTGAGTACTTGAAAGAACTTCAAATAATGTCACTCAGATCTGAAGATTGACCAATAGATACAGATAGTCATAAATTTAGAACAACTGGAATTTCAAGCCCAAAAAGGGCAATGGCATTCACACCAATTTAATTTTGTTAAATGTGCCCACGTACAACCCAAACAGCCAACAGCATCCTATGCAAATTGCATCATTTGTCATTGGAAACTCATCTTCAGTAATTTATTTCACATGCCAAAACTCAAAAAGAGAGTATGAATGAAATCATAAACAGCTTTGTAATAGCAATGATCAATGTTACCTACAGAGGTAAGGTGATTGTAATACTCTAGTCAGTTCAAACCATATACCAAATCACAGCATTTTGACCTTATTAGTGAATAGTTGTGAATTAGTCAAACCTACATGGAAAATAATTGCATGGCTGGCACTATAACATGTCCAGAGTTGTGAATTAGTCAAACCTACATGGAAAATAATTGCATGGCTGGCACTATAACATGTCCAGTGCAGTTATTGCTCACTTGATAATACCTTTCATCCAACCACTAACCCTGTCATTTTTTTATAAATGGTAAATCCCTTTCTACTAAAACCTGGTTGCTGATTATTTGTGAGAGTTTATTTGAACACCATTACTAGAAAACATGTTTTCGTCATCCTGGCTAATTGTAGGTTAAAAACCAAAAATGAACTTTTACTTTTAAGAAACCAGTAGGAATACTACCACCAAATGTTATTAAGGATTTGTGGTACATTCCAAAAGAAAATTAAATAAGAAAGAAACAAAAAGATAAGCGGAACCACAACAAATCATATTGGCCCATGAACTAGGTAATTATGCTCATAACACCATGAGCATTCGAGCTATTAAAATCATTGAGTGACAGTCATTTTGTTTTGTGCAATATTCAATATGGTATTGTTTTGCATGTCTCTCATCATCCACTTCATCTCTCATTGGCAACAATGTAGTAATCTTTTGTGCATCTCTAAGCTTCACAACCACTCCCCCCTCCAAAAAAAAAAAACAGAGAGAGTAAAACTTAAATTCCTCCCTAGGAGACTCTTATACCCAATCAGTTCATCAACTCATGTTCATCTGTAGTTTTAATGATCCCTCACCCCTCAATCCAGCCCTACCATCCTGTAACACATTCTCGATCTCAGCCACTATAACTTTCAACATATCAAAGATATGCAAACATTCAAATCAACTTGGTGAATCATGTAGTTGTCCTATTATTTGTAAGTAGAAAAGAGGAAAGAGGCATGTGAAAGCACAGGCATTACAAAAACTTCACTCCATGATGTGAATGAACGTGACTAAAATAACCAACCTGACATCATAACTAAGATGTAAATATCATCAACTTGTCAAAATGAAAATCATCCTTCAAACTCAAAACTGCAGGGAACAAGTTTATGTTTAAACAACAGAACTCTAATAAACTTCCTTCTAAAATTCCTAAATAGAGATTATAGGTGGTAAGATAAACTTCACTTAACATAAGTCCAGTGTCAGTAAGTAAGACCTACAACATCTTAAGTTCTACTTCAATAAACTGATACATGTTTAAGGCCACTCATTCCATTTGCCGATCAATATGACTTTCTCAAAGTGATCCTAGAAATCTTTCTAGTCCATGTATCACCATATACTCCTACTTAACAAATAAAATTTAGACAAAAATATAAAATATACATCAACTTATTTGTTATGAACTAATAATATTAGCCCTTTCATGATGGACATAATGAAAAACCTGAACCACTAAACTAGACTTCGAAATTAAATTACCAAATGAACAAATCATGTTGACAAATCAAGTTCATATCTCACTACATACACTTACATGATTTATGTGTGTGAATCATCTATTCTTCAGTTCTGAACTATAGCAATGTTCAACCCTTCATGATGAAACAATAAGGAAACTAGAGTTCAACACTGAACTACCCAATGTACAAACTGTACAATTCAAGTCCATATCCGACCATATACTGATAAATACCTAACAACTTCAAGAATAGGACCCATCCATCATTTTTTTTCCGATTTTCAACTAGTATTCCCAGCCCTTTCAAGAAGAAACGATAAGCAGACCAGAATTTCAACACTCAATAACCAAACGAACAAAACAAATCCATGTAAATTCAAGTCCAGGACTTCAAATTCACCTTTATGACCCTCCCGAACGGCAATATGGAGGGCGTCGAACCCGGACCGGTTCTTCTTCGCGATCCCCTCTTTATCCAACCACTTCAGCAGCTCCTCCACGAGTGCGAGGTGCCCCCGCTCGGCGGCGATGAACAGCGGCGTCTCCCCGACCTCATTCACCTCGCTCACCACCGCCAACCGCACCTCCGCCACATCCGCATCAAACTCCTCTCCCCCCGCCGCCCCGGTCATCTGCGACTCGATCGCCTCGATCACCGCCCGCGCCGCCTCGAGGTCACCCCTCTGCGCCGCCAGGTGGAGCTCCGTGTCATTGTGCCGCCCCGTCACCTGCTTCACGTACTTCTTCGACGACTTCTGGTCCATCCTCTTCCCCGAGTTCGACAGCACCAGCGCCGGCGCCGTCGAAGGGGTCGACGGAGTGGTGGGCGTCGTCGGAGTCGTCGGCGTCGCCGGGGAGGGGAGGGGATCGGGACCCCTCTCCAGGTCCCGCTCTGCACGGGAACCAAAATCGAAACCCTAAAAAACAAGGTCTCTGAAAAGATCGAATAAATAGAAACAGAAGGGGTTGAAAACAAACCTGGATGGATTTCGATGCCCATGCTTGGGAGATCTGAGGAGTCGGATTTGATTTTTTGGAGGGTTGGGACCAGATGGGAATTATGGTGAAAAATAGGGGTTAGGATGGAAAAGTGATGGGAGAGGAAAGAGGTTGGAAGAAGAAGAAGAAAAAGAAAGTCTCTGTGACATTTTTATTTTTTTATTTTTGTTTTATTTTTTGGATGTGGAAGACGACGGCGGTGGGGGCCGCAAGGTTGGGTGGGATGCTTTTCTTGGGGGGTTTGTCTTTCTCGGCCTTACATTTTGGACTTTTGTGTAATTTGGCTTTTGAGCGGGGTTCGACGTAATTTCGTCCCTCCTGTGGTGTCGTCAGCAGCCATGATTTGGGTTAAGGTGTTTCGCGGGAGCGGGTATTTTGTCGGAGATTTTTCATTTGATTTGACACGTGTACTGTGTATTCTGTGGAGGTTGATTGGTGTGCTGGTTATTTCTGATGTGGATCCAACTATGCAAAATATATTTGAATTTATTATTGAAAATACAATTATCTTGGTATAAATGAATACAAATAAAGATAAAATGATTTTATGTTTAGTTGTATTTTAAATTATTTTTATTAAGAAACATAACAATAAATTTTTTAATGTTTGAGTAAAATATGAATAAAGTATGAATAATGATTTATAAAATGTGAAAAAATAATGATATTTTATTTAATAAGTAATTTATAAGAGGTGATGACAATTGATTTAACAGTATACCCACCCACATATTCATTAGATGGAATAACATAGAATAACTTTAATTCTAGGATTTGGTTGGAATCCATATACCATTTTATACCAATTTATTCCGATATTGACAATTGATTTAACAGTATACCCACCCACATATTCAATAGATGGAATAACATAGAATAACTTTAATTATAGGATTTGGTTAGAATCCATATACCATTTTATACCAATTTATTCCGATATTGTTTGTCTCTGGGTATTCCTTGCAGTCAAGAAGTACCTCAGCATGCCACCACTTTTGGTGAGTCCATCCGTAGGAGATGTCCTACTCCTCTATATCGCGGCATCCGAGCATGCTGTAAGCTCCGCACTATTAAAGGACATCGACCACGGGCAGAGAGCTGTCTACTACGCCAGTAAAGCGCTCAGCGGAGCGGAAACCAGGTACTCCCGTATTAAGAAACTTGCGTTTGCTCTACTTGTTTCTGCTCGGAAACTGCGCCACTACTTTGAGGCCCACTCGATACATGTCATCACCGACTCGCCTCTCAAAGCTGTGTTGAGAAAGGCAGACGTTGCGGGTCGACTGCTAAAATGGACAATGGAACTGTCAGCCTTTAACATCCACTCGAATTTATTAAAAACCAAAAATAAAAGATAAAAATAAAAAAGATATTTGAACCATCCAAAATATATTTGAATCCCTAAAAATAATATATCATTTGATCTTATCAAATATTTTTATTGTTAGAGAATATCTAAATGACTTTTAATTAATCAATTATAATTTATTTATTCATTTAAAAAACACATGAATGTAGTCTTAAGAGAAATAAATTGATCTAACATATCCAATATATATTTATTAAAAATATATGAAAATTGAAAACCAGCTATCATATCCATGTGTTTATTTAATTAATTTTAATCTTCTTCATTTATTATAATCCATGTATATCGATCTATCATGTATTTATCCATTATATATTTTAAAATTTTAAAATTTAAATTGAAAATACTAGGTCAGAATCTTATAATCCATGTATATTTATCATGTACTTATTCATTATATATATATTTTTAAAATTTAAATAAATAGATATATTAGTAATTAGTTAAGTATTTAAAGGATAAAAAAAAATGAAAATACTGGATCACAGAATTCTTTTAATAAGTAAGTAATAGATATACTATCATGTAAGTAATAGATATATCTATCTTGTATTTATCCATTATATAATTTAAAATTTTAAAATTTAAATTGAAAATATGGGTCAAAATCTTATAATACATGTATATCTATCATGTACTTATCCATTATATATTTTAAAATTTAATAAATAAATATATTAGTAATTAATTAACTATTTAAAAGATAAAAAAGGAAATGAAAATACTGGATCACAGAATTCTTTTAATAAGTAAGTAATAGATATAAAGAGTGACATAGGCAGGTCTTCGCCTAGCAGTACAGGTTAGCGCCAAAGATTGGAGGGAAACATTAATAGGACATTTTGCAGATTGCCCCCATGTTCTATAAGTTTCATAAAACGAGCCCTATATATTATAAGTAGATCCCTAATATTTATAACCAAGTCCCTGACAAAAACAGCTTATTTTGTCCTTTTCTGAGATTTTTGGAGATTTATCCCCAGATTCTACCAGTTTCACAAATATACCCTATCTATATTATAAACAGGTCCCTGATTCAGATTTCAAGATTTATAAGTAGATCATGATCTCAAAACATGACTTCCTCGATAAAATAAAAAAAACACTGCCATAACAAAATAATAAAAAAATTATTATTTTTACATCTAAAGAAAAATTGATACATATAGATCCAAAATTAATAAACAATTTTTAAAAAGTGACTATAGCTTTGTTAAACCAAACAGTTCCTGAATCACATAAATTGAGATTGGTTAGTTATAAAAAATAAAATCTAATAAAAACTATATTTTATATAATAAAATCATTCTACAAAAATATTAAAATTTATGGTTGGCTAAATATGTAATTTTTTTTAAAATATTTTATTTTTATTATAAATATTTATATATACTTATGTATATATATTATTTATTATATATATAATAAATAAATATTAATTATATATATATATGTGTATGTGTATATACATATAGACTAGAGCACTATAAGAAAAAACATTTTTTGCGACCCATCTTTTGCGACGGATTAAAAAACCGTCGCAAAAACTCGTAATTTTGACGGTAATTTTTAAGGGTCAAAAAACTTCTTTGGTTTTGGGGTGACTGAGGTGAGCCGCTGTTAAAAGAGGTATTTATGGCGGGTGTTTATTTCTGTCACAAATAAAACACTAGTCACAGCGGTTTTGATCGTCGCAATTACTTAATTATGGATCCAACCGAGCGGTTCTGATCTTCACATATACATGTTCAAAAAAAAAAAATGCACGATATCAAACCCTAACAAAAAACTTGACCTTCACCGATCTGAGCAGCTGTCGATCTCCTCCTCTTGATCGCTCATCCTCTCCGATTCACCAATCAGAGCCGCCATCGATCCTCTACTGATTCGATCGCTCATCGTCTCCGATTCACCGCCGTCCGACTTGATCCACCATTTTTTATTTTGATCTCCAAAGGTTCTCTCTCTCTCTCTCTCTCTCGTTTTTGATTTACAGTCCCTCTCTCTCTTTCTCGTTTTTGATTTACAGTTTCTCTCTCTCCCTCCCCCTTTTTTGTCTTTGATTTGGTTCCAACCATTTTTTGGGTGGTTTGAATGCTTGCAGCCGAGGACGGTGTGGCACGACATGATAGGGAAGCTTTGCCCGATTTTTGCCTTCAATCGTGATGTAATGTGCCTTTGTTTTTGGCATTTAGGGTTTTTTTTTAGATATGCGATTTTGTTGTTGATGTGCCCTTGTTTTTGGTATTAGGGTTTTGTTTTTAAATGTGCGATTTTGTTGTTGATTTGTTCTTTGTGGTGTTTGTTTAGCGTTTAATTACTCTTTGGAAGTAGTGGAACCGATCCTGATTTTAGATGGGGAACTCTTAAAATGATATCCCACATAATCACATAGAAAAAAAAGAAGGAAGAATCTCTTCTGATCCTGTTTTTAATGTTGATATTTTGAAATTAATATAAAAATTAGAGAGAGGGAGATGGAAAGAGGGACGAGGGAGAAGACAGAGAGAAAAAGAAGAGAAAGAGAGAGGTCAAGCAGGGAAAGATGAGAGAGATGATGAAGGTTAAACAAGGGCATTTGTGGGGAAAAAACTAATACAATATGATTGATCATTATAGTTGAATTTTATGATTTGGGGTTGAAGAAATATCGGTGGCTGGAAGTTGGTGGTAGGCAAATGAAAGCAATACACAATTAAGCAAAGACAGCCTGTCAATATTATTGATATTAAACATATATGATATGATGCTTTTTTTTTTGAAATGTAAGCATATATGGTGTTAGGAGAAAGAATAAAACATCTTTTTTTTTATAATTGAAGAATTTAAAATCTTTTTGTATGTATGATAGAGATGCCTTGTCATTCATTGATCTGCCAATATTCCATGACCTTTGGAGAAGCTATAAATTGTTTGGTTGTCTTTTAAAGTAATCTACTTTGTTTTCTATTTCATTTAATTGACTTCATTAAAACATAAAAGAATTGATCAATGATTTTTTGAGCCCAAATGACTCCCCACTCCAAACAATTTATCTAAAATGTTCATTTGATTTGACTTTCGTACTACTTTATTTTGGTCATCATAGGGTTGGCAAAATTACTCTCTGAAAAGGGGTTTCCAGTTCTTTAATAGCCAACTAGATGTTTTTATTGAATGCACTGTTCGGTTTTGGAATCACTTGGTTAGAGATTTATTGATTTAATGTATTTAAACATCTGTTAAGTTGTGTAACATCTCTGGTTTTTAGACAATGTGCCATGCTTTGTGTACTTCAAGAAACATTGGATACTTTTAATTTAAAAAATATTCAACTCATTAGCCTAAATAAGACAATATGAAATGGTGGTCCAAATACCATTCTTGCTTTCAATTCTATTTCTGAATGTTATTTGTCCAAACACAGGAGTTCATCTAGGAATTTGTCAAAGAGCATGTTAGAAAATCAAAGAAAAAACAATGCGAGGTATTTGGATTTAAGCATTCTGGTTTCAGATGGCCAAGGACTCTCATCACAAGTACTAACATACATATAACACATTGATGATTTTGTTCCTAGGCAAAGGAAGCCCGAAAGAAGGCTATCGAGGAAATGGATGAGGCTAATAAAACTGCATTGGAGAATATGCGGTTTTATAAGTTCTATCCTGTACAGACCTCAGATACCCCTGATATAAGCAATGTTAAAGTAAGTGTTCATTTTTTCACTATGAGTTTCCAAATGCGTATTTGTAAAATAAAAGCACTAAAGATGCTTATTGAAGTGGCCTTGATATCAATTGGATTTTGAACCTTAAAAGCAATACTTGTTGAACAGAAATGTCATTTCGAACTAATTGTTTAATATATAGTGTTTGTAATAGTAAGGACTTTACAATAAGTGATCATTTTTTAGAAACAAATCCCCTGAACCTCTTGGACTAGTGACGGTGAGCTACCATCCTTTTTTAGAGGTTTTAAATAAGTAAATTACTAAGAGTATAAACAGTGGTGTACTGGTATTTTCTTTTCTAAAGATTTTGAGGGACTGGTTAGAGCTCATTTAATAGTAGTTTTGGCTGAATTGCAGGAATTCTATGATCTACCTGAACACAGTTCAGGTTGGTTTGCCTTTAAACCTTTAATAGGTTTTTAAGTTATGTAGTCTCTTAGTTTTACATGTATATACAAGGTGGCATTATTGAGTACTTGTTTGGATAGATTTTTGGAGTGGTTTGAAGTTAAACTAACACTTAGGTGAGCTTTGAGATCATGTGAAGGGCTTTAGGTCTGGATTGAAATTAAAAGTGCTTGGAGGTGCTTGGAGTCTTGATCTCGAGTAGCTGTGGTTCGAGGTCTAGTAGTTGGTGTTTAGTTTATCTTATTATCTTATGTCCTTGCATGTGATTTATTTATGTAAGAACATTTGGATCCTAGTCTTATGTTATTGGGACTTGGGAGACACCTGATAATGATAATTCACTAGTAGTTTTATTTTTTCATATGAAATTCATTATAAATCCTTGCAACTTCCATTGTCAATCTTATTAAAGGTCAACATTGATGTTTGAATTTATTGGCACAGGTGGGGAAAAGCATCCCCCTGTTCTCAATTTTGTATGTATTTTTACATTGACTTTTTTCAAGCCTAATATCCTCATAATTAGAAATTTGTTTGCTATTTTTCCATGCAGATTCAATATTTTTTGGATATATTATCTGCTATTAGAACAAATACTTGTAGGCTGAGAGTTTGGTATGCTAATATTCAATATATGACCTATACATGAAGTTGATGGACTCAAGCACTATTTGTAAAGATGAAGTTCTACATTGATCTTCATGAATATGCGCAAATTATGATGCATGTTTTTCATGCTTCATTGGTATATCTGGCTTTGATGCTTCACTTTTGTATTTCAAACTCGTATTTTCTTAGATTTGGAATGTATGCAAGGCTTACCTTCGTTTTACTTCTACTTGAAGGCCCTTTAACCTTTGGCTAAAAAGGAGCCATGGAAGGTTATAATCTAACTCTATCACTTCTCATTGCCTTTGTTAAGACTGTGTCACTTTTAAATGTCAAATATCGTGTTTTATTTATTTTAATAGTTCAGGCATTCAGTTTCAAAATCTAACTGCATATTTGTGGTTCTTGTGTTCACTTGGGCTTAAATAGAAATTTTCATAGCATTTCGAGGTCTTTTTAGAAATTATGCAGTTTCGATTGGTATTTGGATTTAATTTTGTCAATGCCCTGGAAGAAGTAGTAAAAATCCAATTTTATCATAAGATGTTCAGTTTTGAGTTAGCTTTCATACAAAAGTAGAATTGGATCAACTGAATTCATGTATAAAAAGTTATGGGTATTTTTCAATTATACCCTGGGGATATGAAATCCTGGCAGCAGCCCTGTTCGATGTTTAGCCTAGATTTCGGAATAGCTGGAGAGGTTATTTGATCTAGTTATAAACATGAAAATTGTAGATGATCTTCTTGGCTTTCCAATGGCATTAGAATTGTATAATTCAGAGCTGTATTGTGTAAGTTATGGCCGTTCTAGTAAGGGCTGTCTAGAGTTTTTAGTCCGAGGACAGCTTGGTCATTCCATACCTCCTTTGCCTATTTAATTCCCCCAAAATCCCACGACCTGGGGCTCTCTCTTCTCCTCTCTTGCTCTGGTCCAGCCCCTTTTATGTGTGTATTGGGTGGAGGAAGTGGAGGTGATAGAGAAGAAGCTCAAGAGAGAGTGTTAGAATGTGTGTATAGTGAGTTGTGTATGTTGTGTTGATGTTTCTCCTCCTTCTCCTCCTTCCCCCTAGCTGATCCAATGTTTTCCCCTCCCCTTTAGATCAGCACCCCCCCCCCCATGTGTTTGTGGAAATGCCACAATGAGTGGAAGAAGGAGAAGATGGTGGAGCAAGGAGAAGAAGAAGATCATGGTGTATGTGAGTGCTTATGTTGTTGTTGTTGATGTTTATCCTCCCTCTCCTCCTCTAGCTGATCCCCTGTTTTGCCCTCCCCTTTTGGTCCAGCCAAGTAGAAGGTGTGCTGTGAAGGAGATGGTGGTGATGGTGGGCGTGTGTGTGGTGTCATTGTGAGCCCCAACACCTTCCCTTCTCCTCCCCCTCTCTTGGTAATTCTCTACCCCTACTTTTATGCTTGCTAGGATGTTGTAAAGCGCATGCATAAGAGTGTTGTTATAAGTAATTGGCGCTGCACATGGGATGGTTGTATTAATGTATGAATGGGGTGACTTTGTGTTGTAAGGCAGATTTTCTGTCTCCTCAAGATCCTTGTGTTTTGGGGTATTTAGAGGCATATTTTGAGACTTATGTCTTCATTTCATATGATCATCTATGTGTCTATATGTTACATATGAAATTTGGTGTCATTATGATATTTGTGCTGTAAGTTATAGCCTGATGTTCATGATCTGTCCAGATTCACGCAGAAATTGACCAGTTTTAGAAAATAATTTATTTCGGGCATTTAAAGATTTAATCAAGTTATTATGTCTTCACGGAATATGATCCCAACATGTCATAGAATGTGTGTGATTTATTTCAGAATTTTTGATGTGTATTTTATGTCGTGGAGACCAATGTTTGGGGCTGGTTGCAGTGGGTGAATTAGTCTTGTATAAGTATGTGTCAAAGAGTTATTATGCATGGTATGGGTAATATCAGGAGTTGTGGTCTTCATGAAGAAGGCTTGTATATGTGTCAAGATGCTTTATATTTAATTGAGCATCATTGGTTGTTCTTACAAATCTCGTAGACCGGACGCGCAGCGATCCAAGTATCTGTGAGTGGTTCGATCCACCCCTTTTGGGAAGCGCTCGATGTACATAATCATGCATCGCGTAACCGTGGGGAACCCTAGTTATATTTAATCATGACTGGTAGATTGTATTGATATATTAGATCCATACTTGTTAGCATTAGTGGTATCTTATATATATCATGAAGTATAGAGTATGGCATGCCATAGGTAGTCTTTTGTAGTGTTGCCTTCATATTAGTAAATGCTTAATACGATTGTGTCATAGTTAGCCTTGGTATGACATTTATGATAGCTTCTAGTAGGCCTAGGTTGAATTGTATAAAGTGTGTATATACATGGTTTATTCATAGGTTATTTGGACATGTGGTCCATATACTTCTCTTGTGATAATTGTGCGTGTATTTACTTGTTTGACTATCGTACTTATGTAGTAATATGTATGTTATTTACTCTTGACCTCCATATATTCCAAAAGTGTGTTAACATGTATATATTAGCTAATATTGTGGTGTAAACTTTTAATGCGATATCAATTGTTCACTTGTTGGAAAGTCTTATGTCGAATGACTTTTCTATTGCTTGAACACATGTAGTTTTGGAGTGCAATTGGATTTATATTAGTTGAGCCATTTTAGTGAGTTGGGCATTTGAGGTGTTTTTATTTTATTCAATGTCTTCTACTACATGCATGGCTATATGAGCTAATTTTATCATCTCTAGGACTTGATATATTCCAATTGAAGAGGATTTTATACTCGAAAAGGAGTTAATATGAAGAGATTTGTAATGAAATTCTTTTTCGTTGAGATCATTTATTGGGGTGCACATGTGTTATCTTATGTTGCTTGTTATGTTTTTATATGATTTATGTACCTCTTATGAGATAGAATTTCTCATGTTACATTTGATTTATGTAATATTATTGAGTACGATGGTTATGTAGCAGTTTATCTACCCAGCATCCATGCGATGCTCTCATATGAGAATTCAGAAGAATTCATTTATTGTATCGGTGTTCGTTAACCGATAGCTATGATAGTATGCTTGGTCTATCTATAATAGGCGTTTGGATGACCCATCTTTAGGGTCATGCCTTCGTATGGTTAAGTGCGAGAACTTAATTGTTTTTCCTCACGTCCGAGTGATACATCTGTATAGCAATTCAAGAGAATTCATTAGCATTGTTATTTGCTAGATGATTATAGCTGATCCTTGAGGATCGTATTGTGAGCGTGGAATGCTTCTCCCTTATCTCGTATCCGCGTTGAAACTACCCGACGTTGGAGCTATCCTGGATTCTGCAGTTACATTATAGGAGGTCCAATGTGTATTTCAATACCATTGTGGCTTCGTACCTATCTTGGAAGGCCGTCAGGAAGAGGGCTATCCGGGAGAGGGCTACCGGAAGGTTAAGGGAGCTAGCGAGTTGATTTCCTTTCTAATAGCCCATGTCACCTAGGGGGTGAAGGTGGGGATGAGGTTGGAGTGCTTCCTCCCGTATCGTCATGCGTCGAAGTTTTCGAGCGTTGAATGTTTCTCCCCTACATCGTATCCGCGTTGAAGCTACCCGGTGTTGAAGCTATCCTGGACTATGCCTCCACATCGTAGGATGTCCAAGGTATATTTTAATATTGTTTTGGCATCGGACCTACCATGGATGGTTGCTAGGAAGAGGGCTACCCGGGAGAGGGCTACCGGAAGGTTAAGGGAGTTAACGGGTTGGTTTCTGTTTTCAATAGTCACATTTCACCCCCCTAGGGGCGAGGGTTAGGGTGATGTGAGGTCACGTCTTCATGTGACATTTATATATGTTGGGTTTCACCCCATATTCCTTTTTCCTTGAAAAGAAAAATGAACTAATATTGTATGATTAATATAGAGCCTGGATTCTTGCTACTCACTGAGCTTGTAGCTCACCCCCTTGTGTTTTGTTATCCACCAGGGACTGGGTTGGCGTGGAGCTAGAGCATCTCTCTGGCGTGGTTCATGCGTGGAGCGTCCCACCTTTTGGTTGGCGAGTGCGAGGCTGTCAGCAATCCTATCCTTTTGTGTATGTACTAGTATCGTGCATGTTGCACCTATGATTTTATTTGGACTGGACTTGGACTCTCACAGGACAATGATCATGTATTAAGGTCTGTAATAATATTTTTAATTTACAGACTTAATTGTATATTACACTTCCGCATCATTCCTTTTTATTGCCTATCACTTCCCTGTAACCTTGTTATATTATTTGACCCCTGTTTATTATTGTATGATTGGTAACGCTTCGGGGACGGCCGCCTCGGGGCGTAACAGCCTTTGTCCTTATTCAGGTCAATAATAAACTCTATTATTTCATCTTTGATGAATTTTCTATGATGAGGAACTCCAATCCAATATAAGTTGATAAAATCATGAATGTAGGTGTCTAAAGAGATTTGTTATTGTAGTATAACTTTGAGAATACCTATTGTGGTGGTTATTGACTTGGTGGCTTAAATAAAAGATTTTAATGTAGTTGTTTTATAGTTTCTTAGCATCCCAACACATCTCCCCTATCTTGCTTAATGATTTTCTACTATGTGGAACATGTCTTGCATATTGACAAGAATGACTATTACGGAGGAGTGTCAACTTCGCTCAATCTAATTCAAGCAAGGTTCACTTTGAGAATAAATGAGAGAGATTCTTATAAAGAATGACTATTGTAATATGACTTAATGTTTATACTATATTAAAGAGAGTGGATTTTTTTTAAATATGTTTGAAAGGATGACTGGCCCCACTATGAGCTCTAACTTCTTTGTTGCTTGACATTTTCAATCCCCACAAGTGAGATGAAATTGATCTTTGTTGTTTTATAGGCCTAGGAAAATATTTATTTTTATTTTAATTTTTGATCTTGTAAATTTGAATATATATATTACAAGTTTTCTAAAATCTAAATGAAGCAACAATGATTAAAAAAAATTATTTACGGCGGTTTATGCCCATGTTGCAAAAGCCAAAAAATAAAAATAAAAATATTTTTGCAAAAGATGCGATTTATACGTCTATAGAAAAAGTAAGTTTTTGCGACAGATTATTTGCGACGATAGAAAAGCCGCTATAAAAGATATTTGCGACGGCTAAAAACCGCTGCTAATCTTTTGCAACGCCGATTGATATGACGGAACCTAAACCGCCGCAGAACCGTCGCAAAAGGGTATTTGCGACGGTTACAGACTGTTTGCGACGGTTTTAAACCGTTGCAAAAAATGACTTTTCTTGTAGTAGCAGTTACATGCGATCGTGCAAACTTTCTTGTTTCGTACTGTTTTTAAATTAGACCGTCCGATCGAGCATCTATCGATCGGACGGCCAGTTTTTGTTTTTTTTTTAAAAAAATCAAAGACAGAAAAACCGGCTCTACCGGGTTCAATCGAGGGAGAAAAAACAAAAAGGAAAAAATCACTTTCAAACCCTCTCTCTGTTTTCTCCTTCTCTCTCTTCCATTTCACTCTGTTTTTCTTCATTTCAACCACCCTGAGAACCACCAGACACCATTTACGGCCCCCTCCCTATGGCACTCCTCCTCACGTGGATCCCCCCTCCGGCACCTCTTCTCCTCACGCGGAACCCTGTCTCGACACCGTGCGTCCGTGCCTGTCACTGTCCTCATCACCATCCTCGACTCTGCACCGTCGCCAGTGGCGGAGCCATGATTTTTATAAAGGGGGAGCTAATTCAATTTATGTAAATATTTTTGTAAGTTATATCATTATAATTTTTTTTAATATCAATAGGATAGATTAAAACACAAACACATTCACATAAAACATATTACTGTATAATTCTAAAAGATATTTATCTTATTTTAAAACAATATGTTAAATTTCACAGCGATGATTTAGTATTGATATTTATCTTTATGTCAATTGATATTTATCTTATTTTAAAACAATATTGTTATTTTTTTATACATTTTTTTCTTAGAATCCATAAAAACATAATTTCTTAAATTATGATACATAGATTAACATCATTAAGAATAAAAAACTAAATAATATTTTTCATTCAACTTTAAATTGATAAATAGTTTACCAATTGTCCCCAAACTTAATTTGACTACTTCTTCCTTCTCAAAATCCAAAGCTTAAGGTAAATAATCCCTAGAAATAAATGTATTTATACAAATATTGTAAACTTTAAATAAATGAATAAAAATGATAATAAGAGAAAATGGAAAAATTCTATATTACGAAGTGTTGATGGAGGAGAGGAGAGGATTCTCGTTTCCCGATTGTGGGATGGTTAATGGAATAAAAAGTAAAAATTAAAGATTTTTTTTAGAGATGATGATTGATATTAGGAACAGTTGAGATATATATAAAAAATTCAAAATTTATTTTTTAAATGGATAATGGGTTATGGAGAAGTTAAAGAAGTTTTTTTTTTTTTTATATAAAAAAAAAGGGATATGGAGAAGTTAAAAAAAGGAGTGATTTGTGAGGGCACGCATGGTATCAATTTATTAGATGAATTATGTGAGAACCCAATCCATACGCATCTTCTTCATCGCCATCCCTTGTTACATGAACTAGCTAGGAAAAAAAAAACCCAAGGGGGCCCATGCCCCCCCTGGTCCCCATGTGGCTCCGCCACTGACCGTCGCCGTCACCGTCCCTATCCCTACAAAACATTCATGTGTATTTCATTATGTAGGGTTTTTGGTTTTGATTTGATTTGTTGATTGATTATTTAGGGGGTTCATTTTTTTAAGGGTTTGTTAGTCTGTTAGTTTTAAGGGTTTGTATTTTGTTTATTTTTTTCATGAAATTGGTTTATGCAATAGAAAACCTTTTAAAGGGCTTTTTTTTATGTTGTGCTTAGATTAGGTTGGAGTCCCTTAAGATTTGAGGATCACTTGATGATGAAATTGTTGAGAATAGGGAATCATTGTATGGTTTTAAGATTAGTGCTGCAATGGTCAAATTAGTGCTTTTGTATGAGCTTGTTTTGAAGTTTTATGTAGTGCTTAGAATTGGCATAGGTTTAAATCCCAATTGCAACATTCATGAAAAAAAAGACCGATTGTGACATTGATTTTTCCAATTGAGATGAGATTTACGTTTATAACTGTAATGGGTGTAGATTTTAGGGTTTATAAGTTTTTTTTTTGAGAGTTTGTATAATTTTTTTTTAACATAGTCCTGATGAAATTTTGCTTATTTAGGGTTTTGATTCATTTATTGTTTTGTTTGATTACTTAGAATTTTTTCCTTCAAAAATGGGTTTCTAAATTAATGGGTTGTTTCTTAAAGAGTTTGTAATTTGTTTTAATTCCTTTTGTAATGCCTTAATGTGACTTTAAAGATTCTTCAATCCCTAACCACTAGAGTTGCATATCCTATTTAATTGGGAGCGGATGTAGAGGGAGTGTAGAGGGAATAGCACTATGCGTCTAAGCTGACCTGAGACCACTTTTTCTAATTAAAATTCATATGATCTAAATCCCTTTTTTTGAATTGTTTTAGTTCATGATGCCAATTATTACCCATAATCATTTTTTTATTATTTTTCTAAAATTATATTTCAGTTTGTGACACCATTATTGAATATAGGTCAGTTTAGATATGGCCACTATGATTTTATTCTAGAATGAATGAAACTGTCAATCTTTGTGAAGCACCTGTTCTAAAAGGGAATGCATTGTGTTTACTTATATAATGTGTCTTTCACACACATAATTCACCCCAAAATGATAGTTCATTTGTTTTTCCCGTCTTGCTCCACTGATCATTTATTTTCAAACTGAATATGAGAGAGCTACCTTGTTGACCTCCTTGATAGGAACTAATTAGATTTGATGATTAATTACATAGAGCCAGCTTGACTTGGGACATACTTGAATGACTGATACGAAAAAATTTATTGTTTATGATTTTTCAATATTTACCATTTCTGTGTAAGGGTGCATCACCATGCGCGATCACTGGGTCCCAAGGGATCTGATCCATCCAAAGTTGCAACCATCGATGACACTGCCAGTGATCCCCTCAAAGACACCTCTGGCCCTTCCCTCAACATTCTCATCAAGCTCATGGCAGTAGAATCACTGATTCATAGATAGATGTCCTATATTTTGTATAATTAAGTCCTCTAGGTTATATGGATTTTTTTTGGGGGGGGGGGGGGGGGGGTGGGGAGTTTGTCAACCATTTGCTGGTTATCTTCAAAGAATATTTTGGTTAAGTTGCATCCAGGTTTCATAGTCTTGTTTTGAATTTATGTGCACATGCAATTGGTAAATCTGTGTGAAATTATTGATTTAGTTAATTAGTACTGCTTGAGTGCTTGTCATGAATTTCAGATGAAAGAGGAATAGAAGAAATTTTGCAAGGAATGGAAGATTCATTCCAAGAACCAAGCCGAAAAAAAAATCATTCCAAGTTTCAACAGGAGAATGAATGCCAAAATAGCCTTAGATTTATTTACAATACTATAAACCCATGGTTTTATTATCCTATGTTTGTGCATTGGTTAAAGTTTATCATGTCAAAATTGAAAGACAATGTTAGATTCACAAACCAAAGATTGTAAGTCTCATTTGAAGAAGCACATAGAAAAATGATGCACTCAGAAATAACCAAACCAACATAAACCACACAGCAGAACAATAGAATCACAAGAGAATCCTTACTAGGAAAAAAGAAAAAAGAAGCTGAAGTTCCAAAGAACATTGAAAAAGCAAACACTTGAAGACTTCAAAATGCTTTCAACCAAGACAGAAATCTAAAATATCCCAGTGACGAGATTGGCTGTGGCGGAAAGAGCTACCTCGGTGATAGCGCACAAGACGATCTGTTCGTGTGAGGGTCTATCCGTCGTGATAGCCAATGCAGCTCCTGTTATCACCCTTGCAACTGCGCTATTTTTCTGCAATCACAACAAACATATACTTCAAAAAACAAATTTCAAAACATGTTCGGACTGCAAAAGTGAAGAGGGTAACATTTTCCTTCACTTACAAAGAAGCATGGGCAAGAAAGTCATAGCATGAATGCACATGATAATCCTACATTCATAAATGAATGGTTCTGGTCATGACTCTTATACAATAGAACATGTTCAACCTACATAACAAAACATTTAACCCAATCAAAATAAAATAATAATATAATAATCACATAAAATCTACACCTAAACCAACATATAAGAAACCCAGAACTTCAACTATAAAAAATATTCTTCTAACAGCCCTTGTTCTATCCAAATAAACTGAATGACAAAAATCCCAAAGTGATTCGCTTCTTATAAATGCCATTAACTCACAAACCCTTGAATTTTTTTTTACAAACTCTTCAAGAAACAACCCATTAATTTAGAAACCCATTTTTGAAGGAAAAAAATTCTAAGTAATCAAACAATACAATAAATAAATCAAATCCTTAAATAAGAAAAATTTCATCAGGACTATGTTAAAAAAAAATTATACAAACTCTTAAAAAAATACTTATAAACCCTAAAATCTACACCCATTACAATTATAAATGTAAATCTCATCTCAATTGGAAAAATCAATGTCACAATCAGTCTTTCTTCTTCTTTTTTTCTTTTTTTCATGAATGTTGCAATTGGGATTTAAACCTATGCCTAATCTAAGCACTACATAAAACTTCAAAACAAGCTCATACACAAGGACTAATTTGACCATTGCAGCACTGATCTTAAAACCATACAATGATTCCCCATTCTCAACAATTTCATCACCAAGTGATCCTCAAATCGTAAGGACTCCAACCTAATCTGGGTCCGTTTGGAAACATAGATTGAAAAGTAACTTTTGGAATAAAGCTGCTTTTTAAGATGATTTTAGACCTTGAATTTTTTGGGATACTTTTTTTTTTTAATTCAGGAATCAATATTTGAAAGGATTTTAATGTTTGGCAAAGAAAGCTGCTTTTTAATTCAAAAACTCGATTCCGATAAAAAAAGCATTGTTTTTTAGCTTTTAAAAACACAGATTTCGAGAGAAAAATTAAAAGGAATCTAACTTCCAATTCTGCAAAAAACCGTCTCGTTTGACTGCACGATTTTAGATTTTCAGCTTTTTAAAAAGCAGAATCCATGCTAATCGTGCAACCAAACAGAGTAAGCACAACATAAATAAAAAAAAAACACTTTAAAAGGCTTTACATTGCATAAACCAATTTCATGAAAAAAATTAATAAACAAAATACAAACCCTTAAAATTAACAAACTAACAAACCCTTAAAAAAAATGAAAACACTAAATAATCAATCAACAAATCAAATCAAAACCAAAAACCCTACATAATGAAATACACATGAAAGTTAAAGAAAATATTCACATTGAATGTTTTGTGGGGATAGGGACGGTGACGGCAACGGTGCGGAATCGAGGATGGTGACGAGAATAGTGACGGACATGGACGCACGGTATCGAGACAGGGTGCCACGTGAGGAGAAGAGGTGCCGGAGAGGGGATCCGCGTGAGGAGGAGTGCCGGAGGGAGGAGGCCGTAAATGGTGTCCGTTGGTTCTCAGGGTGGTTGAAATGAAAAAAAAACAGAGTGAAATGGAAGAGAGAGAAGGAGAAAACAGAGAGGGTTTGAAAGTGATTTTTTCCTTTTTGTTTTTGCTCCCTCAATCGAAACCGAATATATATATCTATACTATATACTATAAAGTGTGAGGGATGCCGACAAAACTTTTCCCCCAAGACACTCACGTTAACGAGTCCTGTTATTGCGGAACATTTTAATCGACTATTTGCAGATAATCCCCCGTATCCCTCTTATTTATAAACAGCTCCTTATAAAAATCGGTTAAATTTGTCCTTTTATGTGGTTATTTGTAAATAGGTTCCCAGATCCGGGCATTTGTAGAGACGCCCCTAGGTCCGCTTATTTATAAACAGGTCCCTGAAAAAAATGGTCACCTTGTCTCTGATATATTTTCAACTTTGATTTTATTTTTTTATATTTATGTTTATATTGATAATCATAGAACTAACTATTTCGTAAAATTTCATATATTTTTTTTTATTTCAAGGAGGAAGTGTATCCAATTGTTTTTTAGTCTTTTCTCTCTCTTTTTCTGGATTCTGACTACGGATAAAAAAATTTGAATCGGTTAATTGATTTTCGTATCATAAATATTATTGAATATTTACTATTAAATATTATGATTGTGTTGTTGTTTGAGAATTTTGATAAAACATAAGTTGTTCCACGGAAAAGAGTTTACCTCGAAGAGTGATGAGAAAACATTATTACATGAGAAAATAGAATTTTATTAATATTATAAAGAAATTTTGTAGAAACGTAACAAGAAATGCTATTAGATACTTTATTATTGATGCTATTAAGAAATTATATAGACACATAACAAGAAATGATATTACATAACTTATTATATAAATACATTTTAATGATATGCAGTTGAAATCATGTAAGCGCATCCGCGCGAGTTAATAAAATTTTAAAGATTTATAATGAAATTTTTTTAAACTATTAATATATCTATGAAATTATATAAAAAATATTATAGTGTTATTATTTGAGCCCATAAAGTTATTTATGGTAAGTCTCTACTATATTTTTCAACTTCCATTTTCATATTTATGTTTATATTAATGATCATAAAACTAACTATTTCGTAAAATTTCTAAATTTTTTTTAACGGAGGAAGTGTATTCCAATTGTTTTTTAGTCTCTCTCTCTTTCAGGATTCCGACTACGGATAAAAAGATTTAAATCAGTTAATTGATTATTAGTTTAATAAATATTATTCAATATTTACTATTACACAAGAAAATAGAATTTTAGGATAAAACTAACTATTTCATAAAATTTCATAAATTTTTTTCTTTTCACGGAGCTCTAGGTATCCAATTTTTTGTAGTTTCTCTCTTTTTCTGGATTCTGACTACAGATAAAAGATTTAAATCAGTTAATTGATTATTAGTATCGTAATATGTTTTTATTCATATTAGAGTACATTTTATTAACTCGCGCGGATGCGCGTACATGAAAACTAGTATATATATAACCAGCAGTAAATATGTATTCTTTCAATCTAACTGGATTGAAATGGGGGGGGGGGGGGGGGGGATACCACCTCTTCAATGAGACTCTCAATCCCACTCTCTCAATTTTAATCTTTTTTTTAAAATTTATCTAAACAATTTATGAATCCCAATCAAAACATCCAGTACTCTTATCCAAACAACTTATTGAACCCAATCAAAACCCCTCAGACGCACTGAAACATTACACGCCATTCCAATTTCTCACAGGCCTGCTGACTTGAGGCAAACAGAAAAAATTGACAATATTCATTCTATGGAAAGTTCCTACCCCTTGAATTGAAATAAACCATCTATGTCACTGGTTTGAAGAACGGTTATTACGTATTTAACTTTCGAACAGAACTAGACATTGTGGAAGTATAGGTCTCAAAATACGAAAAAGCGTAGAAAGATAAAAGCATCAAAAGTTGAGGGAAATGTAGAGTAAAACTAAAATTTTTATTACTAAACAAACGCCAAAGATAAAAGTTAAGAAGGCTTGAAGAGCCTCTTTTGGACTCACAAAATAATTTACTAAAAACTTGATACATCTCTCAACAAAGGGATCTTAAGAATGGATCTCTAACCATCCTCAATATATAATATTTTTTATCAGTAAAAATCTCAACCAACTTATTCCTCAATATAATATCTAGATTACCAAAAGTCTTTTTGACTTTTTTCTTACCTTCGTCACAATAATTTTTTTTAAGTTATATTAAATAAATGGTGGTAATCATGTCACATTAGTATATTTTTTTGTTATTATTATTTTTATTAGATTTGGATTGAGATAATCATATAGATGTTAAATAGATAATTTCGGGTCGAATATGAGTTTTAATCTCACTTTTTATTATGAAAAAGGCATTGTTTGAAAAATTCTAATGATTTCACACTCATAAGTATATATCGAAAAGATCTTTTCAACGAGATATTGATCACCATAAGCAGAGTTATAGTTAAAAACATATGGGTTTTTAAAGAATTTCATAAATAATTTAATTTTTGGTTTTTTTTTTATCTATATATAAGTTGGATAATTAATATCATTTATATCAACAAAATCTTAATATTGTTTTTTTTTTCTATATACACTCCTAAAGAATCATATCTTAGAAAAATATCCCTTATGATTTGTTATTACAATAATAACATTCAAAACGGATTAAATTATACATGAATGTCATTTTTTTATCCATTTGAGCAATATTGTTTGTTTTAGGGTTTTAAATAGAGCTTTTTTATAATATATGGTTGGTTAAGTGATATATATATATATATAAAACTCATTTTCAATTGTAACATATCTCTTTTATGTGTAATTTCATAATAAATTTTATAAATGAACTATTTAATCATTATTAAAATTATTATTATATCATTTATGCATATATAACATGATATATTATATCGCATATAAATTAATTTAAAAAAATTGTTCAAAATATTTATTTATTTATTTCTTCTGTTTGGTGATAAAGTCTTTTCATTTATAACTTTACAAAATATACATCAGCTCATACAAAATGGGATGGAGGCCATTGAACATGGCAGTCACCCCTTGTCAACATATTTATAGAAGAGAATCCTTAACAGATTAGGATCTCAACTAATTATTCCAATCTAAAATCTTAACAGATTATGTAAATTCGAATTCATTTAATCCTAACTAATATTTAAATTCGAATTCAAAGTAATATTTGAAATTCAAAGTTAAATATAGTAAATCTTAACAAATTCATAAAATCATAACAAACTCAAAACTACCTAAAAATAATAAAAATAATTTTCAACCGTCGATTTGACCTCCAAGATGATCTCAGAACGCTTCTGTAGGGCTCTTTGATATGAATGCGTGGACATATTATAATAGCGATTCTGATCTACGGTTCAAAAGTTATGGCCGTTTCGAGTTGAATGAACCAATTTTTAATAAATGTAAAAAAATTAACGAGGTAATTACATCGTTTAACGATACATATATTTTAGTGGATTTTTAACGATGTAAATATAGGATTGCATTTTGGACAATAAAATGGGCTGAACAGCGCCCTTAATAAAAATCAATCTACTTGTTAATTCAGTCATCCTCGACTATTTGGATAATGTCACGTAAAGTCTCTTTTTAGCCCCAATTCCAGCAACATATGTTTTGAATTTTTTAAAAATAATTTAATCCATCTAAAAAAATACATGTTTTTATAAAAAATGATGCATATACTCTAATAAATTGCGTGAATGCATTTATAGAAAATGTGAAAAAATTATAATGAAGTATATATCTTTCGAATGTGAGTATATACTCCAGTAATTTTTTATCTTTGCATATGATACTGCAATTTGGATGAAAAGATAACTGTTTAACAGCACCAACTGTTTATACGGGTCCCACCAAGTCCTATAACGAATCGGCCCAACAACCCATTATCAATCGGCACGTTTTTCCAACGTACTCTGATTGAGTACGTTCGTCCCATCCCAAAAACGGGTAGATAACTCCTGGGCCGGGGCTCCAGACTTTGAAAACAAACAGAAAACAGAAAAAAAGAAAAACAGAAGTCCTTTAATTTCCCTAAAATCGTCTTATAACTTCTCTGAGGACGACCCCTTACATGAGCCAAGATTTGGCGGTCGTTCATTCCGGGGTCATTGGGTTGACTCGCAATCATGCTTTGTTCAAGGGAACGACTCCTGACGTTGAGAATTCTTGGGAGTGGGTGGTCGGTTTGGTTATATATCGGAGAATCTATTCTGTGAGCCAAGAGTGGAGTTTGTAAATAAAAAGTTCAGGGAGGACATATGTATTTATATGAGATTTTTTTTGTATTTTATAATATGATATCCAAATAAGTGCATATGACATTGAGATGATTTTTAGGGTGATTTGAAAGGTTGGGTGTATCAAAGCTTCAAAAAGAACCCTAGCATGTATTGTTAGATCTACCGATCTGTAATATTTTGATTGATGATTTTATCACGGTGGATAACCGTGATTGTTTGTTGGTAAAGATCACGGTTTAATTGTCGACCGTGATCGTTTGTTGAGCAACGATCACGTTTTTAGGCTAATCCGTGATTGTTAGTTGCTTAACTATTACGGTATTTATGAAGAATGTGATTGTATCATTAGTAATGATCACGATTTATTGGTCGACCATGATCTTTTAGCAAACAAGCCGTGATCTATTATTGGACAACAATTACAGTTTTATACATAATCGTGATCTTTTGTTGGGCAACAATTACAGTTTTTTGCTACACCATGATTGTTTCCTTAGTAAAGATCACGGTTTATTTGGTGACCGTGATAATTTACAATATGAGAATATTACATTTACATTTGATCTTTTTCTCAAACCTGCATATATATATTTAATACAATTTCATGAATAAAACCACCTCATGATACCCAAAAGACCATTTTGATACAAAACAATTTTCATACAATTGTTCTAATACATCCACCTGTTTTCATGCAAAAACAAGCTGAAAATATCCAAAATAAATATTGCATTTGAATCAAAATATAATTTTGAGCCTCAACTATTCAATAGTGGTGCCAATTTCAAAATAAAAAACTACAATATAACAAAAAACTGTAATTGTACTTACAATATTCAACTATATAAATTTTTGAATTATGTTGCACCACTCATTCCTCAATGTAGTTATTTCATCTTCTGTGTAGACTATTCCTTCGAACTGCATATACAACATAATTATGATATTAATTAGCCAATTACTTTAATTAAATATATCAACCCAAACAAAAAATAGAGATCTTACCTTTTGAAGAATGTGAATTTATGAGTTTTCAATGATATCTCTCATATACTTCATTACAAAATAACCACATTCGATATTTTCTCTTTTGCTTTGGGCACTACAAATAAATAAAAAAAAATTAGGAAAAAATTTAAATAATATCATAGATATAATATTTAATAGTTCCAAATGACTTGCAAATATTTGGGAGCAAACATAATACATTGCTACAAGAAATAAAAAACTCCGATAAAATGACTAAAATGTATTCACACTTAGCTATCATTCACACTAAAATGTATTAAAAACAACTAAAGAGCATAAGCCTTCCATGTTCCAACATTTAAATATGTCCAAGCTCATGATCCAATGACAAACAATGACCTAACTTTTTTCATCCCACCATTATTCTCCCATTTTCATCATTGTTTCTGGTATGTACATGGTTGTCTTTGGCTTTCTCAAGCACCGATTGTTTAAAGAAAAAAAAAACATAAATCTTGATTTCTTTGTGTGATCAATATTTTTTTTTAAAAGAAGATACATGTATATATGATTCCAAGTGTCATACTTCAGAAGAAACAATTTTAATTTGAATTCATGTTTTATGATTTCATGATTTCAAAAGAAATTATAAGATACAATAGTCACGAGACTTGAATCCAAGAGGTAATTTTTTTTTTACTTGCTTCCAATGCTCATGTGGTATGTTTTCAATGCCCTACAAAGAAACAATATTGAGATTAAGAGTAGTGTTGCAATAAATATGAGGATACATGTACATTAAAATACTTACATGTTTATCATCATTTTGATTTCTTTATAAATTAAATTCATCAATGTATCCAAATAGTAAATAATATACTCTTTGGGGCTCACGATCAACAAGATCCAATGTTGGCTAAAATTTTCAATAATTAAAATATAAGATTGTTAAAAATACAATGAACATAATATTATAAATAACTTATGAAATTTAGAAAATCACCCCGGGTTATAAGGCAATAGAAATAGATCGACATGGGGAGCATTCCCAAATCTATCAGTCAGAGCTCGCACAGCTATTAATGATTTTGAGGCGGACACTGATGTAGGATTGATAAATCCATAACTGGAATTTGCATTCATCTTCTGTAAATTGTTGAAAATTAAGAATAAACATTAAAAATTTAATGAATCTGTGATTGCATACCATGTAGATATAATAATTTAACTCACTTCATGTACACCATAAGACATGTAACACCCAATTGTTCCATATCACAAATATGTAGAATATCCTCAACCGGTATGATAAATGGAATGCTAATACCAAGTACTTCTTTATCAATGAGGATTTCAATATGCTCGTGAATTTCAAAGGATTTGACAATTAATTCCCTAAAAGCTTTGATGGCAGACTCGATGGGATTGACTTCAGAATCTTCATCTTGGTTTTTCTAAAAGCATAAATTATTTTATATAAAATATGCCCGCGTTCTTATCTTTTTTCATGATTAACTTTTGCCTTCTTTATTCTACTTCATTTTGTAACACACAGCCTTGAGCGACCATGGGTCTTGGGCATATGGGGACAGGAGCGCTTCTTTCTTTCTTCCTTCGGCACTCTACCTTCGGCTTGAGAGCGATTCTAAATAGAGTGTTTCGGTGTTCCAGAAATGTCTGCGATCGAGTAAAGAGCTCTACGAATGAATGGATCGGATCGAATTGGAAAACGGTTCAAATTCAAACCCAACAAATTTGAAATAAAAAAAATTGTCGGATTAAAAACTTCTTTACAGATAAACATCATTATTATCTATCTTATTATCAAGAAGAATGAGATGGCGTGGCCAGGCTACATATGACCCCACCATTTCTCCAACAGTTGTCATTTCATCTACAATTGGTATTGGAAGAGGGGCTAATGGAGATAAGGCTTGGATAATTGTCACTTGACGGTTATGCTCTCCCAATGAAATTGTATGTATAGTTTCGTTGGGTCCAACCTCATTGTAAACCATGCCCAAATTAGAAATGATTCAACTCCTGTAGAATTTTCTGATGATCTTCTATCCTTAAACACCCAAGATTTATTCATTTTGATTCGACAATTGAATTTTTCATGAATCCAAACAATCTAGATAAAATATTTAGATAAGTTTTCAGAGATGAAGTGATATTAACAAGTCAAATCCAAATTATTGAAACCAATGGTGAATTTTTTTTTTGAAATGGAAGAACCAAATAAAACTTTTTAAAGCATAGTCTTCAAATGAACCATCCAAAGTTAAACAAAAGAAATACGAGTATACACTTTTTCAAGGAATTAATATCTAATGAATTCAAAGGTTCCCACATAAATGAAATGTATTTCAAAAAAAAAATTAAAAAAAAAAGTTCTGGGAGGACATATGTATTTATATGAGATTTTTTTTGTATTTTATAATGTGATATCCAAATAAGTGCATATGACATTGAGATGATTTTTAGGGTGATTTGAAAGGTTGGGTGTATCAAAGCTTCAAAAAGAACCCTAACATGTATTGTTAGATTTAGACTCTCCCAACTGACCTTTTCAGCATAACATTTTCTTTTAGAAAAATAATATGTTCAACCTTGTGTGCAGTTCTATTTGTATATCTCATTGATTTTTTTTAAATATAAACTCGTCCATTGAATAACATATTGTTATAAAAAAAATGAATTATACACTGAGCTAAACAAGTGTATTTTTTTTTTGAAAAAAATTAATTTTCATACATTGCAACAACGCAAAATGGACGAAGTGTATCAATATTGTTTTTTTTTTTTTTTGCATTATAAAATACAATAATGCCATAATCTTGTTACTTTTTAATCTAGTTTTATCCCACCAGGTAATAAAAAGTATATCAATAAGAGGTAAATATGGGGATAAGTGAGTGGGAGGACAGCTTATCCCGTTTGATATAAAAAATAATCAGGATAAATTACGAATAGTTGTCCCAATTTTGAAATAAAAGTTAGGACAATTTATCCTTAAAACCTTAACCCCTTGTCAAACTAGCCTAAATAATTAATTACATATATTAGTTGGAGAAAATTAAAAGTACAATTGATTCAAACGTCTTTTAAACCATTCTTACCTAAACCATTCTAAGTTTCTTACCATACTTTTTGTCGCTCAGTTACAATCTAATTTACAATCTAGATTCTAGTATACCTAATGGTTTGTCATAATTAGATTCAAGAAGATCATTCAATCTCTCAATGCATTCCAAAAATTTGAATCAGAATTTAACTATGGAACGTCTGGTTTTCAGGTGTTGTTGGTACACAATATATATAGCCAGGTTTATGTTTTATTCATTTTTGGATAACCAGCATATTCCTTGGTCTTATTTCCGTGGAGATATCAAGAGTAGGAATTTGACATTTATTTATGAAAATGCAATATAATATTACAAGCAGTGGCGGAGCCATGATTATTATAAATGGGGGGTCTAATGTCACTTATATAAATTTTTTCTAAAATTATATTATTATGTTTTTTTTTTAATTTCAATATCATAGATTAAAAAATAAATATGTATAAAATAAAATAAAGACATTCATATAAAAACATATCACTAAATAATTCTAAAAGTTAATATTATATTTTAAAACAATATGTCAAATTTTAAATCGATGATTCAAAAAAAATGTCAAAACATAAATCTAATTTATTTTATTTATTTTATTTTAGTGGTGGCTTGTTGTTATTTAGGAATTTCATATGCAGGTGAGACCCACGACATATGGGTCCTATTTAAAAGAGTGTTGTTACACACAATTTTTATTCAATCACAATTCCAATTTCATGTGTCAATAGAAAATTAACAGCGTGTATACTCATATTAATGAGGCATATGCTTCGATAAAAAAAATTTACATTTTCTATAGATGCATCAATGAAATTAATTGAAATATATACTTCATTTTTTTTTATAAAAGTATATTATTTTTAGAAAAATTAAAATGCATGTAAATTAGAATTAGGGCTGAAAATAGGATTGTACATAACATTATCTAATGAAATTAATTTATCACAAAAAAGGGGATTAAATTTTTTTTTCCAAGGGGGGCATGGGATCCCCCTGGACCTAAAATGGCTCCGCCTTTGATCACAAGTAATAATGCATCAAATCTTAAAACGTAAGAGTACTGGTTAACAAAATCCTTATTCATTATATTAATTGTAGGGTGATTGCATTATTATTTTAGAATAAATTTTCAAAAAAATCTTCTATAAGTTAGAAATACCTAAATCAACCACTTTTTAAAATTACACATAAAAATGTCTTATTTTACAATTTTAGAAAGTAAAATGGTTTTACTACCTCCATGTTATCTTTAATTGTTAAACACTCCAATTAAAAAATATTCATAAATAATAAAATATTTTTTACTTTATGCATAAATTTTATTATTATTTTTTATATCTAAATACAACTTTAAGATTTAAATTGTATCTAATATTCTTTTAGAAATTCTATACTTTATAAATTCTTTTGGGGCACTTGTATATGTTTAATACTATACAAAAAAAATATATTTATGCAAGGCATTTATAAAATATAAATGATAAAAATAATAAATTTAGGAAAAATAAAAAAAATCTTGTAAATTTATGAATGTCAATTTTGACAATTTTAACATTTTAATTTGTAGCATACTTAAAATTTAATAACATGTAAAATCACTCTCAAATAAAAATTATTTCTTATATTAATATTATTTTTTAATTAGATGATGGCTATGAAATATTTTAAATCTGATTAGAGAGAGTTTAAAAATTACATAAGAGTATGCTAGTCTTTTTAATTTTCAAAATTTGTAAAATATGATTCTTTTTGTATAATTTTAAAAATGATTGATTTTTATATTTCTAACTTCTAAAAGGTTTTTTTTAGTATTTTTTCATTATTTTATTTGATAACTATATTAAATAATATTTGTTCATTAAAGTAGTGGCAACAAAAATAACATTAACCCAACCTTTTATCCGCTCAACGTAGTGCTGACTTTTCTTCTTTTTTTTTTTTCATTTTTTAAAAGATGCGTGATATATATATCACATGCACTGCCCGCATGTTTTTCTGTTCATAATATCAACATAATAAAATTTAAATTTCTAATTGTATCTCAGTTATAATGATAAACTAGAATTATTTTGAATTTTATCTCAATTTCAATAAATAAAATTAAAATTTTAAATTATATGAGATTTTAAAATTTAGATAAAATCTAAATAGATAAGTTTGAGAAAAATTAAAATTTTTAAATGTAACTCATCATCGGGTTATATATAGGCCTGTCAATGGGTCGGGGTGGACCTGGACCCGTCGGACCCGTGTCTGACCCGACCTAGATGCCTAGTTAAAAAAAATAGGAGAGTTCATGATTGCAAGAATTTTTATACAGTTCCAACAAAATCAACAAGCCCAACAAAATCTATTCAAATAATATCAAAAGACCTAAAATTTGTCATAAAAAATAAGAAAAACAGACACAAACATCAGAGATTCAGGATCCATTCAAATAATACAATCTGACACAGATTTGATGCCCTAATTGGATTATACAAAGATAAATTACAAAAACCCTAATAAAATTGAAAGCATAAAAAATCTAAAAAAAGGGGGCAGGAAGTCGGAGACAAAGGCGCGGTCTGGGCGGTGTAGCTCGCGCGGTCCGGACAGAGAAGAGATGAAGTGGCCGAATGAGTGAGACAGAGACGGACGACTGCCGCGGCTATCGCTCGCGCGGAGTGGCTGACGGATGGTTGTCGCTCGCACGTGAGAGGGAGATCAGAGAGTGAGATGTGAAACGAGAGACCAGAGAGTGAGAGTGTGAGCCAGATGGAGTGGGCGGCAGAGAACAAAAATAATTAGGGCACATATTTCACTTTAGGGCATGACCGCATGAGTGCATAACATTTTCTTTGGTGGGCTTTATTTATTTATTTATTTTATTTAATTTTGGTGGATGACTTATGGTGTGGTGGGCTCGATTGGTTATGGGCTTGGACTTGTAGTGTAGATAGAAAAATGAGTTAGGACTTATGTTAATAACTTGATAAATAAAAATAAAATTATGGGTTAACTAATACTAATATGAGAATATATTAATAAAACAGTCAGGTCTCGGGTCCAACGGGTCGGGGCGGGGTGGACCCGGACCCGACCCGTTTGTATGTTCGGATCCACCGAGATCAGGTTCAAATCGGATCGGATATATTACACGTGTAATCGGGTTCGGGTCTGGACCCGACCCGTTGACAGGCATAGTTATATATATATATATATATATATATATATATATATATATATATATATATATATATATATACACACACACGCTCGAGATTAGGTGCGGCGAACGGTAGGTGCGGCCGCGACGTGGGCCGTCCGATCGCGGGTCCATCGCATCCAACGGTCGACGTGAATCGCACCCGACCGTCTGATGCGATGGACCCGTGATCGACGGCCCGTGATCGCTGCCGCACCCGCCGTTCGCCGCACCTAATCGGTTCCCTATATATATATATATATATATATATATATATAGTCGAGTGATAGCGTGCGTCGTCCGCACGGTGCGGATTCGACGTGCGTCGTCCGATCGCGGGTCCATCGCATCCAACGGTCGACGTGAATCGCACCCGACCGTCCGATGCGATGGACCGCGATCGGACGACGCACATCGAATCCGCACCGTGCGGACGACCGCACGTAATCACGAGTCATATAGTCGAGTGATATATATATACGCGAGTTATCATATGCGGGTCGTGCGGTCGTGAGGATCCGACGTGAGTTGTCCGATCGCGGGTCCATCGCATCCAACGGTCGAAATGAATCGCCCCCGACCGTCCGATGCAATGGACCCGTGATCGACGGCCCGTGGTCGACGCCGCACATCCGCACGACCCGCACCGTATCATTTCCCTCTATATATATATATATATATATATATATATATATGGTCGTGATTACGTGCGGTGTGCGGTCGGTGCGGTTTACGACGTGGGCCGTTCGATCGCGGGTCCATCGCATCCAACGGTCGACGTGAATCGCACCCGACCGTCCGATGCGATGGACCCGTGATCGACGGCCCGTGATCGCGCACCGCACCGACCGCACACCGCACGTAATCGGATCCCTATATATATATATATATATATATATATATATATATATATATATATATATATATAGAGGGAAATGATATGGTGCGGGTCGTGCGGATGTGCGGCGTCGACCACGGGCCGTCGATCACGGTCCATCGCATCAGACGGTCGGGGCGATTCATCTCGACCGTTGGATGCGATGGACCCGCGATCGGACGACTCACGTTGGATCCGCACCGACCGCATATTATCACTCGCGTATATATATATATATATATATATATATATATATATATATATATTCGATAATATGCGGTCGTGCGGTCGCGATCGCGGGTCGTCCGATCGCGGGTCCATCGCATCCAACGGTCGACGTGAATCGCACCGTTACCGTCCGATGCGATGGACTCGTGATCGACGGCCCGTGATCGCGACCGCACCGACCGCACGACCGTATAATATCACGAGTATATATATATATATATATATATATATATATATATATATATATATATATATATATATATATATATATGGGGCCGATTATGTGCGGCGAACGGCGGGTGCGGCAGCGATCACGGGTCCATTGCATCGGACGGTCGGGTGCAATTCATGTCGACCGTTGGATGCGATGGACCCGCGATCGGACGGCCCACGTCGCGGCCGCACCCGCCGCACGCTGCACGTAATCGCCCCCGTGTATATATATATATATATATATATATATATATATATATATATATATATATAATTATTATATATATATATATATATATACTCGTGATTACGTGTGGTCGTCCGGTCGGTGCGGATTCGACGTGCGTCGTCCGATCGCGGGTCCATCGCATCGAACGGTCGGGTGCGATTCACGTCGACCGTTGGATGCGATGGACCCGCGATCGGACGACGCACGTCGAATCCGCACCGTGCGGACGACCGCACGCTATCACTCGACTATATATATATATATATATATATATATATATATATATATGGCGAGCGATTAGGTGCGGCGAATGGCGGGTTCGGCCGCGACGTGGGCCGTTCGATCGCCGGTCCATCGCATCCGACGATCGATGTGAATCGCACCCGGCCGTTCGATACGATGGATCCGTGATTGACGGCCCGAGATCGCTGCCGCACCCGCCCTTCGCCGCACGTAATCACCCCTATATATATATATATATATATAGAGAACCGTTAGGTGCGGCGAACGGCGGGTGTGGCAGCGATCATGGACCGTCGATCACGAGTCCATCTCATCCGACGGTCGGATACGATTCACATCGACCGTCGGATGCGATGGACCCGTGATTGGACGGCCCATGCCGCGGCCGCACCCGCCGTTCACCGCACCTAATCGTTCACTATATGAGTTACGATTAGTGAACCGATTAGGTGCGGTGTGCGGTCGGTGCGGTGCGCGATCACGGGCCGTCAATCACGGGTCCATCGCATCGGACGGTCGGGTGCGATTCACGTCGACCGTTGAATGCGATGGATCTGCGATCGGACGACCCACGTCGCACACCGCACCGACCGCACGCCGCAACTAATCGGTTCAATATATATATATAATATCTATATATATATATATATATATATATATATATATATATATATATATATATATAGAGGAATGATACGGTGCGCGATGCGGAACGTGCGCGAACGACCACGGGCCATCGATCACGGGTCCATCGCGGTCCATCGCATCGGACGGTCGGGTGCGATTCATATTGACCGTTGGATGCGATGGACTCGCGATCGGACGAACGACGTCGTTCCCGCACCGTGCGGGACGCCGCATATTATCATCGACCTATATATATATATATATATATATATATATATATATATATATATATATTATATATATAGACTCGTGATTACGTGCGGTTGGCGCGGACGTGCGGATTCGACGTGCGTCGTCCGATCGCGGGTCCATCGCATCGGACGGTCGGTGCGATTCACGTCGACCGTTGGATGCGATGGACCTGCGATCGGACGACGCACGTCGAATCCGCACGTCCGCGCCGAACGCACGCTATCACTCGACTATATATATATATATATATATATATATATATATATATATATATATATATATATATATATATATATATATATATATATATATATGGAGCCGATTCAGTGCGGGAATGCGGTCGTGCGGGAAGCGATCACGGGCCGTCGATCACGGTCCATCGCATCGGACGGTCAGGTGCGATTCATCTCGACCGTTGGATGCGATGGACCCGCGATCGAACGATCGACGTCGTTTCCCACATTCCCGCATTCCCGCACTGAATCGCTCGCGTATATATATATATATATATATATATATATATATATATATATATATATATATATATATATTACGTTTTTTAAAATAGAAAAAATAAGAAATAATAAAAATTATCAGCGCTGACATGGTAGCATTAATGGGGACAAAGTTTACTTTTGTGAATGGTGTTAGATACAGATTATTTTTGCCATCATAACTACAAATCAGGTTATATTTAATAGTTGTCCGATTTTTTAATAACAAAACCAAGGGAAAGTTTGGGATAATCAACAACACGTACGTTTCGTTTTATACGCGAATAGTACGATGGCTCTTTGATGGTGTCTCTATATAGGACGCTCAAACCAATCTTTTTATCAAAAAGTCCCTTAGTCAATACCTCACCAGGCACACAATTGAAGTGACCGTCGATGACCCTGGTCCGGCCATCGCTGCACCAAATGCTGCTTTGTATAGCGGGCCCTGGGCATGGCGAAGTAGGCGTCCGCCTAGGATCCAATTTGTATTAGGTCCCCTGAATCCCAATTTTTTTTTTATTCTCTATTTTATTGATTTTTTTTACATATATTTAGACTTTTTATTTATTTTTCAAAAATACTTATCCAATTTTTACTTTAGTTTAGTTTCTGTCCGTAATGTATTTATTTTTTAATTTTTATTGACATTTTATTTTATCTGCGAACAGGGTGCGGGGCCATGTAGGGACAAGGGGGGGCTCAAGCCCCTCCTTATAATTTATATATATATATATATATAATGTTAGCCCTAAATCCAGTCTACAAGTTTTTTTGAATTTTTTAAAAATAGTATAACTCATTTAATGAGGTATACATTTTTATAAAAATGAAACATATATACTTTAATGAATTGCATGAATGTTGTTGTAGAAAATATAAAAGTTTTTTTATCGAAGCATTTACCTCAATAAAGTAAATATCTGTTTTGATAATTTTCAATCGACGGATATATGACTGGAATTGGGGCTAGAATAAAAATCTTGTGCAACATCACTTTTTTTTTATGGTAAACAAACAACACAATTAATAATTTGAGTTTAATATGGATATATTTATTGAATTATAACAAAAATTCTTGGGAAAATAAATTCAAGTATTTTTTTATTAAAACTTTTTATTTTGTTTAGGTCTCTCAAACTTTTCAGTATATCAAAACACTTTAAGTAGTGATTATATTTTAATAAAATTCTTCCATCTCATTTTTTATCGCTTACCCCGTGAAATACTTTTTACACACAATTATACATTTTGTATATGTTGTTCACTCATACATTGTTATTCATTTCCTGTATTTTATTATATCAACCCTTATTATGCATCATATGTATACTATTAAGAGTCAGTTTGGTAATTCTTGTTGAGAATGACAATTATTTTTTCTCAATAATTCAGTTCAAGTAGATTATGTGGAATTAAAAAATTTTATTGAGATATCCAGGAATGAACACATGAATGGATGTTTCCAAACACAATTTTCCTAAGTGTTATGATATATTTTTTTGAATGTCTCTAGTTAAAATTAATTTTATCATGGATTTTTTTGTACTTCATGTAAAGCCCCCCTTAGATAAATTCTTGGCTCCGCCACTGTCTGCTAAGATTATCTTTTTGGGTCGTCATATCTCTGTCTTTAAAAAAAGAGGATGTTTATCTCTTTTATATTTTGTTATTTGTTTCTCTTTGTTATTAATTAGCTGTGTTACTAACAGAAAACATGTGTGAGGACCTAGAAAAAATGTTTCACCAATTTGAGGATTTAAAAAATAAACTACAAGAGGATTAGAGACCTAAAAATAATAAATTGGTGATTTGAAGGACCCGTAATTATACACTGCATTATCGGAGTATACACTCTAGAGTGTATGTGCGGCTGGGGGACAATCTCTATATTGTAGATGGGGCTACAAAACATACTAAAAGTATTAGCGCTTTTAATGGATATTCAAATTATGTTAGCTAGTATCAAATCATTCCTTGGGAATTCCAAACGTATATTGATTTTCTAAGGAAATTATGTATATTTAAATGCATACATTAAAAATATTAAGTATCCATTTGAATAAAGAAAAAAATTATTCTGGGGTTTATACCTATTCTAGGAATAGATAAGAAATGCTGATTTTAATCATCTGTATAGGGTTTATAATCTATTCAAAATGATAAAATCATCATTTATTGATGAATTTTTGCATTTTTAACGCATTTTAATGATTTTTGGTATACTGTGTTTTCAGTTTAGATTAACCAAATGAAATATTCGCATAATATTTCTATTGAAGATTAACTTAAGGTGTTTTTTAGATTGACATGGGTGTTTTCAATGAATTATATGGATTTCAGGAAAAGTTATAAGGTTATATGGATTTCAAACAATTTACATAGGGTTATTTGATTTTTTTTCCAAAAATTTAATGTTTTTCAAATTATATAATATATACAGATGGGCATAGATGAAAATAAAAGACTTCATCACCGTTTCATACATGAATAATTCGATAAAATTCGGATTTGATGGTTGTTTTTTTTTTTTTTTTTAATGGTGGTGGTGGAAGGGCAGGGGTGGGGGGAGGGTGGTGTTCGTTGGCAAAGAAAGTCTAACCTCACTAGAAAGGTTAAATAACTCCCTTGACCGTTCTGTTTATATGCCTCATGTATAATACGCGAATAATATGATAAAATTCGGATCGAGTTGCATGGAGGGATAAAGAATTCAACAACATTCACATCTTATATATTCAACCGATTCCAACCCAACGTAACATAACTTCATCTCCCATTCCCTCAACGTTTAATACGCGAATAATACGTGCGTATAATACGCCTTCAACGCTATATATATATCAAGGAATCCAAAACATTTTGATCAGAAAATTTGTTATCCATACAATGAATCCCTCTCGCAATATCTCAACCGATCGCATAATTGAAGTGACTTCTGATGGGCCTAATCCGGCCATCACCGCACCGAATGCTGGCATGCCGCCGAACCTCGACAAAGCAATAAAGATAGCTCAATACTGGCTCACCTTCTCCAGTAGCTTGGCCGGCAACATCTCCTTTGGTGCGCCGAAAACAACTATGCAGAAGATCATCTACGGGGCCTATGTTTTCACCAATTCAACTCTACAGACGGTGGGGCTGGTCGCCGTCGTCTGGGTGATCCTCTCGGCAAACCCGCACTGGAAAGATCATCTACCAAGGCCCATCTTTGCACTCCTCCCCGAAAATGCGAACGGGCCGGATCCCATACCCAGGCGTCTGATGTGGACTCTGTTCATGCTCTGCTTCGTTTCTATACTTCTCCGCGCTTCCTTAGCTCTGCTGGTCATCGTTTAGTGCTTGGTAAATTTGATACGCTTGGGTTGTGAGCTTACGTGATTATGGGTGTTGGGTTTGTTGTGTGTCTGGTGTGCGTTTATGTATTATTGTCCCCTGTTGTACTTGTCTGTTGCACTGTCTCTGTTTTGATGCTTATCATACTATTAAATAAATGCCATCCATGTGTTTTTGACTTGATTGTGCTAGTTTTGATGGATTGATATGTATTGGTTATTCCATTTATCTACACATGAAGTGAAATAAATTTGATTACAGAGTATTCTAGTTCCCTGTTTTCTGTTGCAGTGTCTCTGTTTTGGTGATTGTTTCTCCTTTTGGAAACTCTTGCTCCGACTCATGGATTGGCGAATCCGAGTCACATCGGTTGATTTCTTCGTTGGTTTGGTTTATTGTGTTAACTCAGTAGATTTTTTTAATTAATGGACTATGTCGAGTCTGATCTAATGGGTCAATTTGGTCTTTCAACATGCCATCTACCTAATTAATGATATTAAATAATCCAATTAGACAATATGGCAAGTTTGCTAACTCTATATAAGAAAGGGATTCCTGTCCTGTAACTTTTGTACAACATTAGTTGCTTTGTGGAATAAAAAGTGTATTTGGGTTCATTTTTATAGTTTTTTTGTGTAAGAAGGAATTCAGTAATGAAGTTTGAAAAGTTCTGGCATAATAAAATAACAAAGAATGTAAAGACTATTTCACCCTTATCCACTCACATAAGAACACACTCTTTTTGTCACAACACAAACAACACAATTGAGTAGTGGTGTTGAAGACGATCAACATGAAGATGAGGGTGTGTTCTTGAAGGAGGAAATGAAGAGCTTAATGTGATAAATTATAAACAAGGGATAATAGTAACAATGGCAGAAAGGTAAGGCTGAGATGATTTTATTTATGGCTTCCAGAATATACATTGTATATTACTTGAACAAAATTTTTAACAATGAACAAAAATACGCGAAACCAATAAATATTCCGAAACCTAGAAATAGAAAAGAAAGCAGATTGATTAAACAAGATATTTGAATAAACAATTAGATAAATAAAGTAATATAACCTAAAATAAGAAAAATCGAGTTCAATAAAAAAATCACAGGCAAAGTTTGAATATTGAAAAAAGAAAACCTTTTCAAGAACTATACCTAGAATTTTTTTTATAGAATCACCAACAGAGATGATCTACCCTTTTTTTTTTATAGGAATGGTTTTTTATTTGAATGATTCATAACAAGAAAGGAAAAAAAACTACAAAATGAAGGAGAAACAAAGACCACCTGTTTAAAGCTTCAATAAAAGAGGGAAATAGAATTGTTCAATGAAAGAGGGAGAAAACAAAGAATGTGGCATTTATGCGTAATTATTCCTAAGCATTAGGGGTATTTGTATCTTTTTAGACGAGACATGTGATAAAATAGAGAATGACCAAGGAATTCAAAAAAATGTGGATTGATGGGAAGTGAAAAGAACATATGTTTTCGTTCTGACCCAACCCAGATAAATGAATGACATGAATGTGGTTACAAATGAACAATCTGTTGGATGTCCGTACAATGGAAGGAGAATAGAACCAGTACGAGTGTTTCAAGGATCAACTGTTGTTGAATGCTTTTAGACAAACTTCTCCCGTTCTCGTATGAACCGCGAGTACACCTGGGATTGATGAAGTGCTGCATTTAGGATACAATGAAGCCCTCTCTTGGTGTTGAGAACAGAGTGTGTACTCTCTGTCTCAACCTCTTAGAACTCTCTGTATTTAGGGGCTGATGATGCTAACTTGTAATTGATACAAAGAAGATTTGTTGTTTTTGTTTGATATAAGGTCTGAATTTATAGGCATCAAGTGCCTTTTGATTCAAATGAAGCACCCTTCATGAATGGGGAGTTACAGCAACCGTCCGATCGGTGGTCCACCATTTCCACGCGATCGTGCGGTCCAGATCGTCCATCACGAGATGCACCTCTTCCAATGGCACCCTTGGTGAATATAACCACCAACTGTCAATCCAACGGTGCACATTGCATCTGAACGTTTCATCATCGAACGGTCCAGATTGCATCTGATCAAAACGATCTCCACCATCCGATTAGCCAAAAAGAAAAGGCTCCAGCTCCTAGCGACGATGCGCACGTGCGAAGTGCCAAGTGCGCCCTAAAACGCCCAATACGCACACACGCGCGCGCGCTTCGCACCACCCCGCATCAAAGGTCCACCATAAGGTGTCCACCAAAAGGACTTCACTATAGTACATGGGGCTCTCCTTATAAACACTCAAAACATTTTACAAACAACCGATATGGGACTAAAGAATAGGACCACATCATCTTCTAAAGGGGGGACCACTAAAACCCAAAATTACTTTTGAAAATACCCAACAATCCCCCACTATTTTCAAAATTGTTTTATATTGAAAATAAATTATATTATATAATAATGGCTGCACCGCTCAGCGGTTGCCTACGTACCCGTTAATGAGGGATCAAGCCACCGTAGTTCTTTACAAGAAAGAAAATAAAAATTACATTGTAGCATCATCGTTGAAGGTAACACATAAATGAGAAGTATCTTATGGATTTGAACTTCCATTTAGTGCAAACAATTCAAAGCGATATCAAGGTTCTAAAGTGAACGAATCTTGAACTTAGTACCCTTCGAGAAACGCCGGAATCATCGCACATGTCAACTTCGAGGGAGAGAGAGTTCCGATTGCTTAGCGCGTTAATGGCCATGCGCATATATCCTTTATTCATGAGTCTCAAGAAATGGTCCTTTTCCTTTATGAAGCGGCCTGACTTCATTACTCATGTAGGTAAGTTTAATGAGTGATTCTGCGAACACTCGTTTCAACTTATTAAGGAACAATTTCCATCCTCCTTCATGCAGAATACCAACACTAGTTCTAGGAAATGGGATTATCAAAATTTACTAGTGTTTCATAATCACATGTTTAGCTTGTTAGTACCACATTGAACCTTGTCTAGTCTTTTTCAAGACAAAGGTTGGGTTCCCACTAAATGTGATCAATCTTCCTTCACAGACCTTAACCCCATTCCTTTAGATGAATTCTGAATCATCTTTATGCCAAGACCCTTGGTCAAAGGATCAGCCAAATTCTTTTTCGACTCTACATAGTCGACAGTTATTACTCCACTTTTGAGTAATTGTCGCACCAATTGATGCCTTAGACTAACATGTCTAGATTTTCCATTGTATGTTTTACATTGAACTCTCCAAATGGTTGCTTGGCTATCACAATGGATCATAACAGCTGGGGATGGCTTCTTCCAAATCGGTATATCAAATAACAGATTTTTAAGCCATTCTGCTTCTTTACATGCATCTGCCAAGGCAATCAATTCTGATAACATAGTTGAATCAGAAATACAGGTCTGCTTTTTGGAACCCCAAGATACAGCAGCACCTCCTAATGTAAAGATCCATCCAGTTGTTGATTTGGACTTTATTGTTACATTGTTCCAACTTGCATCACTATACCCTTCTAGCACAGCAGGGTATTCCTCATAATGCAACCCATAATGTAAAGTCCCCTTCAGGTATCTTAGAACTCTGGAAACTGCTTTCCAATGCTCTGAACCTGGATTGCTTGAAAAGCGACACAGCATACCAACCGAGTATGCAATATCGGGTCTTGTGCAATTCATTGCATACATAAGACTCCCAATAACACTGGCATATTTTAACTGCTCAACAGCACGACCAGAGTTCTTCTCTAACTTCATATTCGAGTCTAGAGGATTAGAGGCTGGAATACAATCAAAGTGATCATATCTCTGTAGTACTTTCTCAATGTAATGAGATTGAGACAATACTAGCCCCTTCTCTTTTCTTAGGATTTTAATTCCTAGAATCACATCAGCCTCTCCCAAATCTTTCATATCAAAGTTGGAAGAGAGAAGTCTTTGGTTTCTTCAACACATGTAATATTTGATCCAAATATAAGCATGTCATCAACATATAAACAGATAATTACACATCCATTTTCAGCATGCTTACAATACATACATTTATCAGCATCATTCACAACGAAACCAAAGGACAATATAATTTTATCAAATTTATCATGCCATTGAATAGGTGCTTGTTTCAGGCCATAAAGAGACTTAACTAATTTGCAAACTTTCTTCTCTTGGCCTGGAACAACAAACCCTTCAGGTTGATCCATATAAATTTCTTCTTCTAAATCACCATTTAAAAATGCCGTTTTAACATCCATTTGATGAACAATTAAATGATGAATGGATGCAAGAGATATTAGAACTCTAATAGAAGAAATTCGAGCCACAGGTGCATATGTGTCAAAATAATCAATACCACCTCTTTGTTTAAAACCTTTAGCAACCAATCTGGCCTTAAACTTATTTATGGAACCATCAGCATTAAGTTTCTTTTAAAAATCCATTTGCAACCTATGGTTTTGGCACCGGTAGGCAAATCAGTCAAGAACCATGTTTTATTCATCATAATAGAGTTCATTTCATCATTAATTGCTTCTTTCCAGAAAGAAGCATCTCGAGAGCTCATAGCATCCACAAATGATGAAGGATCATCTTCTATATGCAAAGCATACATGGACATGTTAGAAATAGCCTTTTGATCTCCTTCTACAAGATAGATGAGAAAATCAGAACCAAAATTCTTTTCTGTTCTAACTCTTTTACTCCTTCTTGGTTCTATGTCCATAGAAGGTATAGAATCATCTATTGATTTATCCTCAATCAAAGTAGGATTATGATGTGGTAAAGAATTAGATTCTTTCTCAGAACATGATCTAGTCATGTTCTCAAAAAATTCCACATCAACAGATTCTATAATCTCAAAAGAGTCTAGATCCAGAAACCTATAAGTTATGCTATTCAAAGAATAGCCAATAAACGCACATTTATAGGTTTTAACTCCCAATTTTGGTCTTTTAAGATCAGGCTTTCTAACATAAGCAAGACACCCCCACACTTTGAGACGATTAAAATTAGGCTTTCTTTTAAACCATAATTCATAAGGGGTAGAGGATGTATGTTTGAAAGGAACTCTATTCAGAATAAAACATGCAGAAAGAATGGCTTCACCCCATAAAGAATATGGCAAATCAGAACCAATTAACATTGCATTAACCATTTCAACCAAGGTTCTATTCTTTCTTTCTGCCAATCCATTTTATTGAGGCGTATAAGGCGCCGAAAATTGATGGATTATGCCATGAATTTCATAAAATTTTACAAACTCGTTTGGGTAGTATTCACCACCCCTATCAGAACGAAGAGCCTTGATTTTGTGTTAAGTTGATTTTCAACTTCCCTTTTGAAAGTAACAAATTTTTCAAAAACTTCATCTTTACTTTTTAATAAGTAAACATAACAATATCTTGAATAATCATCAATGAAAGTTAGAAAATATTTGTTTCCTCCTCGTGTAACATGGTTCTTAAGATCACACACATCGCTATGAATTAAATCAAGTAAACCAGAAGATCTAGATACAGATTTAGATTGCACACAAATATGACATTTATTAGCATCAAGCAAGTCACATTTAGATATTATACCCAGATTATGCATGTTTTTAATTGATCCATAATTCACATGTCCTAATCTACCATGCCATAAAGATAAAGACTCAACCATATAAGCAGAAGAGGATCCATTTATTAGATTCAACTTAATCATCCCGTTACAAGAATACCCTTGTCCAATGAATACACCATTCCTGGATAGTACAAATTTATCAGATTCATACACAAGTTTGAAACCCTTCTTGTTGAGACGGTCTCTAGAAACCAGATTCTTTGACATGGTGGGTACATGAAAAACATTCACCAAAGTGAGTGTCTTTCCAGAAGAGAATGAAATTCCAACGGTTCCTATGCGTTCCACTTTGGTGCGGTGGTCATTTGCCATCTTCACTTCATCTCCGTCACCAGATTTTTCATAAGTCTTGAAAAGACTTCTGTCTCTGCAAATATGAATGGTTGCTCCAGTATCAAGCCACCATCCATCATCATTTGCCACAGCATTAGCCTCGCACACCGTAGCCACCAAATTGTCATCATCAGTCACGCTCTCCTTCTTCTGATTTTTCTTGCGCAGTCGGCAATCTCGAGCAATGTGACCGGGTTTGTTACAGAAGTAACATGGTCCTTTCTTGGACCCCTTGTTCTGGTTCTTGTTCTTGTTGGGATGTTTCTTCTTGAACTGATTATCATTCCTCGGCTTGAAGGCATTATTCTTGTTCTTGGATTTTTCATCCTTGGATTTTCATCCTCAACAAGATTAGCCTTCGAATGACTATCATCCTTCGCGTCATTCTTTGCAAGAATGCGCGAATCCTCTTCGATGCGGATATGACGTTCAAGGGACTCCAAAGTGTGAGTCTTCTCATCCTGCTTCATCTTCTTCTTGTAACCATTCCAAGTGGGAGGAAGTTTGGATATGATAACTCCCACAATGAATGATTCAAGAAGGTCAACACCGGCAGTCTTAAGATTACTGACGATTAGTAAGAAATCATTGACTTGTGAAATGATAGATTTATCGTCAGTCATCTTAAAATCCATGAAATTACCGATAAGAAATTTCTGGTTACTTGCCTCCACGATGCGATATTTGTTGTCCAGCGCCTTCCAGATTTCTTTCGCCGTGGTATAGGTACGGTAGACGCTGTAGATTGATGGTCCGAGCGCATTCAGAATATGGCCCCGACATAGGAAGTCGGCCTCCTTGCGCTTCTTCCTCCTGTCCTTCAGTTCCGGAGTGTCTTGAGCAGTTTCATCTGGAATGACTTCCAGATTCTCTTCTAGGATGTAGAAGAGGTTGAAGGCAGTGAGGACGAACTTCATCTTCTCTTGCCAGCGGGTGAAGTTGTCTCCGTCGAAGCGTTCAAGGCGCACAAGGTCCTGGTTCATCACTTGAATAGAGTGGGCAGCAGTGGGTCCTTCCATTGATAGAAGATTTGTCTAAAAATTGTTGGAATTCGGGACAATGGAAGGAGACAGAACCGGTGCGAGTGCTTCAAGGATCAACTGGTGTTGAATGCTTTTAGACAAACTTCTCCCGTTCCGGTATGAACCGCGAGTACACTTGGGATTGATGAAGTGCTGCCTTCAGGATACAATGAAGCCCTCTCTTGGTGTTGAGAACAGAGTGTGTACTCTCTGTCTCAACCTCTTAGAACTCTCTGTATTTAGGGGCTGATGATGCTAACTTGTAATTGATACAAAGAAGATTTGTTGTTTTTGTTTGATATAAGGTCTGAATTTATAGGCACATAGTGCCTTTTGATTCAAATGAGCACCCTTTCATGAATGGGGAGTTACAAACCGTCCGATCGGTGGTCCACCGTTTCCACGCGATCGTGCGATCCAGATCGTCCATCACGAGATGCACCTCTTCCAATGGCACCCCTTGGTGAATATAACCACCAACCATCAATCCAACAGTGCACATTGCATCTAAACGTTCCTTCACCAAACGGTCCAGATTGCATCTGATCAAAACGATCTCCACCATCCAATTAGCCAAAAAGAAAAGGCTCCAACTCCTAGCGACGATGCGCACGTGTCAAGTGCGCCCTAAAACGCCCAATACCCACACACACGCGCGCGTGGTGGTGCTTCGCACCACCCCGCATCAAAGGTCCACCATAAGGTGTCCACCAAAAAGGACTTCACTAGAGTACATAGAGCTCTCTTTATAAACACTGAAAACATTTTATAAACAACCGATATGGGACCAAAGAATAGGACCACATCATCTTCTAAGGGGGGACCACTCAAACCCAAAAGATGTATTTTGAAAAATACCCAACAGAATCAAAATTCATTCTTCTCGTCTTCCAGTGAGAATGAAACTAGGACTGGGAAATAAACGGGCCCTTAAAATCTTTTGCTTTTCTAGATTTTGATTTATCTAAAGTGTAATATATTTGTGATGTTTTTTAGTTTGTGTTGAATCAATATTTAAAGTTAAATAGTAGAAATCTTGAGTATGTTAATAGTTATTATATTTTAATTTAATAATATATTTTGTATGGTGTCATATGTATATATGAGGGGTGATTGGGGTGATTGGGTGTGGCAGAACGACAGGTGCGGACGCGACGTGGACCGTCCGATTCGCATCCAACGGTGATGCATTCGCATCCGACGATGCGCTTGACAGGGTGCATCACCGTCGGATGCGAATCGGATGGTCCAAATTGCGTCCGCACCTACCGTTACGCCGCACCCAATCACTCGACTATATATATATATATATTATCTTAATAATATTATGATGATAATTATATATATTTTTTGACACAATATATTGTACCTTTTTTTTTCAAGGTACAATATATTGTACCTTTGTTATTAATAAAATTTTAACTTTAGTTGGTTATCGTTTTATACACGAATACTACTATGATATTCGGATTGATGGTTTTGGTGTTGGGGGGGGGGGGGGGTGGAATGAAACATTAGTTCTTTCTGTGGAATGAAAAGTGTGTTTGGGTTCATTTTTATAATGGGTTTTTTATTTTTTAGTGTCTGTAAACTATATGATTTAGTGATTGATCTTTCACTTCTTCATATTTCAGTTTAAGTCTCTAGATTTAAAGGGTGTGTTTCTTATTAGTACCTGGAAGGGACCTATCACTAAATTATTTGATTTTCTTTTTGGTCTCTGAAAAGGACTAAAAAGAAACATATTCTTTAAATCTGGGGACTTAAACTGAAATATGAAGAAGTGATAGATCAATCACTAAATCATATAGTTTATGAGGACTTAAAAATAAAAAAAACATTCATAATTTCTTGTGTAAGAAGGAATTCCATAGAATGAAGTTTGGAAAGTTCTGACATAATAAGATAATAGAGAATGTAAAGACTATTTCACCCTTATCTACTCACACAAGAACACACTCTGTTGGCTCTAGAAATTTTCATAAATGAGATCATTAAATACATAAATTTAATAAAAAAAATTTTAAAATCTACTTTTGTTATATAAATATAATTTTTTTTTGAAAGTATAACAATTTATATTAATAAAAAATAAACCATCAAAGAAAGGAGGTCAAAGATTTCCAATATATAAACTTTTACAATTGCTCTTGACGAGATTTCATATATTGAAATCGTTGTACGATAATTTCATTATCAATATTATCGACGCATCTAATCCGTCCGTCTGTGATCAGCGCATCTGTTTGCGCGTAGGTGATCGACGAGTTGGTGATGGAAAATATGGGTCCCCATCTCACGATATGGTTTTTAGTAGATCCCATGATTTTGATATGGTTGTATAAATGAGCCTCTTGAATGACCCCATCACTTAAAAGCTTATTTGCTCTTTTTTTTAAAAAAAGAGAGTTCTAATACACTTAGTCCATTTTGCAACCGTTTTGCAGCTCATACACTATGATAACATAATATATACTACACTATCATAGTGTATGACCTAAAAATTTATCAATTTTTCAATGCAAAAAATATATACTAATATATCTCAGTATATACTTTATTTTATATAACTATATGTACTTCAATGAGAGAATATATGATTTTTTTAAATAAAAATAATAATCTGCACTGAAATTGGGGTTGCACATGGGGCTGAACATATTATTTTTCAAAATAAAAAATTGGATGGGGTTTGGTTGTATAAATGGGGGCTCGGATCCGGTCAGTGCTCGACTACGGTCAGTTCGGTCAGTACCGAACTGCACTACGTGCAAATCGAACTGCACCACTTATAAATCGAACTGCACAACCAATTGTTGGGTATATTTTTTTACTCTCTTATTGGATTCAATCAACTATTGGAGAAAATATGAATTCCTAAGTATCATCAGTATCCAATAAGAGAGTAAAAAATATACCCAACAATTTGTTGTGCAGTTCGATTTGAACGTTGTGCAGTTCGGTACTGACCGAACTGACCGTAGTCGGCACTGACCGGATCCGGACTCTATAAATGGGCTTCCTAATATGGTTGTACATATGTGCCTCATAAATGACCCCACCATCTAAATATTGCTTTGGACAAATTTTTTCAATTATGTTGGTTATTTTGCCTAATGAAAATGATAGACCAGTGATTTTAAGAATACAAACTGGGTATATTGTAATTTCGGATCATCATCGCTAGTCCTTTCTCAAAATAAAAGGGGCAACTTCTCATATTTGCAACCCTTCCGTCTGTTTGTCTTTTCTAAAGAGAAAAGGGAAGAATTTTTAATTCTCTAAATTAATTGATCATTTCACATATATCAGTGCCATGTCTTTCACATACATTAGTGCCATGTCTTGTTCTCTATTTTTTTTAAAATTTTTTTGATAGGGTCAATTGATCCCACCCCTAATAACTTGGCGCCGCCCCTGGCCACAACACAAACAACACAATTGAGTAGTGGTGTTGGAGACGATGAACATGAAGATGAGCATGCGTTCTTGAAGGAGACAATTAAAAGCTTGCTGTGATAAATTATAAACAAGGGACAATGATAACAATGGTAAGACTGAGATGATTTTATTTATGGCTTCTAGAATATATATTGCATAGCACTTGAACAGAATTTTTAACAATGAACAAAAGTATGCAAAAGTAATAAATATTTGGAACCCTAGAAATATAAAAGAAAGCAGATTAAGAAACAATTAGATCAATAAAGTAATCTAACCTAAAATAAGAAAAAATCGAGTTTAATAAAAAAATCACAAGGCAAAGTTTGAATAAGGATAATGTTATGTACATTCCAAAATGCACTCTGAAATGCAGTTTTCATGAAGTTTAATTTTTTTTAAAATAGTAAACCTCGTTTAATAAGGTATATGTGTTTTAGTATATATAGTTCCATTTGAAGAGACCCATTTTAACAAAAAAATAAAATAAAATAAAATAAAATAAAAATAACAAGGTATATATTTCATCCAAGAGGTATATACCTATTCTAACAAGGTATATGAGATTATATTTAGGATGTAAAAAAATTGTGTTATAGCGCCGTCAAATATTTGCTTATTTACTCGATTGTGTTAATTTTGATGATGTACGCCTCGTTAGCCATCCAGTGATGTATATACCTCTTTTGGATGAGGTATAAACCTCGCTAATTTTTTTTAAATTTTTTTGTTAAAAATAAGTTAATTCAATTTGAAGGAGTGATATACATTTTTTATTAAAGTATATATATACATCATTCAACGAGTTTTATTATTTAAAAAGGAAAATAAAATATGTTCAGACTATACACAGGACTGCATTTGGGACAATTCCTAATATTATACTTTGATAATTGATACATTGAGTTGTGGCTCCGGTAGAAGGGGGTAATTCTGTCACGCCCCCAGAGCGGCCGTCTCCAAGGGGTGACACGTGTACGATACCGAGTATATCATAATCAGAATAAATCATAAGGAATAAATGATTGGATAAAAAAAAACGACAGCGGAAGAGTTAATGAATAAATAATTGAACAATACAAGGCCATAGAATGGATAATTGGGGTTCAAAGGAATACACAATCACCGTCCTGTGTGAACACAAGTCATAATTACAAATACAGTCAAATGTATATATCAATAATAACAAAACACTTGGTACGAAAAATAATAGAAAGCTGACAGGCTCACCAAATCGCCGAGAGGCCCACAACACCTTCAACAACACACAACTCACCAATCATGCGCAACACCTAGATGAAACCCATAACAATAGATGGAGTAAGCCGATGAAGGCCTAGTGAATGAAACTAACTACAAGACACCTCAAATTACAATTCCAACACATCCATAAAACCTACATAAATAACTATCAAGTATAAGCCGACCAGCCTTAGGTACCATCACCGCAGAAGGCCAACTCACACTAACCTAATCATGTCACCAGCATAAGGACAGATCCATCTACATCCCATACCACAGGGGATCCATCCCATGCTAGCAACGCTATAACACTAACCTCGCATTGTCCCCAGCATAAAGACAGATCCGTCTGCGTCCCATACCACAGGAGATCCATCCCATGCTAGCAACGCTATAAATACACACACACACACATATATATAGGGACGCGATTACGTGCGGCGAACGGCGGGTGCGGCAGCGATCACGGGTCCATCGCATCGGACGGTCGGGTGCGATTCACGTCGATCGTTGGATGCGATTGACCTGCGATCGAACGGCCCACGTCGCGGCCGCACCTGCCGTTCGCCGCACTTAATCGCGAGCGTATATATATATATATATATATATATATATATATATATATATATATATATATATATATATATATATATATATATATATATGCAATGCCACTACACACAAATGCCTCACAGTTTCTCCTGTCGCGCAATGACTTCTCTTAGGCGACTCATTTCTGCAAATACATCGGCTTGGCCAATACAGGGAGTATCACTCCACCCGTCAAGTCCAACAAACTTGACTGCATCACAAACCGCCTCATTGGATACCACCCTAGACTCCATCACTTTCCGAATAGGGCTGATAAACTCAATATCTTGGCTAAGGCTCTCTGTCATCCAACCACTCTGACGCGTAGCCGATTTAAACCATCGGATACTGTGGGCATCCAGGATGAACCTTGAAAACGCTCCCTCGTGAAGGACACTCAGAATTTACCCTCAGCTCAACTGCAGGTTCGCACTCACGACTTGTAAGAACTACCATAATCAATCCACCCTAAACAGACTCGACACAAATCGGTCGAGGACCTACGATGTCACCACAATAAGCAACTAGATCTGACCCATACGATCAGATCCTCTTACCCCTAAATGATGTCTCTAACCAGATCTTTAGGCAAAGATCTATAAATCATGATGATAATATATATATCAGCCATTAACAAGGCTAGACAACCATTATCAAAGCTAGATGGCTATTAACAAGGATATATATAGAATATAATATGTAGTCATTAACAAGGATAGATCATGAGCATGCATTCACGATATAAAAAAATATTTATATAATCATATCAAATCCTACCTTTAACTACATATTTCAGGTTTAATTAATGTATCAGCATGTGAGGAATCGCGCACTTATAATATATATATATATATATATATATATATATATATATATATATATATATATATATTAACCATGTCATGTTATCATTTAAGTATGTCACCATAGTCATGCATACATGATTAATATCATACCATAAACATGACTATGTATGGAACTATATTATCAGATGTCAAGTTAAATCCACTCACAGATACAATCATTCCATCCCGCGAAGAATCGCGCGCTTCGGACAGTACAATGGTAACGTCATCGCTACTGAACTCGTGGCAGTACAGCCATTCCCACCACAAGCCTAAACACAAGATCACCACCTTCCTCATATTAAGGAAACCCCTCTGGACAAACAAATATTGCCAGCTCAGCTAAGGATTAAAACATCCATGCATAAAAAAAAAAAATAATACAAACATATCCTAAGATCATAGCCAACAAATGCAAAATACACCCCATATCTCCAACCACTAAACCAATTATTCCACACCACCAAAAGCCACTCATCCTTAGGCCATCATTCAATTAAATCACCTATAAATGAGCAAGAAACCTCACACCTTCACCACAAACAAATCTGGGCAGCACTACAGAAATCTAGGCAGCAATACAACCCTACACTTCGATCTCTACAGCACCCAATACTCATCTAAAAATTATGAAATAAATCATGCATATTCATTGATATGCTGGGAATATAATCCATGAAGCCATCACAATCCAATTCAATCTCTAAGTGCCCGAAATAAAATAAATTCAGAAACAGGTCAATTTCTACTCGAATCTGGACAGTCCTTATAAAACAGATCATAACTTATGTCACAGGTAAGATAATGACACCAAATTTCATAGATAAGATCTACACACATAGAAGATCATATCATATGAGGCATAATCCTCAAAATATGTCTCTAAGTATCACATTCACAAGCATCTTCACAAGACAGAAATCTGTCTAACCTCTCTTAGCACCATCCAGGCCTTCCCACACTATCATCACTTCTTCCTCAACCCAGCCACTGCTGGTCCACACAAGGGAGAGCAAAATCAGAGAGAGAGGAAGGGTGAGTAAGGTGAGCAATGTAAAATTAACACACACAAGTCATCCCACATACATAAACAATTCTCTCATCACTCCTCCAACAAAGATTCACTAAGATCCCACAAACACATCAAGGATTGATTCCCCCAAAAAAATTCAAATACCAAATGATCATGAGAGAAAGAAAGAGAGCAGCAGCAACAACAATAATTGGAAGAGAATAAAGTATATTAATATGGATTCCCTCACATTTAACAATCAAACCTCATATTCTCTTCAATCTTTTCTCCTCCTATCCTCCCCTTCTCTTCTTCTCTCCTCTGTTTTTCACTTGGAAAAAAAGAATCTCAGCTGACTCTCTCACTCTCTCACACCATATACACCACTGACTGCACCTATACAATTGAATTAATAAGTCTGCCCAAATTATCAAATTGCCCTCTTTTACAAATTCTGTACAGCCTTGACTAGAATAGCCATAACTTTTACAATCTAGCTCCAAATTGCATAATTCAAACTCCGTTAGAAAGCCAAGATGATTATCTACAGCTTTCATGTTTAAGCTAATCTCCAAAAACACCTCTAACTATTTCTAATTATACAAATAAAATAAAACAGAGCTGCTGCCAGGTTTTTCTCATTCCCGGGGTATAATTGAAAAAACACTCATAACTTTTGCTACAGGAATCCGAATGATCTAATTCCACTTTTGTATGAACACTAACTTAAAATTGAATGCCTCATAATAAAATCAGATTTAAACTACATCATCTTGGGCATTAACAAAATTAAATCCAAATCATGACAACCATACAACTTACGATATAGCCTAAGCATATATGAACCTAATGCACTCCCAAAGAACAATAATGAGAAATAACACATATCATTGTGCTATCCAACAATCCAAACATGTAAAAGAATAACATAAGCCTAAATAGAGGTCTGGGTTCTTACAAATCCTGTACTGGTTATTCCATTTAGTAGTCCAGACCGTTCAACATGATCTACATAACTGTAAAATAAATTTGATACAGAGTATTGTAATTCCCTGTTTTCTATTGCATTATCTGTATTTTCACTTGGTTTGGTTTATGTGTCAGCTGAGTAGATTTTTCGTTTATTGGATTACTCGAGTCAGATCTAGTGAATTAGTTGATCTTTATCATGTTGCTCATCCAACTAAACTGCGTTGGATTTGAACCATGCAAAATCTCAAATTCTCAATCCAAACACCCGAAGATCTGGGACCTGCCTTTAAATACATAGACGCACATTTACATGAATGCATACGCTTAAAAAAATGGGCGGTGATAGAAATGGTCTGATTTGATTGATAGATTTTAATTAATTAAGATAAATCAATTGTTAGTTTGTGTAATATTTCATATGCAAGGAATACAGGATTTCATTAGTTCTCTTAATTGGCAATTGCAGTATTTATAATAATTTATATAAACAGGTATTCTAAAATAGGAAATTAATACCAAAAGTACAGTATTTGTGTAACGACTGTGACTTTTAATCGGGTTAGACAGTGTCTGACGGATCCTATAGGTGCCGTTGGACACCTGGGCGACGGCTCTAGGAGGAGCCGTCGGGTGACTAGGCGACGAATCCTAAAGGAACCGTCGAGAAACCTTGGCGACGGTTCTTGGTGGAGCCGTCGGGTACTCGTGCGACGAGCTCAATAAGAGCCGTCGATCTAGGTGAATTTCGAATTCGAAAGTTAGTCATGTTTTGAAGGAACAATAGCATTGATTGTGGTTATTTGAGTTTGATGGTGTCGTAAATTTGTCTCCCACGTGTTTTCGATATTTAATCTCTCTTTTCTCTCTCTCCTTGCATTGAGACCTAAACCCTAAAATATTTTCTTCTTATTCTTCCCTTTGGCCACATTATTAAGGAGCTTGGGAAGGGTGTTTGGACGAGGTTTTGGTGAGTTTTCTAATGAGTTATGAAGAAGTTTTTAATTAATAATAATCCCTTTTAGAAGTCCTTAGTATATGATCTCGATTTTTAGGTTTTTCAAATGAAGAACAATGTTTTCTTATTAGTTTTTAAAAGACTTCATATAATTTCGAGTCTTGTATTATACCAGTGAATCGTCGACGTTTTAGTAGTGTTTTTACAAGTTGTGATGATAGTATTAGGAATTACATGTATGCGTATCCAAAGTTTGATTATATCTTGACTTTTCTTATCGGGTTTCTCATGATCCTTGATACGATTTAAATGATTTTTGGATTTGATGTTATGACTATGATAATTAGATTTTGATGATTTATAAGCCTTTCATGATTAAAAGGGAATATGTTTAGGTATACATCATGTTTAAGGTTTATTCGTTTTTGGTAGAAATCGTGTTTTATGATTTTAAATCTTGTTTTGAACCTTATATGCATATATTCGAACCTACACATGCTTTTCATAGATTTTATGAATTTATAAGGTAGATCAATATTGGTTATCATACCTACGGCAAACCTAGGGTTTTTGAAAATATTTTTATTTAAGTTTTGATTCGTTTTTAATCGGATTTTTCATATTTATGACCTGATTTCAATGTCGATCCTTTATGTTAACAAATGTTTTAAAACGACTCGTGTTTTATTTTCAATGGTAAAAGGTTTGTATTCTTTCTCAAAAAAATTAGGGTTTCGTACTTCTGTCCCGGGACGCCCCTGTAGGAGCCGTCGGGTATGTTCGGGACGGCTCCCAGTGGAGCCGTCAATTTATTAAGGGACGGCCCCATTATAAGCCGTCAAGAATGTTAGTGACGGTCCCTATGGGAGCCGTCAGGTTGGTCAGTGGCGGTCCCTATAGGAGCCGTCGGATTTCTGTGATTTGGGTACCTCGGGTCCCGTACTGGTTGAGTATATTTTGATCGATTGTATCAATTTCAGGACTGGTTAGACTACCTTAGACTTTCTAGAGTTTCTTTCGTGTCATTGAACATAAGGTGAGTGGGTCTTGTCTCCTACATAGTTTTGAAAGATTTTTATCAATGGCTTTTAAATGCTATTTTGTATAACCTTGAGCATGTCATATTATATAGGCTGATGCCTTATTAAGTATTATATTAAAAATGTTATTATTTTTGAAACTGTCGCATGCATATTATTGAAATGAAAGGATGTGTTGATCATGCATGCCTCGCATTCGTCTAGGTGACGTAGCCTAGGTGGCTTAGTCTAGGTGACTACGGTTCAGAATGGACCCAAGTCTAGGTGACTTATGTCTAGGTGACATGTGTCTTGGTGACACGATTTCTTGTGTGAAATCTTTGCGGCTAGGTGTCGTAGGTGGCTAGGTGCCATGGGATACGGGCATGCGTGTCCGTTGCATTCATACACATCATATGTTTTGACTGGATTTGAGGCATGCATACTGAAATGAGATTTTCATTAAGTTGGTTTATTGAAAAATTATTGAAATTGCAAATATCATATTATTGTATGTTGCAAAATTGTTTCTTATCAAATATTATTTGTGATTTCAATTATTATTGGGACCTAAAGGTCCATTCACTGAGCGCGTGGTTGCTCACCTCTCTTTTTCCAACTTTTCAGAGTAGCCGTTGATGATCGTTGATCTCGGTGGTGGAGATCGTAGTTTGCATGTTTATATTCCGTTGCATTTAGGTGGTTGAATAAGCATTTCTTTGGCATGTAGTTTTCCTTAGTCTCTTTCAACAAAAATAGTTGAATGATGTGTTAGAAAAATTTATTTCGTATGTAATCATCCGTGTTTAGGATGAATTATGTTTAGATCCTGGTTATGTTTTTCATTGGCATGATTAAATAAATCTTTTATGTTTTCAATGCCGTGTTTTATTGAGAGTTCAAAGTAACGGACCGTATTCAAGCTTCAAAATGGAGTCTTGGGTACGGAGGTGTTACAATTTGCTCATTTACGGTTGCATATTTTTTTTTATATATAAACCAAACCAAGGGAAGATTGGGATAATTAACAAAACTTATGCTTTATACGTTTTATACTTAAATAAGACGATGGTTGGGTAGTTTTAGGACTTTTGTGGTGGAGGTTAGAATAAGAAATAAGAGAATGAACAAAAAATTTATTAGGGCTTGATGATCCCAAATATATAATACAAAAGAAAAAAAAACATAATAGACTAAACTAAGCTACTTTTATACTAAAATGACTAAAATACTCCTAATATATTTGACAATTAATGTACGGGAACAAGGAAAATGATCTACAACATTGTATTCTATGAAAATTGTTACACGGAGTTCACTTTACCGTTCAAAACGCAGTTCGTTCACGACTCCATGTTTTTATTTAAAAAAAAAAACTATAAATCTAATCTCATGAGGTATATACTTATAAAAAGTGTAATATATATTCCAATGAATAATATGATATTATTTATAATAAATGTGAAAAATTTCAAACGAGATATAAACATTTTTACAATGAGTGGAAGGATAATGAGTTATATTGGATTGCATTTGAAAATATAAGAAAGATTGAATATGCGAGTGCTCATATTCTATTGAAAAGAAACAACATCAATATTCACACCTTGAATATTAAAAGAAGTGATTTGTTACACACAGTCATTTTATAGTCCCTAATGTAGTCCTAAATACCTCGTTAGCCCTCTACCCACACTGTATCAAGGTACATGGTCTCGTTAGAAAATTTTTACATTTTTAATAAAGTATATATAAATGATATCATTCAATTTGTTAGTGTATATATCTCGTATTTTATAAAAAATTGGATAAATGATAATGTATATAATTTGTAAGAAGATGAAAACATATAAGCTATGGGTTTTGGACAATAAAATGGATTGTATATAATGTAAAAATGATTAGAAGTTCAACCCAACATCAAGCGATTGCCTCCCACAATCAATTTATTTTTTTATTATTTTTAGTAATACTCACGTATAAAACGTAAAATGCGTCTGACCTTGATGAACCTCCAACACTCTCACATGCACGTTTTATACTTCAAAAATATAACGAATGTGTAGATCTAGAGACGAAGAAAATGATCAGATCAACGTCATCATACACACATTGAATATTCAAAGAAAAGTCCAACCCGATGCCATGGGAATGAATTCCCAATTCACTCAGTCTGTCAGTGCATGTTTGATACGCGAATAATACGTACGTATAATACGCAAAATTGGATTCAAAGTTTCTCATCGTGATTAAACATCCGATACTCATATAAACATTCACCCAGTGTCCAGCCTCTCCCCCAAAACACATTCTTCTCTCATTCATTAAAAACCAAACCCTGGTCTTTCGACCCCAACCCTCCATACCACAGGTCTGATGGCGCAATTCGTGCTCAACTTCTCCAGTAGCTTGGCTAGCAACATCCCCCTGGAAGCGCCGGAGACCGCGGTGCAGAAGATCTTCTACACCGCCTATGTCTTCGCCGACTCTCTGCTGCTGATGCTTGGGCTGATCGCCTTCATCTGGGAAATCCACTCAGAAAACGCGCATGGGCCAGAAGATCCCATTCCAAGGCGCCTGATGTGGATTCTGTTCATGCTCTGCTTCGTTTCTATACTTCTCCGCGCAGCCTTAGCGGTGATGGTCATCTTTAGTTCTAGGTGAGTTTGATATATACGCATTGGGTTTTGAGTGTTCGTGATTATTGATGTTGTTTTTGTTGTGTGTTTCGTGTGCCTCTTTATGTATTCTTGTCCCTTGTAAAAGGGTGTTGTCGTCCCCTGTTTGTACTTTTAGTCTGTCGCAGAGTCTCTGTTTCGATGTTTACGATACTGTCAACTATATGTCACCTATGTCTCTGTTTTTATCATGATTGTGCTGGTTTTGGCTTTTGATGAACCTCGTATAACTGGGGATCTGCTAGACTCGTGCAATTCTCATCCCCTGTTGTATTATTGTAATTTGATAATAGAGTATTCTCATCCCCTGTTGTACTTGATTGTTGCAGTGTCTCTGTTTAGGTGTTTATGAGGCTGTCAAGTAAATGTCATATACGTGATTTTAACTTGATCGTGTTAGTTTATTTTGTAATCCTGCATGCAGTGGCGATAAACCTCATTGAAAACTGTTTAACATTATTAATTTTGTAGACTACGATTTGTATGTATAATTGAAATGTTGAGATTTTTAAAATCTTGCATTTTGAACTCAACTTTTAAAAAATATTGTTTTATTAAATATTTAATTGCAAAAAAAAAAATTTTAAAATGGAAGATGGTGGTTTGTAAAGATAAAAGACAAAAATATGTTTGAATTTGTATTTAAGAATTTTTACTTTTTCAAACAGAGAATTACCGAAATCGTAGTCCAAACCGCTTAACATAATCTACACATTAACTCACATCCCTATTTCATATATTAATAATTCATTTACTGATATTAAAATGGCCCTTTTACACATTTAAGCCTCTTTTGATGGGATTATTTTAAAGGAAGATTTCAGGTATAGTGATTATGTAGTTATTTGTCAACATTTATACATTAAAAAAATGCATGAATGACTACGTGTATTTGCAATAGCACCATGAAAATTTTTGGCTCAGTTTATTTATTTATTTATTTGCAACCCCAGTCATACATGGTCATATATTTTTTTGATGTATATACTTGCTTGATAATCTACATTCTCTAACAAAAAAAAAAAAGAATAAATAAAAATCACGAAGAATTCATGAATCAACTCAATCTATTACTCTATATTGGAGCGTAAAACGATTAGAAATCTTCAAAACGAGGTGTGATCAGGGATGAGGATCTGGTTGGTTGAGGGATGGATTTAAAATAGATTTGCACTCTACTTTTTACCACCAACAAAGACGTTCAGAAGAAAAACAAATTTTTTTTATATATAAATATGAACTATAGGCCATCACATATATATTATATAGTATCCGAAAGCTTAGGGTCCGTTTAGAAACATAGATTGAAAAATAATTTTAATAATAAAAATATTTTTTAAGATGATTTTGACATTGACTTTTAGTAGGATGCTTTTTAAAAGAAAAAATGACTAAAAAAATCTCCTAAAAGTTTAAAATACTCAAATCAGCAATTTTAAAAAATTATACCTAAAAAAGTCTCATTTCACAATTTTAGAAACACAAAAGACTAATATATCCTTATGTAATTAAATATTTAATATCCCTCTAAAAACCTATTTTTCTTACAAAACAACAATATCTTTTTAAAAATCAATCAAATTTTATTATTATATATTATACCGTGTTTCTTATATATATATATATATATATATATTATATGATATTGTTTATCAATTTTCATCGTATATAATCATAATGTGTAATTTAAATCTGTGTTGTGCTACAATATAGTAAATGATATTTTAGTTTTCTAAATCTTTATTCACATTTTTTTATTTTTTGACTATTCACATATATTTTAATGATATCATTAGTACATATCCATTTTTTTTAAAAGCATAAACATTTAATGGAGTTCATCATAACTCAAATTATATTGATAGATATTTCAAATCCATCTAATCACAAAGAATTTATAATAAAAAAATTAATCTACATGAAAATGTATGAAATATATCAATAAATTGAAGAGGGTGAAATATTTTAACAATGTTAAGAGATATGAAATGTATTAAGGATATTTAATTGCATAAGAGTAGATTAGTATTTTGTGTTTTTAAAATTGTAAAATGAGACTTTTTTAGATATAATTTTTAAAAGTGGCTGATTTTAGTATTTCTAACTTTTGAGAAACTTTTTTAGTCATTTTTTTTTAATTCAAGAAATAATATTTAAAAAAATTTGACGTTTTAAAAAGAAAGTTATTTTTCAATTCAAAAAATCGATTTCAACAAAAAAAGAAATATTTTTGAGCTTTTCAAAACATAGATTTGAAGATAAAAATTAAAAACAATCTAGCGTAAGATTCCCGTTTGACTGCACGATCTTTTCAGGTTCAGGTTTTCAAAAACCGGAATCCATCAACTCTTACTAAAATATTATAATATAATTATAGATATATTTATATATAGAAAATATTAACATATTAATGATTAGAAAAAAAAAAAAATCAAAGTCCAATATTTTCATCTAAATTTAAATATTCCATCGATCCCACCATTTTCTAACAATTTGTGCATCAATCTAAGGGTGCGTTTGGTTGCGCGATTGAAAAACTGATTCTGCAGGAATCTGTGATTGCAAACTTGATTCTGCAGGAAGCTCACTTTTTCAGCTTTTTGAAATCGCAGCTTTTGGGCACTATTTGCCTGCAATCGCTGAGTTTAAAACTGCGATTACAAAACTGTTTCATTGCACGATTACAAACGCAGCTTTCTATAATCGTAATCGCAGCGCAATCGCGCAACCAAACGCACCCTAACACTTCAAAAATTCAAAAACCTCCCAACAGAAAGTTCCAGATAATCATGTGACCTAATTCTCAGAAGAAAAGAACTCTCAATCAAAGACAACGAGCTTGCTATACTCCTCACCAGCAATGGCAGCCTCCATTATGACCTCCGGGTCTATAACCCCATCATCCTCCAAAAACAGCTTCAACAAGTTCTTCGAGAACCCGCTCACAAGCGCCACCCCCTTGTCCATGCTCTTCACCGGCGTCGACCGCGAGTCCCTCAAATTCCAGAACACAATCTCCGGCACCGCAGACCCATACCCCTTCTCCTCGAACTTCCTCCTTATCACCATGTAATCCGTCTCCCACGACCTCGCCGACGCCTGATCAAACTCCATATCACTGAACACAAACATCCTCTTTATCATCCTCTCCGCCTCCAGCCTCCCCTCCACCGCCACATCCAGTATCCGATCAAACACCGCCTGAAAATCCGTGTTCATACCCCAGTTCAACTTCCTCACGAAGCTCGTCTTCTCCGCGAGCGTCTCCCCCTTGATCAAGTGCAGCTGTGGCGTCGCACTGAAGGTGATGACCTTCCCCTTCCACGGCTCCTCGCCCAGCTCCGCCACGAGCATCCCCAATGCCACGCACACATCCATCGGCGTCCCGTTCATGCTCCCCGAAACATCGCACACCGCGATGCAGTTCTTCAGCTTCCCCTTCTCCTGCAGGTCTGACACCATCCTCCGCCACTGCAGCTCCGCAACTTCGCTGTGCGCCTCCGCCACGATCTCATGTGGCAGCAGTGCCCCCGCCGCTATCTTCGCCTCCCCCTTCTTCACGCTCTCCAAGTACTTCCCGAACCGCTCCTCGTCGTGCTTCCTGAAAAGGTCCTTGTACCTCTTCATCGCCACCGATGCGACGCGGTTGTACGGCAGCGACCCCCACTTGTTCGCGGTCATGTACACCTCCGGGAGCTCGAGCGCCTCCCTCAGCGGGACCAGCACCTCGCGGCGGAGGCGGTCCCGGACCCTGTAGACGTAGTGCGCCTCCTCGATGTCCGCGTAATCTGGCGTGGACTCCTTGGGGAAGACACGCGTGGCGATCCCCTCGCAGAGGAGGGTGGAGCGGTCGTAGGACGAGTCGAGCGAGGGGCACCACTTCGCGGCGAGACCGATCTCGTAGAGCTTCCCCGATTTCAGCCGTTCCAGATCAGCGGCCAGGGACGCGGCGAAGAAATCGCAGACCAGATCGTAAAGGAATCGGTAATCGGGATCGCGTTCGTACCTCTCGATCGCCTTTTTGGCCGCGCTCGCCCTCTTCTCCCTCCGCGTCGCCGCCGCCTCCACGGTCTTCACGACTGAATCCCCCGATCGCTTCGTCTTGGAAGCGCGATTGATCGCCTTGGAGATCCTGAATCGACCGAACCTCCTTGAAATTGAACGGACGGATCGTCGTCTCTCCCGGTGGAGGTTCCGGATCCTCTCTCCGTTGAGGATCCGGTGGAGGATCTCAGGGAGGTCCTTCATGTATCCGAATCCGACGATCGGGGCAATGTTGAGGACCAGGGTCTTGGGGTGGTAGTGGTGGATCCAGAGGGCGGCGGAATAGAAGCCCTCCTTGTCGGACTTGCCGGTGCCGCGGACGCCGCGCAAATGGCAGACCAGCTTCAGAGACTTCAATGGATCGCGAGCCCAAGCCGATTCCAACAGAGAGGTTAGGGCTTCTGATGGCGTGTCGGGGACGACTTGGAAGAAGAAGTCGAGGCAGGGGTTCCCCGAGGAGAGGTAGGTGGCCGAGTTGTTCTCCGTTCGGCCCATCGGCGGAGGAGGAGAAGGGGAGTTGAAGCGCTCCATCATCAGATTGATGAAGGGATCGGACGGTGTAGGTGGATTTGACGAGGGTGGTGGATCGGGGGTTCGGTTTCGGACCTCGGGAGGGCCGAGAAGTTGAGGGGCCATGATTTTGAAGGGTTTTTTTAGGGTTTTTGGGGAGATTTGGCAGGAGGTGTTCGTTTATAGACAAGGGAAATGGTGAGATGCACCGCGGCTTCTTTTAATTGACGTGAACTCTTAATGTGAAGTGAGGCTATATATAAGATGGGACCGTTTAGTGATGTTTGATTTGTTGTCCTTGATTGTGTGGCCTGATAGAAAAGTGAGTTTGATCGAAACATTGGGCCCCTCTTTGGTTGTTTGCTTGGGTCGCAAGTAACGGACTTGTTTTGGCTGGGAATGGTAGCAGGTCTTCTTTTCCCCTCTTGAAAAGATTATTATTCGCATCGAAAATATCGCATAGACAAACATCACATGTGTCTCTCGAACATCACATGTGTCTCTCGTCGTACATTGGTACATAGCTTTATTCTCACCCACCTTGGGGTGTTAAAATTTTTTTTTATCGTCCTCTCCTCGAGAACCCTTTTAACTTTTTGCTAGAAACTGGTAATTTTTATTTTTTATTTTTCTAGAAGTGTTTGTGTTGGGACCGCTGGATAAGAATAACGTATAAAGGGGTGGTTTGAGTCTTTTGTTGGGATTTGATATGATTGTACATCTTTTTTACAACCAATTTGATCTCTATTACGTGTGAATTGGGTGTCGTAATATAAAAGAGAGGATAGGTCTTTGATGCACTTATTTCTGATTAATATTTTATATAAGAGCCTTCTCCATTTTATAGGATCCAAATATTATTTTAGAGGACTATGTGAAATGCTAATCCAATTCTACACTCTATCTTTATCTCCATTTTATTTGAATAAAATAGTTATCTATCAAAATTTAATAGGTTTTCATTTTTTTATTTTTTTGCATGTATACTATTAAAAAAATATTATTTTTATATCATAAAAAATAGTCTATTTACTAAAAGAAAATTTTATTGATACACTAAAAAAAATAAATCTCAGCCACCCATTTTATTAGATTACATGTGACGCGTTCAAGAAAAAAAAAGAGCAAGATCACACCTCATAAACCACTTTCACTTTTTGCTAGGATTTTTTTTTACTTGATTTTTTTTTTTTTTTGTTTTTTATTTTCTATTTAAATCTTTTTCTATAAGAAATGTCAATCATCAATGAAGCCTCTACAAACATACTAAGAGGCGGTTTAGTCTTTTTCTAGGATTTGATATAACCTATACATCCTTTTTACATCCAATTTGATCTCTATTGCGTTTGAAGTGTGTGGGGTAATATAAAAGAGGATAGGTCTTTCATGCACTAATTTCTAATTAATATTTTATATAAGAGCATACTCCATTTTATATGATCCAATTCCATTTTATAGGACAATGTGAATTACTACTCCAATTCAACACTGTATCTTTTTTTTATTATTATTTTAATGAAAAATCGATATAACTCCTTGAAAATTTATGACAATCAGTTATAGTCCTCATAAAATCTATAAATCCCCACAAGTCCCAACTTGTATCCTGATTAATAGTTTTAGTCCCTCAATTAAAATTACTTTAATGGAGAAAGCATATTCCCTTAATATTCCGTTAAGTTAACAGTGACACCTAAAACTAGGGCTGATAAACGGGTCGAGCAGATCGGGCTTGGCTCGGTTTAGCTCGGTTAAAGCTCGTTCAGGTTCGTTCAATTAGACAAATGAATCCAGCTTAAACAATTTTTAAAGCTCAGTTTTTAAACGAGCCGAACTGAGCCCGACCCGAGCTCGAGCTTAGACGAGCTCGTTTACTTAACAGAAAAAAGGGAGACGAGCAGAGCCCAAGCTTATGTTACTTTCACATGTATAAAGTGTTGTAATTTGTGAAATGTGACATCTCAAATGCTAAACAAGATTTTCTTTTTAACTAAACGAGCCCAAGCTAAGCCTTGATTCGAGCTTCAACTTGTCTTGTTTAACAAACGAGCTGAGTCGAGCTTCAACCGAGCTTTTCACAAACCCAACGAGCCGAGCTTGAACACAAAATGAAGCTCGGTCCCGAACCGAGCCGAGCCCGAGTTGAGCCTAATACGAAATGAGCCGAGCCGAACTTCAACCGAGCTTTTCACGAACCCAACGAGCCGAGCTTGAACACAAAATAAAGCTCGATCCCGAACTGAGCTGAGCCCAAGCTGAGCCTAATACTAAACAAGTCGAGCCTGAACAGGTCAAAACTCGGCTCGTTCGGCTCGTTTACCACCCCTACCTAAAACTATATTTATTTAAGTCCCTTCAACAAAGTTCATTTAATATGAATGAATCAAAATACCCCTATTCTCCACTCCTATGTAAATATGTAAAAAAAACATGGGTTAAAGACATCTAAGTCCCTACAAACATGGAAAAACCCATATAAGTCTTTACTAAAATTGGGACAGACGTACGAGTACTTGAAAACTCACAAAAACTCAATTATCATCCCTGAGTTAAATTTCCATCAAAACTTAACGGAATATTCCAAGAATATTCCATCACATATAATTGTGTAAGCATTGAAGTCTCTGTAAACAATCATAAAGACAAATTAGTCCATATAAAAGACAAAATTGTCACTGAAAAACTTTTACATTAAATTGTGTGTGCACATTGCAGTCCCTATAAACAATCATAAAGACAAATTAACCCCTGTAAAAGATAAAATTGCCCATGAAAGACTTTTACATTTAATTGGATAGATATTATAGTCCGTATAAACAATCGTAAAGACAAATTGGTCCCCGTAAAAGACAAAAATGCCCATGAAGGATTTTTACATTTAATTATGTAGACATTGCATTATTTATAAACAATCATACAAACAAATAATATAATCCCAGAAACAAAATTAAATGTAAAAGTCCTTCAGGGGCAGTTTTGTCTTTTACAGGGACCAATTTGTCTTTATGATTATTTATAAAGACTGTAATGTCTATCTAATTAAATGTAAAAGTCTTTCATGGACAATTTTGCCTTTTTAGGGGTTAATTTGTTTTTATGATTGTTTATAAGGACTGCAATTTGTACACACAATTTAATGTAAAAGTTTTTCAGGAACAATTTTGTCTTTTATAGGGACTAATTTGTTTTTATGACTATTTACAGGAGCTTCAATGCCTACACAATTATATGTGATGGAATATTATGAGAATATACCGTTAAATTTAGATGAAAATTTAATTCTGGGATGATAATTGGATATTTGTGAGTTTTTAAGGACTCATATTTCTGTCCCTTTTTTAATAGGGACTTATATAGGTTTTTCCATATTTGTAAGGACTTAGATGTTTTTAACCCAAAAAATATACTATATATAACCTAATGTTTACAAACCACTATAGTGGCTTAAGCTTAAACAATTAACACGGCTCTTCTCATCAAGCTTTTTCATTGAAAATCTTTGGGATTTGATCTTGAATTTTATTTGATGGGAGGATTGCTTATGTTGAGGCAAATAAAATTTTGTATGTTAATGTTAAAATTGATATCAATGAGTAGGTTTTAGTTTTGTTACTTCTCTGGTAGAACCCCCATCTACCTTTTTTATATTTTGAGCATATTTTGTTTTAGTTTAAATAAAATTGAGACATATATCTACCATTTTATCAAAAAAAAAAACTTTTATATTGTTCCTTTTTTATTAAGATCAATAGATTCTCCCTCATTTCCTTTATACCCAAATAGATAATCAAATCAATCTTGCACCAAAGCTGACTAACCATTTGTATCAATTCCTAAAAAAAAAAAAATCCCTCTGTCCCTCACTACCCACTCTCCCTTGGGGGTAGATAAGACCACCCATCAACTCTTCAACCCACTCCCATATTAATTTTTTTTTTATAATTGTAATGTATCAATCCCACCCCTTCAAACAAACCAGTCCCTCTACCACACCATCACCACCACCACCAACCATCTCCCAAGCCTGACAGCGCCGTCCCGCGCCACTGGTCCATTGCACGTTGAAAAGCGCCGCGAGTCCCCATTAGTGCCGACCACGCACGCGACCTGAGCCGAACCCACACATCCTCCCATGGGAAATGAAACCTGCTTAAACCCACATCGGAGATGGTGAGACGAGAAGGATCCATTTTGATTTGGAAACCACTGGATCAGATGGAGGTGCTCACTTAAGAGGAGAGGTTTGGTGAGTGGGGAGACTTGGAGGAGAAAATCAATTTGGAAACCCTAACAGGGGGAGAGTGTTTGGAGAAAATGAATCTCGTGAAGTAAGTACTCCTCCAACGACATCCTCTCCGTCGGTAATAAAAGAGTCGATTGATCGATCTTGTTGCACCGATGGAGATGACCGGTAAGGTGTTTGGGGAGCATGTGAGTAGCCTGTTGAGGTCAGTTAGGATGTGAAGGGGTGGGTTATGAAGGGGTGGGATCGATCTGTTCCAATTTCATATATAAAAAAATTAATATGTTGGTGGGTTAAATAGTTAATGGAGTAGTAATAACTGTCCCTCCTTCCCTTCTGTCCCAAGAGCTACCAGTACTGCAATTTCTCGGTCGTCTCCCTCCACTCCTCCGCAACCACGAGAACAAAAATGGTGAGCCTAAAATGGATATAATTTGACGAGGTGTTCATGCGGTGCCAGTGAAATAAGTTGTGAGTGATTAATTGTAAGCACATATCTTAGCCTTGTTTGGTTGGAACAGGGTCTAGAATAAATAGTAATTAGTTAAAATAATATCAAAATTGGTTTTTGAATGCTCGAGTAAATAAGAATATATGTATGTCAAAATTAACTTATATAAAGTGATATATAGATTTCAACAACATCTAAAATTAAGTTATTTGAAGTTATTCAACCTAAACCCTCGTTTAGATCACATCTGTACGACTCAGAGATTATCTTTGCAAGGATCCAATAATCTTCAGTCCCATTGCAATCGATTCTCATCTCATCCAAGTAGGGATTAGCCAACGTCAATTATTTTTTTTATATTTTAATAACTTAGTGCATCTATGAATATCTTGTAGCTATTCTAATTCATTTTGCTTAAACAGGAATTTGGTGGGACACCATGGCCGGCTCTGACTATAGGCCGAGTAGGCGACTTCGCCTAGGGCCCCTTCTTCGAAGAGGGCCACAAATCTAGAATTTTTTAATATTAAACTTTTGACATTAAAATTAATGATAATTTTACATCCAGTTCATTTTTCAGTCCTAAATTCAATCTACAAGTGTTTTGAATTTTTTTTTTAAAATATTATACATCATCTAATGAGGTACATGTTTTTACAAAAAATGAAACATATACTCTAATATTAAATCTTCTTCTTCCATTTAGATTTATAACACGTTATCAGCACATGGTTCTCTATTTAGATTCACAATATGTTATATCATGGATTCAATTTTTTTTCTTTCAAGCGGATTTTTTTATATATATAGTAATCACAATCCATATGATTTATGAAGGATGATGTTCTGTTAATTAAATAAGATCCATATACATGTGTTATGATTATATAATTATGCAATGAACATTATTATGCAATTTTTTTTAACCCGTATGGGAATATGCAATTTTTTTTTCACGCAACTCATGATCATATATTTATGTTATGGTATTTTTTTTTCAATACCAATCCGTGATCTTTATTGTACTTACTTTTTCATGCAACAGTACTCAAATTGTTATTATTATTGAATCTCTCTACTTATTATCTATTACTAGATTTTAAAATTTCTTAAATATTATTATTCAAATATTATACATCTATATGTAGAACCAGAAGTTCTCACAAATTTCAATTTTGATATATAAAACCTGAAGTTCTTACAAAATAATGATAGAACCAGAAGTTCTAATTTTATATGTAGAACCAGAGTTCTTATAAAATAATAATAGAACCAGAAGTTCTAATCTTATATGAAGAACCAGAAGTTCTTACAAAATAATAATAGAACCAGAAGTTCTAATCTTATATGTAGAACCAGAAGTTCTCACAAAATAATAATAGAACAAGAAGTTCTTACAAAATAATGATAGAACAAGAAGTTCTAATATTATATTAAGAACCAGAAGTTCTTACAAAATAATGATAGAACCAAAAGTTCTCACAAATATATGATAGAACATATGTTTTTTTTTATTATATATGTCATTTATGATATCCTAAATTATTTATTTTTCTAATTTAGGATTTAATTTATTTGGATCGAATTTTTTTTTCTCTTCTAAAATTATGGTATGACCGATTTTGGATGGATATGTAAATATTTTGGATGGATTTGTTAATTTGATAAAATATATTCTTGTGATATATTAACTCCTGAATGATCCAAACACCTCATGCAATGAACAGTGTATGAAATATTTCTTCGTTGCAACCTGTATGTATGTTTATTTTAACAACCCTGAAAATCCATGATTTTTTTTAATGGCATCTCTGTAATTTTATGATTTTTAATCATGCATGTATATTTTAATTCTAATGGGTCGAAATTTTTTTTATAAATATTACTCTTCAAAAAAAAACATGTGTAACCCATGGGCATATAAATAATCGGGTTATTTTTTTTAATGTCTCATATTATGTCATTTATTATTCATTTTTTTATAAATAATTATTCAGTCATTATTATTTTTTTCAATCTCAAAAGAATGACGAATATCACTAAGTTAGAATTCAAGGCTCTCGAATTATCAGGGGAAAATTATCTCTCATGGATATTGAATGCAAAAATCCATCTACAATCTCAAAACCTTGGAGATGTCATTAAAGAAGGAAAGAAAATGTCCCTGCAGGACAAAGCTAAGGCTCTGATATTTTTGAGACATCACATGCATGATGACTTAAAAAATGAATATTTAACTGAGAAAGACCCCTTGAACCTATGGAACTCCCTGAAGACGGTCATACCTCCAAATGTACGCCATGAATGGCTAAATTTAAGGTTTCAAGACTTTAAATATGTGACAACCTATAATTCTGTCATGTTCAAAATTACCTCCAAGCTCAAATTATGCGGAGAAAAGATTGAAAACACAGACATGCTGGAAAAAATATTCTCTACTTTTCACGCCTCAAACATGTTCTTGCAGCAGCAATATCACGAGCGTAAGTTCAAGAAATATTCTGAACTTATCTCTTGTCTCCTAGTCGCTAAGCAAAATAATGATCTCCTAATGAAACATCACAATTCCAGACCCACTGGATCTGCAACATTCTCTGAAGTGAATGCTGCCTTTGCTCAAGGCCGTGGATGAGGCTGAGGCAACATGCGTGGATGCCGTGGCAATCGGGGACGAGGTGACCATTTTAATAAGGGTTCACGAAAACATACAAATTTCAAAAGCCACTAGCAGTGGAATACCTCTGTAAACAAAAGGAATGATAATCATGCTCCACAAAATAGACCTCAAAATCAACAAAATGTTTGTCAAAGATGTGGTCATACTGGACATTGGTCCAGAGTCTGTCGTTCATCGAAGAAATTGGTGGAGCAATATCATGCCTCTAAAAAGGGAGTGGAGACAAACATTGTGGAAGGTCCAACATCTAGGTGGATGGATGATATTACCCACTTGCATGTTAATGAATTCTTCGAAGACGAGGATGGAAAGCATATTGATAGTGAGACTTTTGCTGCCATGATCGGAGATCCCCCTACGCCATGAGATGGTCCTGAAGACCCAAGTTTTAACTATATATTTTTTTCTTAGTTTTGAGACATTGATATTATTGTTTAAATATTTTTTTATGTTTTTGGATCATGATATTTTTCTTATTGCTTAGTGGTAAATTTATTTTATGAATGTTTATTCTATTTTTGACTGAATCTTATTATCCATGTTCAAGGTATGGATCGGAAAGTTATAACAAATAATAAAATTTGCCTGATAGATAGTGCAACAACTCATACCATTATGAAAAACTAGAAGTTTTTCTCTGAATTGGTATACAATACAGCTAAGGTATCCACCATTGCTGGACCAGTTAATATTATTGAAGGCTCCGGATGAGCCCATGTGATATTACCAAATGGTATCCACCTATTCATCCAGAATGCACTATATTCAAGCAATTCGTAGTTTTAAAGACATAAGGATGAACGGGTACCATATTGAAACAAATAATGAAAGTAACAAATAATTTCTCTTCATTACTTCTAGTGTTGGAAGCCTGAAGCTTACACTAGAAAAATTCTCTGCACTATCCATGGGGTTATACCAGACAACACTTAGTGTTGTAGAAATACACTCCATCATGAGCCCGAAGCTCAATGATCCAAATATCTTCATATTATGGCATGACCGTTTGGGTCATCCTGGAGAAGGATTATAAACAATTCTAATGGACACTCTATGACAAACCAACACCTTACACAAGGTAAAGTTATCACTAGACCTTCTTTTCTTAAAATTGCATCTCAATCTCCATCATTTTTACAAAATATCCATGGTGATATTTGTGGCCCAATTCATCCTCATAGTGGGCCTTTTTAAATATTTTATGGTTTTAATTGATGCTTTTACTCATTGGTCACATGTCTGCTTACTCTCTACTCGTAATTTAGCATTTGCTAGATTACTTGCTCAAATTATCAGACTTAGAGCACATTTTCTTGATCATTACATTAAGTCCATTCACTTAGATAATGCAGGAGAATTTACTTCTCAAATTTTTGATGATTATTGTTTATCACAAGGTATTGATATTCAACACCCAGTCCCCCATGTTCAAACGCAAAATGGTCTAGCAGAATTTTTGATCAAACATTTGCAACTTATTGCAAGACTTTTATTCATGCAATCTAAATTGCCCATGTCTGCTTGGGGACATGCTATCTTGCATGCTGCTAAGTTAATTAAACTTAGGCCTACTGCTTATCACCCTTTTTCACCTTCACAACTTGTGTTAGGCTGTCAACCCAACATTTCACACTTGCATAAATTTGGTTGCGTAGTGCAAGTTCCTATCCCACCACCACAACGTACAAAAATGGGTCCCCAACGTCGTTTGGGAATATATGTTGGTTATGATTCTCCTTCTATCATTCGTTATATGGAACCATTGACATGTGATGTATTTACTACTAGGTTTGCTGATTGTCATTTTCATGAGACACTCTTCCCGCTGTTAGGAGGAGGAAAGAACATACCTGAAGTACATTCCGTTCCTGAAGAACGACGAGAATTATCGTGGAACACTTTGTCTCATCTTGACCCCCGTACTGCTCAATGCTAAAATGAAGTACGAAGGATATTGCATCTTCAGGAGATTGCAAATCAAATTCCTGATGCATTTAATGATGCAGCCAAAGTGACCAAATCACATGTACCAGCTGCAAATGTGCCAGCTCGAATAGATGTCACAAAAGGACAAACTACGGCAAATGAATCCGTTGCACGCCAGAAGCGTGGAAGACATGTAGGTTCTAAAGATTCAGCTCCCCGGAAGCAGAGATCAAATGAAAACTCATGCCATAATAATACTCCAGAAGAAGGTATACATATTACTCCAGAAGAGATTATGAACAACAAATCCACTTTCTCTAAAACTCTAGAAGAGTATAATGTCTCTGAAGCGACACGAGTCCCTGAAGTGGCTATGCAAACTCCTGAAGAGAAAAATGTATCTAATAATAATGAGATCTCCATATTTTATGCGCATTCAAGAGAAATGTGGAATCGTAAAGAAATGATCATCAATGACATTTTTTCATTCGCAGTAGCTAGTGAAATTTCAAAGGGCAATGATGATAACGAACCACATAGCATAAATGAATGTCGACAAAGAAGTGATTGGCCAAAGTAGAAAGATGCTATTCAAACAGAATTAGATTCTCTTGAAAAACGTGGTGTATTCGGACCTATAGTACAGACCCCAAAAGATGTTAGCCATGTAAGTTACAAATGGGTGTTTGTAAGAAAAAGAAATGAGAAAAATGAAATCACTAGATATAAGGCACGTCTCGTGGCACAAGGTTTCCTGCAGAAACCTGGGATTGACTATGAAGAAACTTACTCACCAGTCATGGATGCAATAACGTTCCGCTATCTAATAAGTCTCGCAGTTTCTGAAAAACTCGATATGAGACTAATGGACGTTGTAACAGCTTATCTATACGGGAATTTAGATGCTGATATTTATATGAAAATCCCTGAAGGATATAAATTGCCTGAAGCAAAATCAAAGAGTATGTATTCAATAAAACTAAGGCGTTCATTGTACGGCTTAAAGCAATCTGGAAGAATGTGGTACAACCGTCTTAGTGAATATTTGATAAAAGCTGGATATGAAAACAATCTCATTTGTCCATGTGTTTTTATAAAGAAATCCAATAAGGGATTTGCTATTTTAGCGGTTTATGTTGATGATATAAATTTAATTGGGACTCCTGAAGAGCTCAACAAAACTGCAAAATGTCTGAAAAAGGAATTTGAAATGAAAGACCTTGGGAAAACTAAATATTGTCTCGGCTTGCAGATCGAATAAAATTCTAGTGGAATATTGATCCATCAATCAAAATATATAGAAAAGGTATTACAATGTTTTAACATGGATAAAGCGCATCCCCTAAGTACACCCATGATTGTTCGATCCTTGGACGTTAAGAATGACCCATACCGTCCTAAAGATAAAGAAGAGGCAACTCTTGGTCCGGAGGTACCATATTTGAATGCTATTGGTGCATTACTTTACTTGGCTCAATATACGAGACCAGACATAGCCTTCTCTCTCTTAGCAAGATATGATTCTGCACCGACTCGCAGACATTGGAATGGTATCAAGCATATTATGAGATACTTTCGTGGAACCACCGATTTGGGTTTATTTTATTCAAATGATAAACTTAATGATTCACATCTAGTTGGCTATACGGATGCAGGTTATCTTTCTGACCCTCACAAAGGTCGATCACAAACTCAATGCTGCTATTTCATGGAGATCTACAAAACAAACATTGGTAGCTACCTCATCTAACCATGCAGAAATATTGGCGTTACATGAAGCTAGTAGAGAATGTGTTTGGCTGAGATAATTGATTCAACATATTCAAAGCACCTGTGGATTATCATCTACAACAAATATTCTTACAACCATATATGAAGACAATAGTGCATGCATTGCTCAAATCCAAGGAGGCTACATCAAGGGAGATAGGACTAAACACATTTCACCGAAGTTCTTCTACACACATGAACTCCAAAAGAATCATGAAATTGAAGTCAAACAGATCCGTTCCAGTGATAATCTTGCAGATCTCTTCACTAAAGCCCTGCCAAAATCAACCTTCCAGAAGATGGTACGTGAAGTTGGCATGCGTCGACTTAATCATCAGACAGTCTGATACTTACTTAAATCAGGGGGAGTAACTAATAAATGTGACTATATTCAATCATGGATATCTTTTACATACTGTACTCTTTTTCCTTCGTCTTTGTTTTGTCCCATTGGATTTTCCTAGCAAGGTTTTAATGAGGCGGTATTAAACGTGTCCAACATTACTAAGATTAAGTAATTGTACTCTTTTTCCTTCGTCTAGGTTTTTTCCCACTGGGTTTTTCAAGCAAGGTTTTAATGAGGCAATTACCTTAGTATAATGATTGATGGTCATCCAAGGGGAGTGTTATAAATATGAATGACCATTATATCCTTTTGTAACCTCCCATCCTTCATTTAATGGGTTAATCAAATCAAATCTCATTTGTAATCTCATTTGATATTGTGTCTCTTGCCCATAAATAAATGCATACTTTGTATTCTAGACACATTGAAAAATACAAGAAATACAAAACTTCTCTCTCTCTCCCTCCTCTTTCTCTTTTGGTAGATCATCCATTCTGGTTGGTATATTAAATCTTCTTCTTCTATTTAGATTTATAACACATATATGCATTTATAAAAAATGTGAAAAAAATTTATCGAAGCACATACCTTCATAAAGTGAATATATACTCTGATAATTTTTTTTATTGACGCATATAAGACTAGAATAAAAATTGTGTGTAACAACCCTCTAAAATTATATATTTTTTTAAAATAACTTGAATATTTTTTTCTATTTATTTAAATTTTAAATTTATAAGTTTTCTTTGAAAATGTAATCTTTGTTGATGTCATTATGCAAAGTATTTTTTTGGTGATTTTTAAAAAATCTCATTCGTATCTTTATATATTTAATATATTATTATTATTTTTCTATTTTAGAGGGATTTATTTATTTTCTATAAAAGAAATGATCTTGTTTTTGTGATTTTTTTTCTTTTTAAAAGAACTCCATGAGTTTTTATGTTATATTTTATTTTTAATCATTATTATCATTGTTCTGTTTAATCTTAATTTTTTTTATTACTAACATGATTAAAACATTCACTCAAAAATTTCAATATATATATAAAGTTCCATTTTATGAGTTGGTCAAGGCCTCGCCTAGATTTTTTCATTCCCAATCTATACTACCTATAAAAGTACCAATCCTTGAAAAAACTTTCATTGGACATGTTTACCCTTTTCAATTCATGATAATCCATTCCTATCCCAAATGATATTTCATCATACATATTTACCCTTTCAAATTATTCTTCTCAATTAATTACATGATATCATAATTTTTTTAATAAATTCAATTTTATTTTATATAATTATATTATATATCATCTACATATATTGTATTGTATCCGTTAGAAAATCCTTATATATAATAGAAGCCCTATGTTTGTAAGTATAAATAAAAAAATATACAAATATGGAAGGGACATAAAATTCAACCAAAAATTAATATATACCCTTTCAATTACATGTTGTTTACACTTAATAATTCATGAAAATCTACGAAAATTATTTTTGATCAGACATATTTACCCTCTAAATTTAAAAAAAAAACGTAATATATGTTATATTACATGCACATTTTTGTTTACTCTTAACAATTCATGAAAATCTATTCCTATCGAAAATTATTTTTAATCAGACATATTTATCCTTTCAAATTATTCCAATCTAAATTGTAAAAAAACCGTAATATATGTTATATTACATGCACATTTTTATTCTTATATATTTTTGAGAGATTTAATAAATAATGACAATCTATCAAATTATAAATTGTACCGTGAAGTTTATGTTTAAATCAATGTATCTAAATTATTACAAAATCCTAATATATATTATATTACATGCACATGTTACCATATTAACCTATATATATTAAATTTCATTAATAAAATTATATAAAAACTATTAAATTTTTATATACAATAGTATATATTTTTTTGAAAATTAGTATATGATGATAATGTACATTGTTGAAAAGTTGCATTATATAAGTCTGATCGAAAATTATTTTTGATCATACATATTTACCCTTTCAAATTATTCCTATCTAAATTATACAAAATCCTAATATATGTTATATTTGTTTTTTTTCTTCTTAAAATGACATGGAAGACCAATCCACCAAAAAACCTCTAGAATTGACAACTATAACTCAGTTGATTCCCGTCATTTTGTTTGTAATTTTGAGATATTATATATATATATATATATATATATATATATATATATATATATATATATATATATATATATATATATACACTAACTATAAAAGTATCAATCCATGAAAAACATTCATCGGACATGTTTATTGTTACCAATCCATGAAAAACCATTCATATCCCAAATGATATTTTATCATATATATTTATCCTTTCAAATTATTCTTATTTACCATTTAACATTCTTCACAATCAATTACATGGTATCATAATTTTTTTAATAAATTCAATTTTATTTTATATAATTATATAATATATCTACATATATTATATTATATACATATATAAATTAATATGTATTTTTAATTAAATAATGATTTATGATCATAAGGATTAGTGAGGCATTTTGGTGGACTTTGATAGGAGTTGTTAATATGGATCTGGGGACCCAGTTGTAAATATTACAAGTATGAAGTTGTCCAGAGAGGGACCTATTTGAAAATCAAATATCTGTCTGGACCTATCTGTAATTGTGCTTTACACGATCTTATTATTTGAAAATAAAATATCTGTCTAGACCTATCTGTAATTGTGCTTTACACGATCTTATTATGTAACTGACGGAATTGGAAGGGAATGTAACAGCAAATCAACCCCTTTAACCCTAACACAACCCCTGGTAACCTCAAAGCCGAATTTAGGGATCTTGAAGCTATTGTCAATCTCAATCTTGGTATGTTCCTCATTCTTTTTAGTTTTGGTAATTTTGGGGTTTTAGATTTCATTGTTTCAGGTGAATATGAAAAAAAATTTCTTATATGTTTGGGATGATCTTGGATTATTTTTTATTTAATGGGATTTGGATAGTTAGAGGAAAGATGATTATAAAAAAAAAATGGAGAAAAGTAAAAAGAGTTTCTTTATGATGATGATATATGGGGTTTGGGTTTTGTTTGGTCGGTAGGTTTCCGGCCGGTGAGACTCCGGCCACCGGAGGGCCCGGCGGTGGGTCCCGGCCTAGAGGGTGGGGGAATGTGGTAGTGATGACCTTAAAGTTTTGTTAGTTGTGGGTAAAAGAGGTAGGAAGAAGAAGAAGAAGTTGGATTTTCTTTTGGGGTTTTGGATCCAGAATTTTTGGACAGTGGGACTGGCCCAACCCGACTGGCCCATGATCCAGTGGGTTGTCTCACATGCCCATTGTTCGGTATAACTTATTGAAATAGATGTGTTTTGAGTAAATGAATAGTTTATTTGGAATAGTTGTTTAAATTTTATTTATTTATTAGAATTATTATTTTATTTTAGACGATTCTTGATCGGATTAGGCCGGTATTATGTCACAAGTGCGCTTGTTAGAGGTGAGTAAATCCTTACATATCTTCTCTATTTTTATATTATGTTTATGTATAATTGTGTGTTATAGCAGTTATACTTCACTTCTTCATTCTCTGTCATATTTATTTCTTTGTATGTATTTTTTATGAGCTTCTCACATTGTTATGTATGAGGAAAAAAATTGTGTTCTTCAACTCTGTATTTTTTTTAATAATGTTCTCTTATGTTTTTTTTTTGTTATAGGTTCATATATTTAATAGTGTTTTTTTTATTTCACTTCATTATTTCTTTCTCTGTTGCTGCTAAAGTGAAACAAGACACATCATAGTGAGAGATGTTCTTAACTAGGAATTAAATATCAATATATCCAAAACCGTTAACCCTGATGATTTACAACAACATTCCAATGTTGTGCTATAGTATTAAATTTTCATGTTATGAAATTTTTTTTACCCTTCTTAATCAATGTTTGTAATTTTTCTTCTTATTCTTGCATCATGTCTTTCATTCTTAGTTGTAACACAAAAGTGAAAATAAGAAATCTAATACAAAATACATTGTTTTTCCCTTAACAGATTCTTCTTCGTTTCTCTACTGTGGTTGGACGTAGGACATGTGTGTATCTTGTGGTATGTACCTTGATTAAAATAATGTTTGCTTATATCATTTTTTCGTATTGCAACTATGAGTTATTTGAATATTCATTTTTGCTTGGATGAAGATTTAACTAGCCAATGAAGTATATGAGTGATTAAGAGAAATAATATTCCCTAAATAAACAACTTTGCATAATTTAAATTAAGAAAACACGGAAAGCATAATTATAACTACTCTTGTACACTTTTTTTGTTCATGACTAGGTGATTTAACATGTGTAATTAGAGGTGTATTAAATATCTTTCTAGCTCAGGTATTCATGAGTTTTATTACTGTTTTTCTGAGTTGTTTGATCTTGTGCCTGAGTTACTTGTGTGCGTAAAATTTTTTTGTTCTGGTCTCAGGCAAAATTTTAAATGTTTGCTTTTGAAGTTGAAAAAATTACAAAATATTATCAAGTGAATGATTCGTCCTCTTGCTAAACAACAGAACTCTTAAATTCAATTGAGTATTTCTGAGTGATAATTTTTTAGGTTTATAATTGGTTTCTTCATTGTGGCATTCCATGGTATGTCGGAGCTTTTATTATCCTATGTGTCATTCCCAATTCTTGAAAATACATTCTTATCCCACATATTAACATCGTTTTCATTTGTATATTTTTAGCTATGTGGATTTGTCATGCATTTCTCATTATAAAGTGATTTGATGGTACATTTCTATTTATGTTAATTGATCATTAGGATTTGAATGCATTCAAAATATTTCTTAAATTGTTTTTTCATGCTTTATGTAGTTGGACATTTTAATTTATTACTGATTCTTTTTGGAAACCTTGTCTTTTATTTAACTACTATGTTTATTTTCTATTTCCCAATAACATAAGAAGACATACATCACCGGGCTCTTTAATCTTGTATTAGTAAGGAAAGAAAACTATATATTAAACAATATTTTGATTTGATGAATTGATAAAAAAATTTGTTTCTACTTTTTTCTGATGTACATTGTTTAACTCACATTCTGATAGATAGGAACATTGTCTCTTTGTTTAACTCACATTCTGATAGATAGAAACATTGTGTCTTTGTTTAACTCGCATTCTGAAACATTGTCATGTAAACTAACCCTTTTAAATGTTTTACAAGGACATTTATTTTTTCTTTCTTGACTTTGTCTGGAATTTCATCTCTGAATTGATGAATTTCCCAGGACATGTTTTATATATTTTATTTTTCAGAGGACCAGTTTGAAGAATTTTGTTTTCTTTTATAGGGGAAATCTTAAAGTGGTATCTGCATGGAATTTTGTGGAAGCTTGGAATCATTATATGCAATACTGAAATATATTTATATTGGAATGTATGAAGCGGTATTCCATTATACTTTTTTACTTTGATAAAAAAAATAGAGGGAGCTCAATAGAGGAATTTTTCCTGGTCATTTGCTTTTTGTTGGTTCATAACTACATGCCATTATAAGAACATTAATTCTGGAGTTCATTTATTTGACATCCATCTAAGTCCAACGCTTGCATACCCATATGACTTTGTCATTTATCTGTCCATTTATGTTATACCACTTTGTTAGAGTGGTATCTGCATTCATTTTTTTTAATAAAGGTTATCCTTTAGAAGAATATGATGCATTGAATTTATGCCTAATTCTTAAGATGAGTATGGATTGTATGGCACAATATTGATAAAAAAATATTTAGGCATCCATTTGATATCAATGATACAGCTAATGAGAGGTGATATAATCTTTTTATATAATGCATCATTTTTATTTTTTTTGCTATACTACCTACAAAAGTACCAATCCATGAAAAACACACTTGACAAGTTTGTCATTCCCAATTCTTGAAAATACATTTTTTCCCAAATATCAACATCTTTTTCATTTGTATATTTTTAGCTCTTTGGATTTGTCATGCATTTCTCATTATAAAGTGGTTTCATGGTACATTTCTATTTATGTTAATTGATAATTAGGAGTTGAATGCATTCAAAATATTACTCAAATTGTTTTTTTAATGCTTTATGAAGCTGGACATTTTAATTTATTACTGATTTTTTAAAACATTGCCCTTTATTTAACTACTATATTTATTTTCTATTTCCCAATAACATAAGAAGACATACATCAATAATATTGTATTGTAGTATTGTATTTTTGAGTTGTGTAACATTTATTACCTCATTTTTTATGGTAATCTAAAGTTTTAAAATTGATATAAACAGTGATTTTTTTTAAAAAAAATTATTAGACAAGAGGCTGAAAAAATGACGTATACTCGTGAAGATTTGATTGATCATCCTACACCGTTAAATGCTCTGAAGTTTTATGACAAGATATATAATATTAAGGTCCGAGTTATAAGACGATGATCTATAGAAACGCACAACAACTAAAAAGGGCCTGGGGAGATATGGAAAGTGATGGTAATAGATGATGAGGTTAATAATGTGTACATGGTTTTATGTTTTCATTACAATTTTATTTTTTAAAGTTTTTTCAACTAACATCTGCAGGGGGCTAGAATGCAAGCAATAATATTCAAAGAGGAGATCTCAAAATTCAATGCATCGCTGTTAAAAGATAAGATGTACCATATTTCTAACGGAATGGTCAAACCAATTCACCCAGATTATGTCTATGTTAACAAAATGGAGCTATCACTCACAATTCATACACACATTGAGGAATCGGAAAGCAATTTGATTTTTCAAGAATCGATTTATGATTTCACACCACTGAAGAACATTATTCAAAGTAAAAAATTGGACAAGTAATTTGGTATGTATACTAAAACTTTTAAAATAATTTATTTAATATTCAAACATGAAGACTATTAATAATTGCTGTGTATTTCATGCAGACACTATAGCTTTTGTGTTAAATGTGAGGACTACATATAGAATGAGGAAAGATACGGAACGTCCACCAACAAGAGTTCGAGAAATTATCATTAAAGATATATAATAGAATCATATGAAGCTTCATCTTATTATCATGTAACATATGTATACAACAAGTAAATAATGTTTTTATTTAATTGGTACCAATATGTCAGAATCAATTAAACTCAGATTGTGGGGTGACCTCGCTGACAATGAAAGAAAAGAATTAGAGGAATTGATCGTAGACAATCCTATAATAGCAATTTCAAGAGCAAAGTTTATCATGTCCGATGGTAATACACTCTACCTTTCCTTACACTTAATTATGCCTAATGACAGACATACCTACTTATTAAGTTTATAAATTAGCTTAGAAGATAAAGGAATATAAGCTCTATAATGAAAGCTATACAATAAAACTTCTCAACATTTAAATGATTAAACTGAATTAGATCTTAATTACATGTAAAAACATTATATGGCATCTCAATAATAAACTACAAAAAAAATATCCAGACTTGTAATGATCTAAAGTTCAATATAAATGTAGGGCTTATCATTTTTACATATTTATATAATTAAATATCATATTTATTAAATTATCAACAAAAAAAAATTAATGTGCAACGCACATGTGACTGTGTTACCCTCTTAACGGCTGCCGTTATCTATACCTACCTTTTGGAGGGAAATCAATCGAAACAGAAAAAAAAAAAAAAAAAATTTCTCGCACAGAATTCATGGCTTCCACACTGAACCCCTTCTTCGCACCTCCTCTCCCATCCCCACAACCCCCACAATTAAAGCCCTGCCCAAGAAACCCAATCCCCACCACCACCACCACCCACCATTCATTCCACCTCCTCGAGATCTGCGCCGACCCCCGCGAGCTCCACCAGATCCTCCCCCACGTCATCAAATCCAACCTCTTATCCCACCACCCCTTCCAGACCAAACTCGTCTCCCTCTTCTCCAGGTTCGGCCTCCTCCACCAAGCCTCCCTCGTCTTCGAACCCATCGACCGCAAGATCGATGAGCTCTACTTCTCCATCCTCAAAGGCCACGCGAAGCACTCCTCGCTGAATTCCGCATTGGAATTCTTCGTTCGCATGCGAATCGACGGCGTCGCCCCCTCCGTTCACTGCTTCACTTATCTCCTGAAGAGCTGTGGCGACAATTCGGACCTTCGGAGGGGGCGGGAGCTCCATTCGATGCTCGTCGCGAGTGGGTTTGCGGAAAATGTCTTTGCGATGACTGTGGTGGTTAACATGTATGTGAAGTGTGGGGAGATTGGTGAAGTGAGGAAGGTGTTTGATAGAATGATTGAGAGAGACTTGGTTTCTTGGAACGCGGTTATCGCGGGTTACACGCAGAATGACTTTCTGGGCCGGGCTTTGGATATGGTCCGCTCGGTGCATGGGGAAGGGTTGATGCCGGATGCGATCACCCTTGTGTCGATCTTGCCTTCGTGCGTGGATATTGGGTCATTGAGGATTGGGAGGTCTGTGCATGGGAGGGCTGTACGGGCCGGGTTTGAGCGGCTGATCACTTTCTTGACTGCGCTCGTTGCGATGTATTCAAAGTGTGGGGCAATTGGGAGTGCGAGGTTGGTGTTCGATGCGATGCGGGTCCGGAATGTGGTGTCGTGGAATGTGATGATTGATGGGTATGCGCAGAATGGGGATCCTGTGGAGGCGCTGCGGCTTTTTGAGGGGATGTTGGGGGATGGGTTGAATGCGACCGATGCTACTGTGCTTTCCGTATTGCATGCTTGTGCGGAGTTGGGTGATCTTGAACGGGGAATGTTTGTTCATGATCTCGCGGTGCAGCTTGGACTGGGGTCGGATAACTCGGTTTTGAATGCGTTGATCACGATGTACTCGAAATGCAAGAGGGTTGATATCGCGGAAGGGATCTTCGAGAATTTAGAAAAGAAGACACTCGTCTCATGGAACTCGATCATCCTGGGATATGCGCAGAATGGAAAACCATATGAAGCTCTCGCACACTTTCGCGAGATGCGTGAGAAGAACATGAAACCCGATTCGTTCACTATGGTTAGCGTTATCCCGGCCCTTTCTGAGATATCCAGTCTACGCCTAGTGAAGTGGATACATGGTTATGCAATCAAATCATGGTTGGACAACAATGTTTATGTTGCAACTGCGCTCGTGGACATGTATGCAAAGTGCGGAAGCATCTGCATTGCACGCGCACTCTTCGAGGCAATGGAGGAACAGCATCTCATGACCTGGAATGCCATGATTGATGGGTATGGGATGCATGGGATTGGCAGGAAAGCCATTGAACTCTTTGAAGAGATGCGGAAGGAAAGACTTATCAAGCCGAATGAAGTGACATTTTTGTGTGTCCTCTCTGCTTGTAGCCATTCTGGCCTGGTCGAAGAGGCCGAGAGGTATTTCAAACTCATGAGAGATGAGTATGAGTTGGAGCTGACTATAGATGTATATGGGACGATGGTGGACCTATTAGGTCGTGCAGGGAGGCTCGAAGAGGCTTGCAAATTCATAGAAAAGATGCCGATAGAGCCAGATATCAGTGTTTATGGGGCGATGTTGGGCGCGTGCACGACTCACAAGAACATTCTGTTAGGCGAGAAGGCCGCCAAGAGGCTATTTGAATTGGGGCCAGAAGAAGGCGGGTACCACGTGTTGTTATCCAACATATATGCGAATGCGTCAATGTGGGAAGAGATGGGGAGAGTCCGGAAGGCGATGGAGGACAAAGGGTTGCAGAAGACGCCTGGCTGGAGCTCGATAGAGCTGAAAAACAAGGTCTACACATTCTACTCGGGCAGCACGACCCACCCGAAGTCGGAGGAAGTTTATTCAACATTGGATGAACTGATGGAGGATATTGGGAAGGCAGGGTACAGGCCCAATGTGAACAGCATACACGACGTGGAGGATGACATGAAGGTGTCATTGCTGAGGAGCCATAGCGAGAAGCTCGCGATAGCATTCGGGCTCATAAGCACGAGCCCAGGGACAACAATACATGTGAGGAAGAACCTCCGTGTCTGTGATGACTGCCACGATGCGACGAAGTTCATTTCACTTGTCACGCAGCGTGAGATCATCGTGCGGGACATGCAATGGTTCCACCATTTCAAAGATGGCCGATGCTCGTGTGGAGATTACTGGTGAATGGTGATCCAATGTAGATGGTACCACAATAACATGAAGCAAAAAATCAATTTAACACAATTGCACTGAGGGCAGGACTGGTGAGTAAATTGGATATCCTTTTACTTTAATGTGTCAGATTCTTGACAGAAACATGTGCATTATGGTCTGTGATCACCCTCTCTGGCCAGTCGTGGGAGTGTAATTACTATGAACTCCAAAAATACTATGAATCCAGTGGTTGACTTTTACAGGATGGATGGAGTTTGCTTTTTTTTTTTTGTAGAGTTTAAATCTGATATGCAAGTAGGTCGATGTCAAGTAGGTTCTCATATCAGATGTGGAGACCTTCAGGTATAAGATAACAAATCAGTAAACCTATCATAGGAACCAATACTTGGAGTGTGTTTGAACACTTTGAATGGTCGTAAGAGGTTGTTATGCAGATATCCGTCATTAGGATCTTCCCACATTTGAAAATGGCATTATCATCTATTTATCTAATTGGTGTCTGTCAGCTTAAATTTTTTTCTCAATTCCTCTCCTACAGAAATTAGCTATTGTATACAGACAAAAATGAGTTTTTGACAAATATTTCAGTTTATAAAATGTATAAGCAACATCAGGAGGGAATGTTATCATGTAACTCATTTATCTACACATATTCTGTATGATTGGCACTAGCTCAATTTTTTTTTATGATGATCTAATGGTTGTTTTTGTTGTCTTCTTCTCCATCATTTTTCTGAAGTTGACACAAGACTATTAACATGCTGACTTTTTTTTTCCTCTTATTTTTGTTTGATCATTTAGATGATGGACATAGATCACTTTGCGAGGGCTGCCACAAGAAGGAACCATTATGGATTGTCTTTGAAGTTTTCCATAAACCATTCAGCTTTTCTAGAGTCACTATAGATGGCCATAGACATTACATGTGAAACTTCTGATACTATTGCTTCAAGGTAATTTTTATTTTTTTTTAATATTCTTCTCAAAGAAATAATCATGGTTTGCAAAAGTGGTTGAGCAAGCAATATGCAACAAAGTGCTTCCTTGGCGATGTGTGTTTCCTCTTATAAGTTTCAAATGGGATAAAATGTTTGTGATCTTCTTTCAATCCTTTTATGTTTACTTCTATAAAAAAAAATTGTCGTACTGAGAAGAATCTATCCAAAATAATTATGATTGGCTACAATTTTTTTTATTAATGTTGGCAGATTCCAACTCTCTATGCTTATTAAACCAATTCCTTGACGCATTGGTGATAGGCGCATCCGAGTGACTATTCATCATTGTTTTTTTTTTCCGGTGCAACACAGAGACCTCCTTGTGTTGTATATGGGAAAGTCCAGTCATACAACAGCTATACATGGAAGTGGGACATATATGCTGTTTTTGAAAGTGTTGAATTTCAGGTCTTCTGATCATTAACAGGTGCAAATCAAGCACATTGAACGATTATCGTGCATGCTTTTTTATATTGCACTTGTTAATTATTATATTTTCTGCTCCAGATCCTTTCACAATAAAATATTTATGAAGCTGGAGAAAGAAGGCAATCTATAAATATCTGACTCAGAAGGTATAGTTTCCTCTATCTTACACCTTTATTCACTCTGTTTGTATGGTTCCAAGATTTCCTGTAGGCCTTCTAAATCAATGACTGATGAATTTAACTTATTTTTGTTTGGATTTGGCCAGAATACCTCCCATATCATTTATATGACAACATACAATATTCAAATGTATATTAGTTATTAACTTCCATCTGAAAGATTTGTCCATTGTGAGAATTGGGTGAATTCTTATATTTGCAATATTTGATTTGGGATTATAGTAGAGCTTTGAAGTTAAAAAAAGAAAAAGAAAAAGAAAAAGAAACTTATTCCGAAAAGAATTGCGTTTTAGTGGAATGCGATTAACTAGTTAGAGAAGGGTTCATTTATCAATTCCCTTGAACTAGCTCCAGTTCCGTGGACTGTTGATGAGTCTATGACTACAGTAGATTATCTTTTCTTCCTTTTCAACTCAGTTCATAGGTGTAATGTCCCTCTCCATCTATTGGAGGTAAGAGATTTATATTGATTTCTTCTTCAATGGAAACTGTTAAATGAATGGTCTACCTCTTCTGCCAGAGTGCCAATTATTATTATTATTAGTATTGTTTTTTTTTTTTTGTTTTGATATCAGAGGGACCCCCCGTGGCTAACCTTATGGTCGAGCTGGGAAGGCTACCTCCGCCTGTTTGTCCCGGTCCCACGGAAAATTCTTTTGAATAATCGCCAACAAACAAGTGGTAAGTCAGCACCAAGACTCGAACCTAAGACCTATTGGTAACACCGCTAAGCCAATTATATTGTTGATGTGCTGTTGGTGGTTTTGAGGGCCTTTGAATTGATAAATGAAAAATTTGGGGGTATGTAGTATGGAAGCTGACTCCCAATTCCTTAGGATCCATTCACTATGTGAATCTTTGTGATTGATAATGTGTTGCAAGAAGATGTGATAAAGTAATGAAATAAACTAGTGTGCACAGATATAAGACATCTGTAATTTAATGAGACCAGTAGACCACTTATGTCCACAGAGGGGATGATAGAGAATCCAAAAAATCATGCCAGTAGATTGATATTATTAATGAGACAAAGTATCCAGCTATCAACTAGTCCTGAAATCTGCCTTGAACAGATCTTCTACTCAGCATAGACCACTGTCGCATCGTCCATGCCTTCATTCCTTCAGATAGCCAACCTGAGAGAACACAGTAGTTCCAGAGATCTGATAAGATCTCTTCCATATTCTCCAATTGTTCATCTTTTTTTTTTCATCTCACAAACATGCACCTTCAGACGCCCAGCTACAGGCTTTATCCTTTATCTCCATGTCAAAGCAGTGTATTTAAGGCCATTCATCCCTAGGAGAATTTCAACAAATTGTGAAACATGTAACATACCCTCTAATACATTCTAACACCTTGATTTTTTACTTCATTTAAGTATCTTGTCGTGGCCTAACATTTTTTCTTTCTTTCTTTTAGCAGAGCAATTCTCCTTTATGTCTAATGGTAATTGCTGGTTTTGATAGGTGAATATTCTCTGTACAATAATGCTGTTCAAACTGGATTTTGTTTACTCTCCATATGCACCATCTCCTTCTCCAATGGCGGTTAGTCTGCTGCTAGTGAACAGATTTTGTTGTGTCCAGGGTAGGCGGGATGGAAAGCCCTAGGCGTTCATATGCCAACATATTAGGCTCTTTTAAGATCCCCCCTTTTATTTATCTGATTTTTTGTTCTTCTACTCTCACATATTATTCTCTTTTATTTTAAAACCCCCCTTTTATTTATGTGTGATGAGTTTTCTTTAGAGAGTTTTCACGTGTCAAAAAAGAAAGGATGGTTATTTAAAAAAAAAAAATTCTATGCTACTTGTCACCCATGAATGGAATCCCTCACCATTTAAATTATTTATACTTCAGTGACTATTTATTGTTATTTTAATAGTCACATACTCATACGTCATATACATATTATTATTATTATTATTATTATTGTTATTATTATTATTATTATTTAATACTTAAATGTTTTTGTCATCACTCACTATTTTGTTTTTTAATGTATAGTAACATTGTAAAAAAAATTATGTTGTCATCATTCCCTATAATATTATAATTTAATTTACACATGTCAAATTAATGTATTGCAGTGGCTCATAACATATAAATGTAATTAAACACCGCCTAGGCTCGCCTAACCGCCCAGACAACTATGGCTGTGTCATGGGCAGTTTTCAAGTTTCCTGCTGCTTAAAGTAGCAAGGCCCCAATATTTTATACCACCTATTGCACCAGGCGTTTGGGGAAAAAACTGTATTGTCAATATGATTATCTAATAAATGAGAGTTGCTCCAATAGTGATCAAATACTTTCAGGTCACACAACTATTTTTTTGAAGAATGATGCTACTCATGAATTGATTCTTTGACCTCTTTCACAGAGGTAGGAGGTGCTTACCGATTAACCAAAGCTCGGTTCGCCGGGTCACACAACTATTATGGTGTTGCAGAAATCCAATTGCAAGTTCTCCTGATATCATGTGAATCTTTTTGCTTGCTTACATGATGCTCACATATTCTCAAAACCTGTCATTTCTCGAACCTAAATGAAACTTTTATCACGTTATATTTTTGTGATTGCAGGCCATCAGACGCAATTTGTGAGCCAAAAATCACTGCCTAACTATAGTTCATATTGAATGATAGATGTTGTAGAAGATATTATGTTTCTCATTGATGATGTTGAGAAGGTTGTTTAGACTGCCTTTTTTGCTGTGTTAAACCTCAAAGTTAGGCATAATGGATGACTCAACAAAGCCATCCATTTCGTTTGTTTTTGTTTCCAATCAAAATCAACTGAAGCAGTCTCAGTGAAGAGGGGTACATCTAAGAAAGTGGTTTGGTAGTTTTGAAGGATTGAAACTTGTGGTAACTGGGTTTCATCTAACAAGTGTGAAAAGAAATTTGGGTTCCTTGTAGGTAGCCCAACTAGCACAAAGAATGTCAAGCTATAGCTGGAGACATAAAAATCTCCAATCCTATAGAACTTGTGTCTTAAATCATAGACTATACTTATGGAGTTATAGTCAATTTTCTTTGCCATCCGTTACAAGCTATCATGCAATATGTGGTTCCACTGATCATATAAAAATTTCCCAACTCTCATAAGATGCAAGAATGGTCTTAGCACAATAAGTTGTGTTTACTATCTGCCAATGTGAGTGATATGTGACTGGTGGTTGGTCACTTCAAGGAGATGACATCAAAATCGATAGAACCTTTGACATAGACTCCCAAGTCCCAGCACAATCTCACAAGTCATTAGATGATGCAATCTTTTTGTGGAACCATTGGCAAGTCTGAAAATGGCATAGAAAATATGTTCTTTTTTTTGTGGAAACATTGGCAAGTCTGAAAATATGCATAGAAAATGGCATAGAAAATATGTTGCTAGATGAAGTACGTACTCAAACAAGAAACCAGTTAAAAAATCAGCTTTTTTCCATTGCTTGTTGAGAAAAAAGCTATTGTTCTCTGATTATTATAACACAAGCTAGGCTACACAATTTAGCTATCTTGTGGGACAACAATTGGAATTTGAAATAAAACCTACTTGTGTAGTTGTGGACATAACTCCAAGTCTACATTGTGCCCTCACTCCAAGGCAACAGAGTCACTGTTGGTTTAATTTTTTTCTTTTTTTTACTAAATGGTAGACATGCGTCCTAATTTTATTTTAAAATCAAATCGAACATGCTCAAATAAGGAAAGATAGAGAAGTAGTCTACCAAGAAAATAAAACAAATAAAATCAACAATTCACACCAAGGACTACTCTTCAATCATGATTTTTCCTCCGACAATACAAGACTTTGCTTGCCCCCGCACACACACTCCCATAATTCTCTATATATACGTTTCTGTCCTGAAAAATTCGGTGATTACGGGCAAGCCAAATGGTCCACACCACCGCAGGAATGTTGGCTTAGAATTTTAAACCAAATAAAATTTCATTTAGCTGAAAAAGACTCCATTTCTATAAACTACAAAAAATAAAAAAAACCATCAATGGATTAAGTTGAAGATTATAAGAAAATGGTGGTTAGGGCATCATTTTCCATTTTCAAATTCCAATTGGAGTTTATTTGTTAACTGAATTTTCAGGTTTGACATAATTGAAGCAATTCGAAGAATGATTGCTTGAACTAGTAAACAATGCTTCATAGAATCCACAATAGATGTGAGTATTTAGTCATCCTTACTACCCAAATCAAATGTTAAATGAAATGTTCATATGTGCCCTCAGATCAAAGAGGACTCCATCTTTCAAATGAGTTGCTCAATAAACCAACGCTCAAAATGATCAAATCCTCAAGAAGTTACAGATTTTTCCCTCCTAAAACACAAAAGAAGTCATGGAGGATCATAGATTTTACACCTTGAAAAATGAGTTGATTTTGAGATACTAGTGTCAGCAGTCAACACAGCCATCCATTACAATGGTTTCTATTTCCAACCAGACAAACGGAAGAACAATCACTTGAACTCCTAACTTTGAAGATTTGAAATTATATGACAAGTGGGTTTTATTCAACAAGTTTGGAATGAGATTGGGTTCCTTGTTAGATGTCCATTGCATCCCAAAGAGTCAAAAACTTCAAGTTACAGCCAGTGATATCGACACCCTCAATAATGCCTTGTAAACTGGACTCATGAATCATAGGCTACATTATTGGAGTTTTTATGCATTTCTTTACCATCATTCACATAAGTCATGCAAACAAGTGGGTTTTTTTATATTTAAATAATCATACATGTCACACAACAAAGAAGTTAAGTCCAACTCAGTTATAATAGATTTGACGCTTTATATAAATAACCCCCTTTATAAATATGTGATGGTTTGTGTCAACAAGATAAACAAAGGAACAAAAAAATCAACTACAACAATAATTTTGATGACTTTGACTGGGAACTCAATTTCTTATGAGATCCTACATTTCTTTCCCCTAAACATAGCCTTTTTTTCTCTTTTTCTTTCTTTTTTTTTTTTTTTGATTGTTAATCATTTTTGTATTGCTATACGAAGAAAAACTTTACATGAAGTTAATACATTTTACAAAAGAATGCTAAATTTGGATGTTAAGTTCAAGAGAGAAAGGACCAAGTTCCTCTCGGAGCATCCCGACCACGACATGATATTAAAATCTAGTCTGAAGGCCTTTTTGCGAACAAAAGGGAGGCCAGAATTGTCCCGGTCTACCGCAATCTGAAGTTCCTGCTAAATATCTTGTGAATGGATAAGAGTTTCTCCTCTTGCGGAACGAAAAGAGGCTAGGAGATCAGCAGGAACATTTCCTTCCCGATGAATATGGGAGATATACCAGTTGTCAAGAGTTGCGAGTCCTTGTCGAATATGGCGAAGGCATCAGATTGAAGTCCAAGGTCGGGCTCCCTTTCCTTTAACCCATGCTAAGGCTGTGGTAGAATCCGTTTCAATCCACAGATTAGTAGCCCTTGAATTGATTGCCATCCATAATCCCACCTCTATTGCTTTGAGTTCCAAAATGTTAATGGAAGGATAGTCTTGACGACCCGCAATGCCAAGGAGAAATTGGAAATGTTCATTTCGGAGTAACGTGCCATATCCACCCCTTTCTTCTGACAATGACCCATCAGTGTTTATCTTGAGCCAACCACACGGTGGTGGTTGCCAGAGAACATCCGTAGTGGATTCCTTTTTTTGAGTAATAGAGACTCCAAAAAAAATTGCTATGCGAATTACTTCTACATTCGAAGGAGAGTAGAGCTTGATCTTGTGGGAACATATCTGGATTGTGTCTCTGATGAGTTGAAGAACAGTGAAGACATGTCCCTTCTGACCCCTAAATATCCTAGTATTTCTTTCCAACCAAACATGCCAAAGTGTGAAGATGACGATCATTTGTAAAAGAGATTTCTGGACTGGAATAGAAGCTGCTTGCTCCATCCACCGAGTTAATGAAGCCAGGTTTGTTGGAGGAGCTTGAAAGATGCCGAGGCCATTGAGGAGGAGCTGCCATATGGATCTAGAAAAGGAGCAGGAGAGGAATAGGTGATCTGCATCTTCCACAGCATCGGCATTGTAGAGAAGGCAGTGGGGATCAGCCACCATTCCTTTGTTGTATAGTCTTAAGCGAGTAGGTAGCTTGTTGTGAAAAGCTAGCCAAGCCAAGACAGAGTATTTTGGTGGCTCTGGTGGAAGCCAGAGCCAAGAGGACTAATGAGGGGGGTTCACGGTCTGTCTCACAGATTGCCAGGCTGAAGAGAGACTCTTAGTTCCTGTTTTTGAAGGAGTCCAAATGAGGGAATCATCACCAATGCCCCCCACTTCTAATCGAGTGATATCTGGCCATAGCCAATCCAACGAAACAGGCCAACGGTGAGGTTTAACCCATCTTCCATTTTGAATGAGCAGATTTAGTGAGGCAGAAGAGGGAGGTCCCCAAAGGTAAGAGACACGCCCAAAGTAGTGCTTCAACCCGTGTCCATTGAGCCAAGGGTCATTCCATATATCTATGGACTTTCCTTCAAAAATAATATAGGCAACTTTTGGATAAATCCAATCCCTTGCTTTTAGAATAGAAGACCAAGAGCTGGTGCATCCCGATGGAGGAAGAGCTTGCCAGATGTTTTTGTTCCTAAGGTATCTTTTGTAGACCCATTCAGTCCATATACAAGGAATTTTACAAACAATCTCCCAGAATCGGACTCCAGTTGCACCAATACTCCAATCTTTAAGAGTTTTGATTCCTAATCCTCCTTCCAAAAGAGGTTTACATATAGTGGACCAAGCAATGTGGTGTATTCTCCTGAGACATTGGACTGCTCTTGCCATAGAAAGTTGCGCATCGTTTGCTCCACATCTTTCTGAATCCTTCGAGGCTAGCAGAAAGAAGAAGACCAAAAAACTTGATAGGAAGATAGGACAAATTTAATCAATTCTATATGACCTACTCTTGATAATGAGTGACCTTCCCATGCAAGTATTTTTTCCTGATTTTGTCCACTAGAGAGACACAGTGAGAATATTTGAGAGTGCAATTGAGGAGAGGAAGGCCCAGGTACCTGACCGGTAGGGAGTGCTGAAGAATGCCCATCAAATTGTAGAATATCGAAGAAGACGGGCTGCAAGAGGCAAAAATCTGACTTTTGGCTGGGTTAAGTTGAAGGCCTGATGCCGTAGCAAAGGAGTGAAAGAGGTCCAAGAGGGCAGAAGCTGTGCTTGGCTTAGTATCACAAAAAACCAGAAGGTCATCGGCGAAGCAGAGATGACTGACATTTAGATCACCATTGATGTAGGGGCCAACCCTTCCCTCTTGAGTTAACTTGTTAATCAGTGAAGAGAAAGAGTCAATCACCAGTGTGAAGAGCAGTGGGGATAAGGGATCTCCTTGGCGAATCCCACATGATGAAGAGAAAAACCCACATGAGGAACCATTGATGATGACGGAATATTTGGAAGAAGTCACACATTCCATACATAATGCTACCCAGTGAGCATTTAGTCCAATCCTGTGCAGAACCTTTTCCAAGTAGGGCCAAGCCACACTGTCAAATGCTTTCTTGAGATCGACTTTGATACAAGCCCTCGGTTTCCCATGATTGAGATATTTGATGAGCTCATGGGCAAGCAATATATTATGGCGAATACTACGGCCTTTAATAAATGCAAATTGATGACTACTGACAATCTTCAGAAGAATTGGTTGCAATCGAAGAGCCATGATCTTTGAAATAACCTTATAGAACGTATTACAAAGGGAGATGGGTCTATATTTGTCTAAAGAGTCTGCATTAAGAGCCTTTGGAATAAGAGCAATGAAGGAGTGACTCACTTGACAAACTAGTTTTCCTTTAAGAAAGAAGAACTGGATTGCATTGATCAGATCCTTCTTGATAAGAGACCAAAAAGTTTGATAGAACCTTGCAGGGAATCCGTCAGGACCAGGAGAACTCAGAGCCTTCATGTTGAATACCGCCGAGTGTACTTCTGCTTCCTCAACTATGGAGCAAAGCTCTTCATTGTCCTCAGCGGAGACCAAACCAGTGGATATAGGAGGTTCCAGCTCCGTACTGCTAGTGTGATTGAGAAGACCTCTATAAAAAGTAACAATGTGCTCCTTAAGATCCTCTGGATTAAAGCAAAAAGAGCCATCAGGAGTCCGCAACCTACTAATTGTATTTCTGATGATCTAGATTTGATAGAATTGTAAAAGAATTTTGTATTAGAATCCCCAGCTTCCAACCAGAGTTGATGGGATTTTTGTCTTGCGAATTTCTCTTCTTGTAATAGAAGTTTGCGATAAGATTCTCTCATTTCTTTTTCATATGCAATTTTAGTTGGGTCTAATTGATTTTGAAGAAGATCATTTTGAGCGGATTCCAAAGCCCTTTTACTAGCAGCTATAGTTGAGTGAATAGGGCCATAGACCTCCTTGTTCCAGGTCTTGAGGAGCCTCTTTGTGTTAGCCAGTTTAGAGAAAAATTGAAACATGGGATTCCCTCTGACCTCCACCTGCCAAGCATTGTGAACAACCTGCGAGAAAGATGGATGCTCTTCCCAAGCCTCAAAGTACTTGAATGGTTTAGGTCCCGAAGGAAAGGGGGGTTCAAATAGTACCTTCATAGGGGAGTGGTCTGAGATACCTGCTGGGAGATATTCCACCAATGAATGAGGAAAAGCTGTGATGAAGTTCTGATTGCCCAGTACTCTATCCAATCGGCACATAATAAGGTTGTTCTAACGGTTGCTCCAAGATAGAGAGTGCCCAAATGACTTGAGATCATCAAGACCAGTGAAAAGGAGATATGAATTGAATTTGCGAAGTCTTCGAGCATGAACAGGATGTCCCCCCAGTTTTTCATTACTGTATCTGACCTCGTTGAAGTCTCCCCCAACAATCCAGCCCATAGAACCGGTAGTAGTTGAGATATGCTTGATGAAATCCCATCAGAGCAATCCGTTCAACACTGTTATTCGAAGCATAGACCAAAGTGACCAAGAAAGAGGTATTTGTAGGTTTGTAGAGAACAGAGCAGTGGATATATTGGCGAGTAGAAGATAAGACATGAAGATCAATATGGTTCGGATGCCATAGTAAGCAGATACGCGCCTCAGGTGCCAAATAAGAGGAGGGATAAGAACCCAGTTTCCTTTTCAGAGTAAGGAGAGAAGCCTCGTCAAGTTTAGTTTCAAATAAACTCACCAAAGAAGGACTGTGGCTGTTAAGAAACGCCTTAAGGTCTATATGCTTGTCCAATCCTTTAATCCCTCTAATATTCTAGAAGCCGCAATTCATTGGAAACAATATGGTTGTTAAGTAAAACATAATCCATATCCCACAAACAATGGGATTACGCAGTGGAGGATGGCTCTGCCCCTTGTGATGTCATAGAGGATGAGCTTCGCAAACATTTCTTAGAGTTAGATTCTGGTTCATTTTGTTTTGGAATCGGACCCCTCCTCCTGTTTTTGGAAGTTTCCGAGCGTCCTGTGTTTGGAACTTTAGGAGGCTTGGTAGATCCAGGTCGGTTTGTTTCCCTTTCTCCATTGGTAGGAGTGGCAAATAGATCAACAATGAGGCCCTCCTCAGAGGGTGATGAATGTTTCTCTGCTCTTTCGACTTGCACTTGCTGCACAACAATCTGTTCCTCGCCTTCCAACAGTTCGATTATATCTTTCTCATGCGCACCAAGATCTGGGGCTGATGGGAAAGTGTCCTCAATAACCGAGTTCACCTCCTCTGTTGATGTCTGCCTTTCATCATGTGCACTTGACACCTTTCTTGGAGCCATCTCCTTGATAATCTGAGGCACCTTCTCCATTAGAATCTCCTGAATGGCTGAAGGCTCTTCTTCGAGTCCCTGAGATAGAGGAGTAAAAGGATTCCCTTGTAACACTCTAGAGGAATGACTGGGAGATTGGCTTGGATTGGTATTTGAGTTCTTGACGGGGGTCCATTCCATGTAACTCTTTCCAGTGGAAGTTCGAGTGGAAGGTGCAATGGGGCCCTTAAGAGTGCTTATGGTGGGGTATGTATGGGACCCCCCTGACATTGGGCATTGCTGCTCCGAGTGCCCAAAGGTTTTACAAGAATGACATGGGGAAGGCTTCCATTCATACTCAACTTGGATTTCTCTTATGGTACCTTCTTCCTTTAGACGAATGAAGTCTGGAAGTGTAGAATGCGCTGAGATTTCAACACATATGCGAGCATACTCAATACGAGACCTAGTTGCAGTCGAAGAATCCATATAGAGAGGGGTCCCTATCATGCTGGTTAACTTGCTAAGCATACGTATTCCCCATAAATGGAGGGGAAGTTGGGGAAGACGAATCCAAATAGGAATCGTTTCCAACGTTCCATCTCCATCTTCATGCCCCTATTCCATTTTCGCAATACAATTGGGTGACCACCAATCAACCAGGGACCTCCTTCGATGACAGCCATAAGATCTTCTTCATTAGCAAATCTGGCGACAAAAAATCCTCCTCCTCTCATAAGAACTTCTAGATTACCTTTTGGACTCCATACACAATTTAGATACTCAATGAAGGGTTTATAATAAGGTTTTTTGCCAATTGCGTACCCTATGTCGCCAGTGGTCATCCATTTCAGAGAGATCATCTTCTTCGCTAGGTACAACGGGTTCTCCATCCTCAATCACCGGCTCAATGAAACAGAGTTCTTTGTTGGTAGGGGGCTTTGTCTGAGATGGGAACAATTGGGATCAGCTGCGGCTCTCGGTGGCGATCCTGGGAGAAGGAGGAGGACGCCCTCCCGTCCGTCTTCCCGATAAGCCCGGTGGTTTGTCATGAGAGGAAGGAGTTGACCTTGAAGAGTCCCCACGAAGAATGCCCTTTCCTTTGTCGCTCGTTGAATGCGTAGCAACTCCAGAAGACAGAACTGCACCAGAGGATTTCTCAGATGGAGGACCTCCTCGGGATGCAGTGGCCGTAATAGAAACAGAGGTGGATGAGGGGGTTACTTCCGATGCCCTAGATTTCATATTGAATGCGTTGAAAATACTGTCAATGGAACCCCCACGAGGAGGTGGGGGAGATTTCGAAGGAGGGGGTTGATCCGAGGTAGATCCGAGGGGGGGATGATCCGAGAAGGGGGAGGCTTCGGCAGAGAAGGGGCGGCCGGAGGTGAGCTCCCCTCCGGCTCCGCCATATCGCCGACGGACAGCCTATGCAGAAAGACCGCACCAAACTTTTCCGTCCGCCGTGATCGGTTTTCTTTCTTTCGTCATTCACAATACATAAATCCTGTTTCACTCGGCTAATGAGAGGGACATGTGACAATGATAAGCTTTGAACATGAAGTAAATTACATTGGCAAAGACTCTGAAAGAAATCATTATTATTAGGGGAAACATTGGCAGGTTTGAAAATGGACCAGAAGAAAATTTAATGGAGGAGGATTTGCATAAACAAGAGACCATAATTTTCTGGAAAAAAAAATGGTCTAGGTCTGCTTTTGCATTCAATTAGTACCACATTTCTAAGCAATAAGATGTGCTGCAAAGTTTAGCTACCATGCAAAATGCGATTGGATCTAGCTAGGACTGGTTCCATTAGGATTGGTCACTCTCAATATGAGATTGAAACATGAACGCATAACATGAGTTCTTCAATTCGATTCATAAGTTTTTCTTTTCGATTTATCAGTTGTTTAGTTTTATTTAAGACTAATTAGAGTTCATTTAACGCAAAATTCCTCTTAGTTTAATATTAAAGTTGTTCAGTGTAGTTTAATGCTACAGAATATTTTTTTGTCATCTTTTTAGTTTATTATTATTTCATGGGTTGTGATCTATATCTAAATGTTTAGTTAGATGTATAGGTTATTTAGCTCTATTTATGAATTATTCAATTTAATGAAAAAAAGTCAATTTCAGTGTCATCTTTTTATTGCATACATGGTTATTTTTTTTGAAAGAATGGTATGCATATTAAAAACATTTGAGTTATTTAAAAACATTGGTTTTTAAATTAATGAATGTCCAGTTCAGTACAAAATTTTTGTTAAATGGTATGCATATGAAAATTTTTTTGTTAAATGGTATGCAAAACATATGGTATGCATATGGAAGGATGGTATACATGGTTTTTTTTGGTTTTTTTGTTAAATGCCTTTGAGTATATTAAAAACATTGCATTCATGGTTATTTAATGATTATTTAGTTCAATTAATGAATGTCCAGTTCAGTACAAAATTTTCTTGTTCCAAGAATGTCTCAAGCCTAGCATTTGAATGATTTTCCTTGAAATCAAAATTGCTAAATAAAAGAGATTATGCATTTTTGTTTTGCAAAGATATTCGGATTGATAAGAAAGTCCTACAATAAAATTTGTTTATACTATTTTCTTAAATTGAGTGACTTCCAATGTATGTGATTTTTCTTTATGCTATGTGCTAATGGTTGTACCTTTTCTTGTCTTACAGCTAGTACATTATCAATCTATGATATCTAAACATATTTTTTTAAATTATTTGTTCTCTCGTTTACCTTAATCTCGATTAATTCTAGTGCGACATGTAAGGCTACTTTTCAAAAATATATACACCCTTCTATGTCTAATTTATTCCGAACTCGGAAAAATTTTAGTTGAAGCAACTCAGCAACACACTACAACCATATGTCTATTAATTTTTTAAAATCTGTATGCAACTCACAATACATGTTGCATATCATGAATTAAGATATAACATACTTGTGCTTCTAGAGGCCTACAAATCCAAACTTATCAGTAAAGATGACAAAATCAGGATTTGGAAGTCCAAAATAGAGGATGCTTTTGATATGCTAGTCTCCTCTTATAACGCTCAAATAGACTTGGTTAACTTGTTCATCTGATGATATAAGAGAATTAAGTAATTAATTAGATTAAATTTGAAAGCCATCAGACCGTAAAGATTTGATCAAACACTAGAGAAAATTAAGGTCAATTGTACAGTAGATCAATTCATAATCCTACAAAAACAAACAACTTCAAACACCAACAACCTTCCAACTTGTATAGTGTGGGTACCAACTCTTTTAGTCTACATTGATATTTGTGTTGATCTCATTAACTCCCCAAGTAATGGAAACACTGAATTTCAGAGGAACAATTCTACCCACTCTTAGGGGGTGTTTGGCAATGGCGGAAAACGGATTTTAAGTGCTGATTGTTAAGTGCAGAAAGATGAAGGATGATAATCTTTAAGAGTTTAGGAAAAAAAAATGTTTGGTTCAATGAAAAATATTAAGCAGTATTTTAAATAAGTGTGTTTGGTTAACCAGTTGACTTATGTGATTATTGGAAGGGTATTTTGGTCCATTTTATAAGTTCTGAATTTTATTTTGATGTTTGGTTTAAATAGGAAAAACATATTTTTTATAGATATTAAAGATTATTCTTTCTTAACATGTTAAAAAAATCAGTACCACAATTTCCTTTGAAGAGCCAAAACAATATAGTGTCTGGATACCCACATGTTTAATCCGTTGAAAACTCTTATATTTATATATTTTCACCTATCCCATAGAATTGCAAAGACTCTATTAGAGTTAAATATGTCGAGGACTCTGATAATTATAAACTTTCATCTATGTCATAAGATTGCAAAGACTCGTATAAACTGCAAAAACAACCAAATGCCATTGTTGAAAAAAAGGGAGAGCAAAAAAATGAATGCCCCCTCTTGTAAGAGGTTGACTGTTGCATAACTATTACAAATATGCACCCATTAACCTAGTTCCTCTAAAGCATAAGAGGCAAACATAGGTTTATGCAACTATTGTAATCACTTGATAGCTATGAATACAAGCAAAAAAAAAAAAATCAAACACCAAAAACATACAACAGAGACATGCGCAACATCCGAAGATCATTATTCATGTTCGTCGTTGACCTGCATTGGCCTCCTCTACCCTATTTCAGGCTGGGTATTAGTTATCCACAAGCTCGTGCGTCCTACGCATTAAGTCCACCCACATGAAATAATGTGGATGGTCCTGCAATAATGCAAGCAAAACAAATTAATAAGCATTGAAAACAAATACATCCATACACACAATACAACACCAACCCCTAACCACCACACTCTTCAGATTTTGAAAGACATAAACACCTGAAGCTGACCAAACATCACCTAAAATAAACAATGCAAGGAAAGGCACATTGAAATAAATAACCCCCACCCTCACTACTTCAAAATAGGCAATGAATCAAAAGAGGAGGAAGAGTGGATGAATGTTATAACATTGTCTAATAAATTTTTATCTATCAACATATACACACAATAGAAAGATCACATGATCCACCTATCTCATTCGATTGCAAAACTGCTAAAACAGAGCTCAAGCCCTTAATGGTTGTGCTATCTGTTGGAGTGACAAAAAGGCATCTCTACTTAAAAGTTGGGGGACCATTTGACTGATTGAGTTGCATCAACTAAAAAAGAATGAAACTCAAGAACCAATCCAATACAAACCATCACATGAACACAAACACAATGAAGGACCATAATTTATAAACCCATATAGGGACATCGTAATGTCTATGTGCACCATGATTCAATCACATAGTTATTCAATCATGGTGATGACTGAACAAGGAATTTAAATACTGGGCTACTGATGGGAGAGTGAACAAGTCAAACAAAACCAAGCATCTATTATTTACCTAAATGGATCGGCATGCGCAGCAATCCACGGCCCAACGACCGTCGCTCTAAAAGAGTCTGCGATATGCCAATGCGCATCGGATCTCCGCACCTCCCCACCGATCCCACCACCGCCACCCATTGATCTGCTACACTCCACGAGGTTCGACTGCTTGGCGAGCCAATACAATGCCCACAACCCATCATCAAAAGCCGTCGGGTACTTGTTCTCGGGCGCCAACCTGTACCCAACCGCGATGAAATCGTTGGCCACCGAATCGCCGGACCCCGAAACAAAACCCCCGCCGTGGAACTGGAGGATCACCGGGAGCCTCCGGCCAGTCTGTTCCGCCGTCGGCAGATACCCCCTGTACTCCCCGCCGTTCAAGCTGTGCCGTCTCATCCGATCTGAAGCAACAGTCAACGAGGGACGGTTAGGATCGACGGATCGGTGTTGATGTGCATTGGGAGGGGTGTCGGAGGGGGGAGAGGGAGGAGTTGGGGAGGAAGATGCGGAGGGAAAGGGAGGTGAGGGGGTCGATGTGGATGTCTTTGGTGGCGACGCCATCGGAGAAGGAAGGGTTGGCGGCAGCGAGGGTCTCCTCGTCGGGGCGGGAGGTGACGGCGAAGGGACGGCCTTGGTTGGTCTTGGAGGGGTGTTTGGGGACAGAAGGGTTGTTCTGGGCGTCGATGGCGAGTGTCCAAGCTCCACCACTGAAGATGCGACGAGGTGGGGCTGGCGAAAATGGGAGATGATGATCGGGGTGGCTAGGGTTTCACAGAGGCGCTCATTTTGCTTCGCAGGAGAGAGAGAGTGTGTGTAAAGTTGGTTTATATGTGTTGGGTATTATTTGAATTGTGTGAGGGCAATGTTGAGATTTCACCTATAAGTCCTGTGTTTTACGTTTAAAAAGTGACCTCGCCCCCACTTAAATTTTACCTCGTTTTTTTACTTAAAGAGGTTTTTTAATCCCTGAATTTCGGAGCCAACCAAACATTAGGGAAAACGTGCTTATTTACTGGATTAAACATAATAAGTGCTGAAAACGTGGCAACCCAAACACCCCCTTATTGACTTGTTTTATGGTTTGATGTGCTCTAATATTCATTCTCTGGGTCAACTCTAAAGTAGACACTGAAGATATATACATCCAAATTATATGTTTTAACATTTTATGACTTCTATTACTCATAAACAGAGGAAATGAAATGACCTGCTAATTAGAAAGTAGGTTATACACATTCATAAATTACAACTAATACGGATACAAAACCTCAAAAAGAAAATTTTAAACCTACTGAAGATTTGGAAACACTGGTGAGTTGGAATTCAGGAAAAAAAATCATGGAAACTAGTTTATTTGGTAAGTAAAACAGACGACTCACATTCTTAAAAAAGATATGCCTAATCCACTAAAAAAAATGTGCCTAAAATCCACACGTGTGTAATTGTAGTCAGTCTTCATATTTGAAAGGCCATTGGTGGTTAGGGCATCATCTATTTCAAAAGTTCCAGCAGAAGTCTATTTCAAAAGTTCCACTTTATCTAATCTTGCTGATGTAATTGCGAAGAAATATGAGGGATTTTTATATATATAATTAATTGTTAAGGACTTCATATAGTAATAAATAGACGTTGATATTTTCTAATATAAACATAGCTTTCAGTATTATACCATGATTTAGATCTCCTCAACAACATAACAGAAGAGGGAAGTAATTAAGACAAACAATTATCTCCCTGGGTTGTGGTTACTTATTCCTTGCATAATTAATTATGGAAAACATTTCAACAGTGAAGACGTTGTCATGAATTGTTCCATCTATGTGTCTTGATCTGTTGTTCATTGAATCATCACATACAGATTAAATAATTGTGATCCTGTCAAGAATTATGTTGTAATGAAGATTTGATGAGTTACTAATGTAAAACGTAAGATTTGAATATGATTCTCATAGAAGTAAAACATCTAGAACTTATGCTCATCATAAATAAAACAATCTAGTGCATATTGCATGGTTTCTCCAATAGTATTGCTGTATTGCTGGATACTGCAGCATGTAAAATAAAAATAAAAAGTGCATCAAAAGAAAAGCCATTAATTTCTACCTCATAAAACAGAATTACTTTACTAGTATTTGTAATGCTAAACGAATGCATCGAATCAGATACTGATACACGGACAAGTAACAGAAGTTTAAAAGGTTGGACATGAATAAGGCGTGCAACAGCTCAAACTGAACGGGAGTAAAACACTAAGCATGTTTGGGTAGTGATATAAACTATTTCAGTATAGATAAATATTTTGGTATACATAATTATAACAGTGAAATAAGTTATTTTATGTTGGTTGTGTTTTTAGTTCTTCTTGTTAGGAAACATAATAATCAAGTTTTCATTGTTTGATTGACCTAGAATGAGTTATAGATAAACTATGAATAAAATGTGAATAAGAATTTATAAAAGATAAAAATTGATTCGATATATTTGTATAGCGCCCTAATTTGTAAATGTGAGACTTGTAATTTGACATGTGGATCACTGTTATAATAATAGAATAAATTGTGTGAAAAAGCCCAATACCAGCTTATTCTTAACTAATATGACAAATCTATACTCCTCTATTCAACGTACCCAAACACATGCTTTGGATTTATACAATCATATTCAATTCTTAACTAGTATTCTTAAGTGAGTGATAGAATTATTATAATATTTAAAAGACCATTCAAAGATAAACGTGCAGTCAATAAATCAAATCCACAAATAAATAAATAAATAATGTACTCCATGTATGATGAATCATAAACGAAAAGTTCGATTTCATAAAATGTAAAATGTATCTGAATGTAAAAGAATGAATCTGAATTTAAGTATGTAGATTTAATAGAATGTGAAATGTATATGAATGTGTGAGATTGTATCTAAATTTCATAAATTGTATAATGTATCTGAATGTTTAACAATGTAGTGGGGTTCACTTCTGGGAGGTAAAACAACAATCTTATATCATTACATGGTTAAAATTCAAATGTATCTTAATTTGACAAATAATGTATTAATTTTTTAGAAAATGTAACTGGATTACTAGGAAAAGATATAAAAATAAAAATAAGACCAACAACCAAATAAATGAAGCAGACGACATAACTTAGAATTATATAACAAAATAGTCATTCATTAAATAACATTACAGAAAATCACAAAAACATGTGTAAAAAAACTCACATAAACTTGTTACTCCCCGGAGCGGCCGTCCGCGGGACCGTACCAATCATAAGATATCAGGAGTCATACACGAGAGGCCAATAATGACTCCAAATAAAATGCAATCATAAAAGACAAGGATCAAATAAAATAGCAATGCTACAGGGAAGTGATAGCCAATAAAAAAAAATGATGCGGAAGTATAATATACCAATATGTCTGTAAATTAAAAACATTATTACAGACCCGAATACACGATCACTGTCCTATGAGAGTCCAAGTTTAGTCCAAATAAAATCATATGTGCAACACGCACGATTACTAGTACATACACAATTGCTGACAGCCTCGCACTCGCCAACCAAAAAGTGGGACGCTCCATGCACGAACCACGCCAGAGAGATGCTCTAGCTCCACGCTAACCCAGTCCCTGGTGGATAACAAAACATCAGGGGTGAGCTACAAGCTCAATAAGTGGCAAAAATCCAAGCTCTATAATAATCATATGATATTAGTTCATTTTTCTTTTCAAGGAAAAGGAATATGGGATGAAACCCAACATATATAAATATCACATGAAAACGTGACCTGATCACCTCACCCTAACCCTCGACTCATAGGGGGATCTTTTAGAACTCTTGGAGAGGAACCAAATGGTTAACCATAATGCATATCATTACTGAATAACACATTACTATAAATCTAATCGCATCAAGGTGCACTATGTTATGATGCCTCACATCCTCTAGTAGATGTGTTATACTTTGAGCATTCTCAATTAATACAAATGTCACGTGATGACGTGACCCCAATTCACCTGCACCCTCACCCTCACCCTCAACCTTAGGGGTGACATGAGACTATTGGAAATAGAAAACAACCTGCTAACTCCCCTAACCTTCCGGTATCCCTCTTCCAAGCAGTCATTTATGGTAGGTCCGATGCCAAAACGGTATCAAAATACACATTGGGCATCCTACGTTCTTGAGGCACAATTCAGGATAGCTCCAACACCGGGTAGCTTCAACGTGGATACGAGGTAGGGGAGAAGCATTCCACGCTCGCAATACGATCCTCAATGATCAACTATAATCATCTAACAATTAACAATGCTAATGAATTCTCTTGAATTGTCATACAGATGCATCACTCGGACGCGAGGAAAAACAGTTAAGCTCTCGCACTTAACAATGAGAAGGCATGACCCTAAAGACGGGTCATCTACACGTCTATTACAGATAGGCCAAGCATACTGTCATAGCTATCTTCTAACGAACACCGATATAATAAAAGAATTATCCCGAATTTCCATATGAGAACCTCGCATGAATGTAGGACAGATAAACTACTACAAATCCATCATACTCAATAATATTACATAAATAAAATGTAACATGAGGAATTCTATCTCATAAGAGGTACATGAACCATATAAAAACATAACAAGCAACATAAGATAACACATGTGCACCCTAATAAATGATTTCAACGAAGAAGAATTTCATTACAAATCTCTTCATATTATCTCCTTTCAAGTATAAAATCCTCTTTCAATTGGAATATATCAAGTCCTAGATAGGACATAAGTGGCTCATATAGCCATGCATGTAGTGGGAGACCTTGAATAAAACAAAAACACATCAAGTACCCAACTCCCTAAAATGACTCAACTGTTATAACTCCAACCTGCACTCCAATACTATGTGTTCAAGCAATAACAAAAACACATCAAGTACTCAACTCCCTAAAATGGCTCAATTGATATTCACTCAACCTGCATTCCAATACTATATGTGTTCAAGCAACAGGAAAGTCATTCAACATAGAACTTTCCAACAAGTGAACAATTGATATCACATTAAAAGTTTGCACCACAATATTAGGTAATATGTACATGTTAACATGCTTTTGGAGTATATAGAGATCAACAGTAAATAACATGCATATTACTACATAAGTGTGATGGCCAAACCATTAAATATATGGACAATTATTACAAGAGAAGTATATGGACCACACCACATATACAAATAACCTATGAACAAATAATGCATATACTCACTTTATACAATTCAACCCAGGCCTACTAGTAAGCTAGCATAAATGTCATAACATGGCTAAATATGAAACAATCATACTAAGCATTTACCAATATGAATGCAACACTATAAAAGACTACATATGGCATGCCATACTCTATAGTTCATGATATATAAGATACCACCTAATGCTAACAAGTATGGATCTAATATATCAATACAATCTACCAGTCATGATTGAATATAACTAGGGTGCCCCACGGTTACGCGATGCACGATTATGTGCATCTAGTGCTTCCCGAAAGGGTGGATCAAACCACTCATTGATACTTGGATCACTGCTCGTCCGGTCTATGAGATCTGCAAGACAACCAATGATGCTCAATTAAATATAAAGCATCTTGACAGATATACAAGCCTTTTTCATGAAGACAACAACTCATAATATTGCCCACACTATGCATAATAACTCTTTGACCCATAATTATGCAAGACTAGTCCATCTACTGCAACCATCCCTAAACATTGGTCTCCACGGTACAAAATACATATTCAAAAATTCTGAAATAAATTACACACATTCTATGACATGTTGGAGCATTTGTTGGTGAGTGGCTATTGTTAAGTATTTGGTGTGTGTTGTTGCTCTTTTGAGTGGGTTTGTGTGATTGATATGTGTTGTCGGGTGGTAGTTCAGGAGGGTGGTTGAGGAGCACCTCGACAGTGAATGAAGAAGGAGAAAAGCAGTGAAATAGAGGGAAAGAAAGAAAAGAAAAAGGAAAAGAGTGAGTGAGAAAGGGAAAGAGTTTGTGTGTTTGAGCTTGGCTTCCCTCTTCTCCACCCTCTCAAGGTATTCCCTTCCCTCTTTGTGAGTGTGTTTGTGCCAATGTGGATATGTGTGGGTTCTGTTGGAGGAGCATTGTTATGTGTAATTGCTATTGCATGAAGTGTTTGTGTTTATGTATGAATGGTGGTGGCTTTGTGTTATAAATAAGGTAGATTTCTTTATCCTTAAGATCCTTGTGAATCTAGTACCTAGAGGCATATTCTCAGGCTTATGTCTCATGTTATATGAGCATCTATATGGCTAGATGTTATATATGAAATTTGGTGTCATTATGATATCTGTGTAGTAAATTAGAACCTATTTTGCATGGACTGCCCAGATTCGCATATAAATTGACCAGTTTCTAAAAATAATTTATTTTGGATATTTAGAGATTTAATCAAGTTATTATATCTTCACAGAATCGAGCATACACACAAACACATCATCTTCACTTCCTTCACACCTTCCTTTGCCGACCCAACACACAAAGAGGGAACGATGAGAGAGCTTGAAAGAGAGAGAGAGAGAGAGAGAGAGAAAGAGAGAACAAAACACTATCACCTTCTCTACTACCCTTCTTTCCTTTCCTTTCCCTTCACATCTCCTTCACCTCCTCTATTGGTCGTAGCACAAAGAGGGGACAAATATGAGAGTGGGTGAATAAAAAATATTAAACCTAGATACCAATCGGAACTGCATAATTTTTAAAACGATATCAGAATACGATAAACATTTCTAGGTAGGCCAATGCCAGTACTAGGAGAACAATTATGCAATCAGATTTTTGATCTGAGCACCCTAACTTTTTAAAATAAATAAAAAATAATATTTGACCTTTAAAAAGTGACACAGTCTTAACAAAACTAATGCAACTTGTTTGTCAGGTATATTTAAAATGTTTCTGAATTTTTTTTTAAAAGATGGAGGTGAAGGTTCGAGGACGTGGAGGCCGGAGGAGATCCAGAAAAGTAGTTGACTCACCTTTCATATGATAGAGCGTGATAAGAGGAATTCAAGAGTGGTGACGCCGAAGGATGTCCAGAATAAATTTTTGAAGGGACGGATGATTTAAGAGGGCATAAAAGAAATTTCACATATGCCAAGTCATGTGGCTAATCTTTGGGCTTAAAAATCATTTCCAAAAAAAAATACTATAGAGGGGGTGATTAAATATAGTTAAAAAAATACTACAGAGGGGGTGATTAAATATAGTTGATCGTTGGAATGTTGTTAAAATAACAAAAAACATAGTTTGAAAAGTCACAGTAATATTTATCATAGATAATTACATAAAAAGACTATTTCTCTTCTTTTTAGATAGTGTTTGATTGCTCGATTTTACAGTTTTTGCAATTGCAGAAAATTGGTTATGCAATCGTGCAACCAAACAATTTTACGATCGCAGTTTGTTGCAAACAGATTTTAAACAAATAGTGTTCGAAAGTTGTGATTTGAAAAAACTAAGGGGAGGCAGGCAGCTTCCGACAGAATCAGTTTTAAACCCAACAATTGTATAAAATCAATTTTTTAATGGCATTACCAAACCCAACCTTAGTTGAAAAGGTTGCGACAAGCCTCCATTACATACCTTGGACTTACAACTACTAATATTTGGAAAACAATGTCAGATATGGACATAAACTGGAAGTCCAGAAGAACCAGCCAAAGCGTTGCACACTGTCTTTTTTTTCCATTATTACTGTCATCATGATTTGAATGTTTCTTAAATTGGTAAGCATCCCTCTACCACCGGCGTCAGACATCTGGGACATTTTTTCAGTTATCTTTTTTGTTATTTTTTTGTTAAATAACATAAAATAATATTTTTGTTGTTTGGTTCATAATGAATATACTAAAGATAGTTGTTGGATAATGGTTTAATAAATTTTTAAATGATAATCTTACTCTCATATCTTTTGGAATATTTGTGAAAGTTGTGACATATTTTGGATATTATTAATTGACATAGATAGAATATTTCTACGGCTTCTTAGTTAATTATTATGAGATGCATAGCTAACTATCGTTTTATTATGGAAAGAGTATTGCCACACGTTATTGGAGACAGTCTCATGAACAATTCAAATATTAATAATCATCCACGGAGGTATCACTACTATTACAATTTTTGATATCCATCTAATTAGATTTTGACATTGTCCTAACACAGTGAATATGTCTTGTTAGTATTTTTTTATATTTTTCATCAAGTAGGTCCACACAATACATTATGAAGACATATATTTTTTCATAAAAACACAATGAGATGTAATATTTTTTTAAGAATCAAAATATACACGTATACACGTGGAACCATCCTTAATATTATTTTTAATAAAACAAATAACTTTTGAGCTACCCGGGCTTATTGGGCATTATTTTGCATGTAATGCATGTGCTATACAAACGAGAAAAAGGTATATGGTTCATGTTGATCTTTTGCATTGATAATCTACATAATAAACTCAAGAACTTTATGACGACCACAATTACTGATTGATTTTGACATAGGAAAAAAAGGATTAGGAGAAACTAAACACTAAAACTGATGATACAGGTCATATTGAACACACGTTGCACACGCAGTGATCACATCTCATGTTTCCTTGCCATTTTTTTAAATACCAATTAAAGCACCAATTTTTTGCTTCTTCAAACTGTATATCATCACAGAGCAACTACAATCGAAATATTGCAATCTCCTTCCTGCATAAAATATCCTTCACAATTATGAAAGCCCTTTTTTTACCAAGTTTGTACGACTTAAAAACCAACAAATAAACGTTTATTGCCAGTTTGTAAGAAGTTGTCAGGACTGCAAAACCGCGTTGTAAAAAAAGCTGGTCATTTAAAACCCATTGGTGAGGTCAGTCTGTGTGGACGTTTAATTCAATTTCAGTTTCTCTTATAATACAAAACCGTCCACTTATATGAAAACAAGACCTACACAACAAGAAAAAGACACCCCAGCTGTAAGTAACCATCCACAATGACATTTTTCATTGGTGCCAAAATAAGGCATCCAAGAGACACGTTTTCTTTCTTTCTTAAACAAAAAATACATCTTTTGTGGGGGGGGGGGATAAAAAAATACGTACTGAAAATGTTTTTGGAGAAAAGTTTTTTTTTTTTCCCTCTCTTTATAATCTAAAGTTCCTACCATGGTTTAAAAAAAGACTTCATTACTGGATTTATTTTTAGTTTAAATTTGTAAAATATTTCAGAAGAACATAACATGTAGAATGGGATTGCATTTTAATAAACTGGCTACGGTGCATGGTAAATGATATGGAACAATATATAAACAAATTATTCTAACAGAACATGTTGCAGTAATTATATTCCATCTGTTGCATTTTTTAGAACTGCTAATTGAAATGAACTCTGATGATCACTTTTCATTCTAGCTAGTTAAATCTTTTACTCATCACATCATCCTTGTAGATATATTGATTATAATATATTGAAGAAGTAAATTTTAAAAGGAACAGCTTTGCCCCTTGAAAAAATAAACATGACAATCATAATAATTAAAATTTTTAAAAATTATGTTATTTTGAACATCAATCCAAGCTACCATATAAATTTTGATTTTATATGAGGAACCCGCGTAACCTGTGCTGGCATGATAAAAAGATTTCTTCCCATTTTACAGGATTTGACTGGGAAAGAGTCAAAATACCAGATGGGTCAGTCCATGAATAAAAAAAATTAAAAAAAACAGAGACCTATTCACCACACAATCCAAATTATTGCCTCACGTACTTCATCATGTGATACGAGTAGTCTTAAATAAATGGAGTATCATATATCTCACTATCATCCTCCATTTATTGCAATAAAATATGTGTATACTTGAAGTTTTTTTAAAATTTTTAATTAACGATATCATTCAATTGATTAAAATATATATTTTATATTATTATAAATGCATATCCTATTAGATTATGTATATGATTTTAAAAAAATGAAAATGTGGACAGACAACATTCTATAAAATGAATTGAGTATACCATTTTTCATAATAATTTATCATTATTACACTCAACTTATTTGACAATCCCTTTTATAGCCTCATATTTAGCCCCCCCCCCCCCCCCCCTAACATTGCTATCTTAATAGCCATTTGCATTCACTGTAACAACGTATATATTTAATTAAAAAATAAATTAGACATTCTATAATAGTGTTCATGCAATTCATCAAAAAATATATTTTATTTTTTATGATAACGCATTTACCATTAGATGATGCATATTATTCAATTTTTTTTTTGTGGACATATTATTCAATGCTGTAAAATGCGTTAGGCGTTAATCGGGCAGTTGATGAGGAATTAGGGATCAATCAGCTAGGCAAGGATTAATTATCACTTTTTATAATAATAAATATAAAACATATACATGTACATATTATATACATAATAATTTTATACTACAAAATAATAACAAAGTAACATTAAAATAAAATTAATAATATAAGTATAAAGAAATGTCATAAAAAAATTAATTAATAGATATATAATATGTAAAATAACTTAATAGCTTATTAGTCAATTATGAATTAATAAGAAAAATGATCATACGCTAAACGTTGCGTGCTGAACCCACCTAAGCCTAGGCAGGCAATTAATTAAAACCTAGAAGGAATTTTAGAACATAGATACTATTTTTTTTAAAATAAGAAATGTATTTTGGGAATAAGGGTCGGGCTGAACAACATTTTCCAATTTAATAAGTCTCCATGTGATTGTTTGAGAGTATCTAATAAACATTCCTGAATGAACCTTCTATTCCCTCTTCCCCTTTTTCCCAATAATGCAACGAAAAACTAACACAAAGATCCAACAAGCATTGAGATCTCATAAATTTTTTGAATCTACAAGAAATCATTGAATCCACAAGGAATAAAACTCAAAACAGAGGAAATTCGAAATATTATTGATAAAAGCTTTTAACCCTAGATTACAAATCTGTTGTTTATACTAATAATATAAAATTAAAAATAATTACTAAAAATAGTAAAATTTGAAAACTAATTTTTCCGATTATATGAGATCTTAAATGATCATAGGAATTGATAAAATATCAATTTAGATATGTTATGATTGAGATATCACATATTTAAAAATTATTAAAAATAAAAAAATCGCTAATTTTAAGGCATATATGAATGAATTTAAAAAAAATAAGAATTTTTAGTATAACAACTAATCGAGAAGATCTACTCGAAATATTTCACCATATCAAATTTTGTGCGATTCCGAGATCTTTACAATTGATTTGAATTTCTTTACAATTGATTTGAATTTATTCCGAGATCTTTATAATCAGTCCTACATCACCCACCAACCTTCTCTTCGGTGAATAACAACATCAGCGTCGATTCATACACGTCGTCACATCATCCATTCTCCACCACTGATTCCATGCAGTTTTAATCAAACCTTAACATCAGCGTAAGTTATCAAATCCTATTATCCTACGAAGTCCAAGTCAACCAATCACAAAAGAAAACCCACCTCCCTCAGATGATCCCTCGAAAATCTCAAACCCCTCTCTATAAATACCACCTCCCCCTCATCAGAACTAAAAAAAAAAAAAAACAAAAAGAAATGAATATCAAAGCCCTCAAAAACGTCTTCACTTCCTCTCATCACAGCCGTTCATCTACCCCGATGAGCTCCCCCAAACACAGCGGCAGCAGCCATCACAGCCGTCCATCGACGCCGATTGGCTCACCCCTCCGCACCTTCTCGTCTGCGTTGATGGAGGACAACATCTCATCAGCCGAGTCCATCATCAACAAGTGGGACGTCGATTCCCCCTCCGTCTCCTACACTAAGGTCACCTCCCTCTTCTACCAGGACGACGACCGCTCCGAGGCCCTCCGCTTCATCAACACCGTCAAAGACCTCCAGCGTTCCATGCACTTCTTCATCTCCGACCGTTCGTCCCCCGACTCGCATTCCCTTATCGTCACCGCGCAGAAGCTCATGGAGTCCGCCATGAAGAGGTTGCAGAAGGAGTTCCATCAGATCCTCTCCGTTAATCGAGACCGCCTCGACCCCGAATCGGTCTCCGCGAGGTCCTCTCTCACCTCCTTCTCCTCCCTCGACGATCTACAGTCGGATTTCGGGGACGAGATTGAGGGGTCTGACGACGAGATCAGGCCGGGTGGCGATTCGATGACGGAGTCGCCGGTTCCGATCCAGGCCGAGTCGGATTTGAGGTCCATCGCCAAGTGCATGATCTCCGCCGGTTACGGCAAGGAGTGCACGAAGATCTACCGGATCCTCCGCCGCTCGATCGTGGACGAGTCGCTTTACCGGCTCGGGATCGAGCGGCTGACGGCGTCGCAGGTTCACAAGATGGACTGTGACCTCCTCGAGATCCGCGTCCGGTCGTGGATTCCCGCCTCGAAGACCGCGCTCCGGACGCTCTTCCGCGCCGAGCGCATCCTCTGCGACCGCGTCTTCGCTGACGCGCCGGAGTCGGTTCGCGAGTCCTGCTTCGCCGCGGTCTCCGGGGAGCCGGCGACCGCGATGTTCTCCTTCGCCGAGTCGGTCGCCACTTCGAAATTCAAGAAGTCGCCGGAGAAGATGTTCCGGTTCCTCGACATGTACGAGTCGATCTCCGATCACTGGGAGGACATCCAGTCCACGTTCTCCTACGAATCGTCCTCCGCCGTTCGATCTCAAGCCACGTCCGCACTCCTGAAACTCGCCGAGGCGATCCGGTCCTCGCTCTCCGAGCTGGAATCGGCGATCCAGAAGGACACGTCGAAGTCGACGGTCCCGGGGGGAGGACTCCACCCACTGACGAGCTACGTGATGAACTACCTAGCGTTCCTCGCCGATTACTCGCGGAGCCTCGGGGACATACTCGCCGACTACCCGATCCAGGTGCGTGCCCCACTCCCGGAGTCCGTGTTGCATTCCGCCACGTCTTCGCCAACCAACGGCTGCGATGAGAACCTCTCGATGAGGGTGGCGTGGATAATACTAGTCTTGCTGTGCAAGCTAGACGGGAAGGCCGTGATATACAAGGACGTCGCGCTGTCGTACGTGTTCCTCGCGAACAACCTCAACTACGTCGTGGGGAAGGTGAAGGGCACGAATCTGAAGGAGATGTTGGGGAACGAGTGGGTCACTAATCACGAGGGGAAGGTGAGGCAGTACGCGGCCAACTACGAGAGGGTGGGGTGGAGCAAGGTGGTGTCGTCGATGCCCACGCCGTTGGATGGTGGGGATCGGACGGTCGAGGAGGTCGGGAAGGTGTTCAGGAGGTTCAACGAGGCGTTCGAGGAGGCGTACATGATGCATGCCACGTGGGTGATCCCAGACGGTCGGATGAGGGACGAGATCAAGGTGTCGATATCTCGAAAGGTAGTGCCGATGTATCGGAAGTGGTACGAGGCGTATCGGGGGAGGGTTGCAGGGGTCGTAAGGTTCGCTCCGGAGGACCTAGGGAACCGTCTGTCGGACCTGTTTTACGGGACCGACTTTTCGGGTTCGGGTTCTGTGTCCGTTTCTGGCCACTTGAAAGGCTCCAGGTCGTCTAGGTGACCTTTACAAATTACAAGGAGTGTAAAAAAACCGAAAACCCAAAAACAAATTTGAATGTGCATTCAATTTAAACGTTATGATTTTGTGGGTCAATAGGAACTTTTTGTCGACGCAATTTGTGGTGCGTTTCGATGAGACAGTGTGCCCGCGTGAATTGTTGATGGAGCGTACGATGTGTAATGACGTACGATGTGTAATGACTGACTTTGGGACTATCTTTGGTGGACTCTCCGGGAAACCAGAAGCGGAATCCCACGGTATTCATACTTCATTTGTCCGAATTTGATCCATCACATTTAAGCTCTGTTTGAAAACACATATTGAAAAGTAGATTTTGAAATAAAGCTATTTTTTAAGATGATTTTAAACCTTAACTTTTTTTTTTATGTTCTTTTTTTTATTCAGAAATCAATATTTGGAAGAAGTTTAATGTTTGGTAGAAAAAATTGTTTTTCAATTCAAAAAATCGATTCCGACAAAAAATAGTTGTTTTTGAGATTTTAAAAACACGGATTTCGAAAGAGAAATTAAAAGGAATCCAGTTTTTGATTCCGCCAGAATACAACCTGTTTAGCTGCACGATTTTGAAATTTTAACTTTTCAAAGAGTGGAATCCGTCCAAACCTTGATACCAAACAGAGCCTTAGTCAGTAATAACTAAAATTTTAATTATTGAAAGTAAAAAAATTATCCAAAAATTGGTTTGCATGGACTGATCTGATATGTTCTGATGTTTTTTTTTTTTTTCTTATTGGAGTGTCTTGTTCAAATTAAAGGTGACGTCTTTTGCTTTTGGCCTACCTGATTCGCGGACCCATTCTCCTCCTTTCTCGGTTAAAAAGTTGTCTTTAATAATTTTGGATGATGACTGCTTGGTCTAGGTGGATTATAATAACCCACTTTGATGAGGGCATTGGGAATGTGTGGTCAACATTGTGACTGGACTGATGAACTGCATATTTTATTGAGATAATTGCAACAATCCAAATCAATTGAATCTACAAACAATATATAGTGCTTTTTATTGATGTTGAATATAGAGGTGAGTTTTATTGATGTTTAATATATAGTGTCATAGTGAAAAAACAGTGTTAGGACACAATGTAATTGATGTTGAAAAACTGTGTCATTGATATTGAATATATAGCGTGATGTGAAATTTTTATGCCAACTATTGTCATACAATGTTATGATCTATAATGTAAAACCCGGTTTCCTATCTAACATGTTCAATGCCACAATGAAGAAACAAGTTGCTATGCAGTTCACTTCAATGTACCATTATCTGCCTTTAATTTCTGAGATGGACATTTAAGAATTTCATATGCCAAGTTGAACTCTTCAATGCCTTATTTCAATAAAAAGAATTTGCTATTATATCCAAGTTGTAGTTCTGACTACAAGGGTGCACCTACTTGAAAAGAAGGAAACTATGTATATATATTGTAGGGCACAAAAATAAGGCTCATTCGTCAAGTTTCACGTAGCGGCAGTGTCGGTGTCGTCGGGAAGGCCTCCGAATGGCCGCGTTGTGTTGTCGGTGCTTTCGGAAAGGGTCCCGGCGGTGCGCGGGTGCGCATGCGTGTGTGGGGGTTCTTCAGGGATTCGGATCGGATGCGTGCCCTGGCGGGCTCGGTCGGATCGTCTTCTCGGAAGGGTGAGGGGTGTCGTTCCTGGTTGAGGCGCCCGATAGCGGCTCAAGAGGATTCAGGGGTTTGTGTGATCGCCACCTGCTTTTTCTAAAAAGCAGGAAAAGGGGTGGGGTTGGATTTGATCGCCTACGTGAGGAGTTTGTGGGGTCTCCGCTCTGAGACACGGATATATCGTACACAGAGGTGAAAAACAGGTAATCCTATTCTGCTTCCGTGGCTTGACTAAATGAGTCTTGGGACATAAGGGGTGTAAGTGGGATGTGTATATGGGGGGGGGGAGGGGGGCGGCTAGTAGGTTTGAGCCGTCTGGTCAGGGGCGGCTAGCAGGGTTTAGCCGTCCGGGGCTTGGTCTAGTTTGGGCAGGACTTCGGTAGGAAATGAGTTTGGTTTTGGACATGGGCTAAGCTAGGTTTAGCCCGGGTTTCTGGAGGGTGGGATGAGAGGGTATTTTATGTAGGGAAATGGGTATTTCTCTCACAAAAGGGGCTCTCTCTCTCTCTCTTGGGATTTCTAGTGGGGAAAGGGAATGTGGATTGTGGGATGTTGGTGTTGAATGGTTGTTTTGAATTGGTGATGTTGTGTTTTTAAAGGCTTGAGACCTACTCTATTTATAGTAAAAGAGAGGCAGGGGAATGTCCAGGGGGTAATAGAGTGGGTTGGCTTCGATTAGACCCCTCATTAATTCTCTGGTTCTTCTGTCAGAGACCAGGTGAAGGGCGGCTAGTGCTAACTAGCCGCCCAGGATGGGGCGGCTACTTCCTGGTAGCCGCCCCTATCATAACCTGTCAAACGTCCCATCTCTGACAGGCGGTGGCTTGGGTCGGTTACTTGGGTTGATCCGGTCAAGGTTGGGCGGCTAAAGGTCATGACCCGCCGCAATGATCAGCATTTAATATTGCATTATGTCCCATCCAGGGGACTGGTCCAAAGTCGCAGGGGGGCGGCTAGTTAGGTCTAGCCACCCCTTGCCAGATACTTAGGGTTTTTTGGGTTTTTCCTAGGTGGGGTTCTGGTTTGGGCCACGGTCTGGTTTAGGGTAGGGTTTTTAGGGTTAGGGTTTTAGGTCAGGGCTTGGGGCTAGGTTTAGGGTTTAGGCTTAGGTCCGAGGCTAGGGTTAGGATTTAGCCTTAGGTCCGGGGCTAGGGTTAGGGTTTAGGTTTAGGTCTGGGGCTAGGTTTAGGGTTTTAGGTTTAGGTCCGGGGCTAGGGCTAGGGTTAGGGTTTCTGGTTTAGGTCCGGGGCTAGGGTTAGGGTTTCCGGTTAAGGTCAGGGTTAGGGTTTCCGGTTTCCTGAACTTTTTTTTCTCCACTAGATGTCCAAATGTGGGATATTTCCGTGTGTTACTTGAAGTATTTTCTGTCTCTCTGGACGGTCAAAATTTGGGTATCTACAATTGTCCCTCATCGGACAGGGTCTTTGTGCGAAGCAAGAAAGACTTCGAACGATGATAAGGAAAGAGACCCCTATTTTGACTGTCAGAGGCTAGGTGTTGACTTAGAATTTTTAGCCAAAAGGATGATCCAGGAGGAGGGCGGGGAAAAGTAAATGGTGAGTGATCCAACCCGCGGTCGGGTTTCTTAGCTATCGTGCGCGGAGCAGCCCAGCGTCAGTTTCCTCGTGCCTACCGTTCCCGTGCTTGGGAAAACTCAGCAAGGAGGGGATATCGCCGACAGAAAGCAAGTAAAAGTTTGATTTGGTGAATTGGATCATCCGAAGGATAAGAACTCTGGAAAAGAACCAGAACTGAAGAAATTCGAATTCGAACGGTACTGAAAGTGTGGCAAAACTTCAGGAAAGTCGTGTTTGATCAAATATTGTGTGGAAATAAGCCAATACATTGCTGTTTGGTATGGAAAACCTTGAAATTTAGGGCTGAAAAGAGATTGGAAATGGGTTTTAAGTGAAAGTGGATAACTGGGAGGGGCGGCTAGTGCTAACTAGCCGCCTGAGAAGGGGCGGCTACTCGCGTGTAGCCGCCCCTGGACTGGGTCCCTTATAACCGAAAAGACCCTCTCTCTCTCCATACGTTTTAAAACGGTTTCTCTTCCCTCCTCTCTTCTTCTCTTCGGTTTCAAACTCAAAAACCCTGATTTCTTTGCCTTTCTTTCCTCCATTTCGACCTCAATCTTTCTCTTTCTCTTGATTTCGAAACCCTAGGTTTGGGTTCTCCTTTTTCTTTTTAAATCGAGGAAGATGACGAGGTCGAAGGCGATCGTTTCAAGGGGAAAACGACCACGGGTGGCTCGTGGAGAGCGTAGCCCGAGCTCTTCATCATCGGAGAGCGATAGGCCGGAGGTCGAGGCCGTGGGAGAGGGTACGGGTACAACGGAGGTGCCGCCGGTGGATATCGGCGTGGGTGAGGTTGTGGACTTGCCTTTGGGGGCTGCCCCAGAGGTTGGGAGTAGTATGATAGGGTATACACGCAAGAGGAGGCGTGGGGATCGACCGGCGGTGGTCGAGGAGGTGGTCTTGGGGGTCGGGGGATTGGCTGAGGGTGCAATTGAGGGGGCCGGGGCTGAGGGGGTTACCGAGGATGTGAGGGCGTCGTTGGATGCCCTTGTTGGGATGTTGGATAGGGAGGCCACAGAGGCCAGGGCTGAGGAGGAGGAGAGTAGGGCTATGGGGGCCTTTGCGGAGTTTATCTCCGGCGTGGGGAGGGTGGAGGGGATAGGAGAGGCTAGGGATGGGGCCAGGGAGGCCGAGGGTATGGGCACCGGGGCTGCAGAGGCCGGTGTTGGTGTTGGGGCTGAGGCCAAGGAGGCCGTGTTCGAGGAGGATGAGGAGGACGACGACGGGATGGACGATCCTGACGAGGCCGAAGTGGACGCTCCTGGGTCCACACGGGCCGTGGTATGTTCCTAACCTTTTAGTTTTAGCCTTTTACTTTGGTGTATATGCATGTGTCTTGGTGGTATGAATAAATTATTTAGCGTACTTGTGTATGTGTATTTTTAATAAGCATGCCTGGTGTATAAATTAATCACAGTGGGATGTGTAAGCCTGCTGTATGGGTTTGTTTTTTGTAGGGAGGGGGTAATTTCTATATATATCCATGTTTGTTATATGCATACAAAGGAGAGAGAAATGATATATCTAGTATGCTTGCATGCAATATTTTTCTACGTGTATGTGATTCCGTACGTGTTTGATCGTGGTAGAGTATGAGGGAGTGCATGCATTCCGCTGGTTCAAGTGCTTCCTATATGTTTTGGTGTGTTTTAGGGAAGGTATATAAGCATGATAGGCGGTAAAATGAAGCATACGAGTGATGACCACGGTGGGATAAGAGGGTAAAGCATGTGATCTTATAGGTGTGTTTTGTAAATAAAGGAGAGTAGATTTTCGTATGAAGTCTCATATTTCATGCCCTTTTTTAGATTTTAATGTGTAGGAGTTTTATTGTGCTAAGCATGGTTTCTAGGAAATGAATTCATTTAGACTTGGATCCTTACCTCTCGATCGCTCTGGACTAACCCATTTTCATTTGTTTTGTAGCGGCTGAATCGCATCCGGGCTTTATGGCAGGGGACGAAGAGGTGGTATGATGCCTTGGGGCAGGAGGAGAGGGGCTTAGTGGATGGGGCGGGCTTCCACTCCTTCTTTTTGATCGAGCCGTTCTACGTCCATCGCCCATATGTAGAGGCATTGGCGGAGAGATGGGACCCGGAGAGTTGTACGTTCATCCTCCCTATCGGCGCTGTTATGCCGACGCTCAAGGACGTCCATCGGATCACTGGCCTTCCGGTCTTGGGGGAGGCAGTGATTGCGGCCACCCTTGCGGACTACAAGGGGCTTTTCCGAGAGCAGATCGGGGAATGGGAGTTCGTGGAGCGGGAGCGGATGCTGAACCGGATTCCTTTGGGGAGGCTTTCGGGGCAGTATGGCCTCGGTTCTTTTACAGAGCGTCAGAAGGGCGAAGCTGCAGCTAGCTTCGAGAGGAGGCGGGTGATGATCGAGGCGAGAGAGACGACCGCATGCCCACAGAGGACACGGAGGGAGTTGCGGGCGTTCTTTCTTTACTTCTTCTGCTGGGTCCTCTTCTCGACGGCCTCCGACAAGGTTTCTTCTCATTCTCTCCTGCTGATGAGGGACTTGGAGGGCATGGGATGATATGCCTGGGGAGCGGCGATGCTTGCCCATCTATTCGCGGAGCTCTCGAAGAAGGTCAAGAGGGCCGGGGGAAAGAACCTTGGCGGCTTCGCACCATTTCTTCAGGTATGTGTAAGTGGTAAGTGTCTTCTTCTTGGTTTAGCTCACTTTGATCATGATAATTTCTCTCTTGCTTTGCTAGGTCTTCGGGTACGAGCATTTCGCCATCGATCGCCCGACTTTGGCTCTGTTTGATCATGCCCTCCCTTGGGCTATGAGATGGGAACCCCGGGGGTCTTCTCGCTTGCACCGCCTTGCCCACTTCCAAGAGGCCTTCCGCGTCTTATCGGAGGAAGAGGTATAAGTTTTTCTTCGAACTTCCTTGGCTTGTATTTGGTTTTCTTTTGACTAAGCGTTCTTCCTATCTTTCGATGCTTTTTTAGATGACGTGGAGGCGTTACTCGGGAAAGGTTACCGAGGCTCTGGCGCGAGACGTCTGGTTGATCTACTTCAATGAGGTCATGTTCCATGCGATCAGCCGGGTCGTCGCCAGCTTGGGTATCATCAGTGGGTGCCCGATCCTCTACCGCGGCGCTCCTCGATTCCGGTGGCTGGGATTCCTCGGGACACGAATCTCCCGAGGAATTACGCTACGTATGTGGCGGGATGGATGGGCCAAGGCGTCTTGGTGGAGCGTCGTCCTGAGACTTCGAGTGACGAATACCTAGCTTGGTATCGTCAGGAGTATGCAGGTATCCTCGGGACGATGGAGGAGGAGATTCCGGATGCCTACGTAAGTTTGGAAACCCTCCTTCTCTTCCTCGTTCTCCTTTGCTTGAATATTTTCTTAATGGTATTTGCTTTTGTAGGTTGAGTTGAATGAGATGGAGAAGAGGCTCAAGACCGCCAATGAGCACCTCCAAGCGTGGGCCAGGCAGATAGAGGCGTTGCGGATGCAACGGAGACGCTTGCAGGACCAGGTCCGGGTCCTCGAGGCTTAGGTGGATGCTCTGTCGAGAGCGAGGGCTGATGGCGCTTCTTCTTCTTCCGCCCCTCCGCCTTCCATGGTTCCCGAGCGAGAGCTCGAGCTGACGAGGGAGTTAGATGCGGCCCGGAGTGAATTGACGGCCACACGGATGGAGATGGGCCAGGCGAGGGGTAGGGCTTCTCGAGCTGAGGAGGAGACGGACCGGCTGAGGTCCATGATGGCCTCGAGAGAGGAGGGTTTCATTACCCTAGGCCGTGAGAGGGACTTCCTCCAGATGAGGGTGTCGGAGTTGGAGCCTTCAGCGGGCGTCCCTGGAGGTTTGATGGGGGACTTGGTTCGTTCACTCCAGGCGGCCGGGGATAGGGACCGAGAGGCGCTCAGGGCATCGGAGGTGAGGGAGTGGGAGTTGGAGGAGAGGTTGAGGGCCGCCGAGGATCGGGCTAGAGGGATAGAGAGTCGCCTCCGACAAAGATTGGAGAGGAGAGATAGAGATATGCAGCAAGTCCGTCTTTGGGAGGCGACTATGAGGGGGAAATTGGTTGGAGGGGGCTTTATGACCGAGGCGGACCTCGACATTCTTCCGCTTGAGCCTGATCATTCTCTCTCGGCTTCCTTGGCTACCGGGGCCACCTTCAGCCGTGCTTCTCGTCCTTCAGCGTCTCGGAGTCGTGGGATATATGCGAGGGCTGCGTCCTCAGTTCGAGAGACTCCTGCCGCTCCTGACGTTCCAGAGGTTCAGTCCTCTCCTCGGCCACCGCTCCCTTCTCAGCCAAGCCAGGATGTTCCTCCTACTCAGCCTCCAGCGGATGACGATACGCCGAGGTATAGCTTCCTTGTGTCTTGGTTTTAGGTAGAAGAATGGTATATGTGCGAGGAATTCATGCTTTTCTTCTTTTGTTTTGACTCAGGTGATTATTTCAGTGAAGTATAGCTCAAGACTTCGGAGTTTTGGAGCTCTTGGAGGAAAAGATTCTTTTTTTTTTTTACGCTCTCTTAGGTTTAGAAAAACAATCTATTTTTATGGTTTTGGTGGGACAATTTAATTTCTCGTTTGTATGCATGGTTTAGAATAATTTGCATGGATGTTTAGGTATTTAAAGAGCTTCCTTTATTTAGAAAAACGCGTATTTCGTGGGTGGGTGATTTTGGTGTTTTTATATGTTTAATTCATGGATGGGTGTAGGGTTTTGATATATAATTGTTTTAGCATGGTATCTATACAGGTTTTGTGTATGAATATGTGTATGAAATGTGTACATGCAGGTTTTGGGAAGAATTGATCTTAATAGGTAAAGAAGTGTTGAAGAGTTGATTGGACATGGACTGACATAACTGAAATAGGTGCAGGCAAGGGGCGGCTAGTTGTGCTTAGCCGCCCCCTATCTGGGGCAATTTGGTTCTGCTGCTCCTGTCTGCTGCTGCCGCTGAAAGTCTTTGTTATCGTTTCAACCTTCGGGGCCTATAAAAACATTCCTTCCATGGTCCAAGTGTTAAATCTGTCCGGATTGTGCCCCTGCACTGACTTTCGAGCTCTTTCTTGCTTGAATTGTCAAGGGCTACAATCCATCTTAAGGTGAAATGGAAAAGATAATGCGAGAAAGTAAAGTGCGGGAGACCATGCTTTAGTATGCAAGGAAGGGATTCCAAGTGCGTGAGAAAAAGCTCTTAAGTGTGTGTAAAGGTGGGACGATTTCTTCTCAGGCATGTGCGGTAAGGCCACGAAATGAGTGGGGACAATTTTAATATTTAGGTACGGGGGGTCAACTTTAATATTCCAAGAAAATCGAACGCCAAGGTGTTTTGAAAAAGGAAAATGCAAGCTTATGCGTAAGTGTAGTTGGCGTAAGGGGGCATTTTAGTTCTTCAATGGTTTCTTACGTGAGAGGGTAACGTTCTCGACTTTCTGAAGTAAAAGATGCCATCAAGTCCCTGTGGAGGAGCCCTTGCGGTCACCCATGTTCAAACTAGGATTGTATTTGAACGGTATAAGCCTTAGGTGTCGATTTTTCTAGGTTCATGGTTTTCAGATGCTTAATCGTATTATTCTAAACATGCTGAAAAATCCATGAGTGTACCAAGAGTCGAGTCAAATAAGCTTCTCTTGGATAGGCAAGTTTCTAAGTGAACTCATGTGAGTGTGTGTAGTTGTAAATCTGGACATGATCTACCTTTGATCGAAATTTCGCATTTCCCGGCAGACGTAGTTCAATTTAGAATCCATTGCGAAAATAAAAGGGGGGGGAGAATGGGGTAAGAGTAATATCTTCCTTTCGGGCAATATTTTAGAATTGTCCCAGTCTAGCACATGTCTTACTTTCTAGGTCCCTCTGGCTTTTTTTTTTACCACTTCTTTATTTTGGATGGAAAGTACAGAACCGTTGTTTGGACCTGTACTGGTATAGCCGTTGTCTAGCGTATACCGTGCGTAAAGGCGTGAAAGCCTGCTAAAATAGAGAGTTTAACCCGTTCACTAGGGTGTTATTTTTCTTTTGTTGGCCTCTCATTGCCTGATTTTTTTTTTGATTTGAGGGGGGGGATCTTCTGTTTTTCACCCCGATTCTTTTCATGCTTCCCCTCTAGAAGTGTTTGCATAGTGCCAGAGCCAGTTTTGGGACATATGCCAGGTCTAGGTAACTCCTCATTTTGACCTAGGGTTAATACGAGTGGGGCGGAAATAAGGGATGTTTTGCTTTGGGGGTTTTAAATTGTCCCAGTCTACGGGTAGGCAATTTCTCTTCTTTCAGGTGAATCTAGTCCAGTTATACGTGTGTGAAGGAAACGGCATGATTTGGCGGAGATGTGTTCAAGTAGATACGAGTTTATCTTTGAGAGTCTTATAATTCTATTATCAAGTACTAAACGCTGGAAATCGCAGGAAGGAAGAATAATAGTTTTTAAGTATTGAAAGCTATTCATGCATGGAATTTCTTTAGATAAAGTGCATTCCACGAACCTGGAACCTCGACTCCTTCGGCATCTACCAAGCGGTAGGCATTCCCGGAATAGGTATGGGTGATCACATAGGGTCCCTCCCATTTGGGTTGCAACTTCCCTCTTGGGTCAGGCTGTCTTGATGGCATGATTTACTTAAGTACTAGTTCCCCGATTTCAAATTTTCTTTTTATTATCTTCTTTTCAAATGCCCTTGTCACCCTTCTTTGGTAGGCCTGGGCATGGTCTGCCGCTCTTAATCTTTTCTCGTCTAGTAGTTCGCTCTTTTTGGTATTTTTTTGTATTTTATGTTTTCGAAAGTGTGAAGACAGATGCATACTTATGGTTTTTGAAAAGGGGCCCGTGTTGGCGAATAGATATGTTTTTGGAAAGAGAATGGGGATAAAGTTTGGAAAACGGTTTTGTTTTTAGAAGGGAAGTATGGAAAGATAGTTTGAAACAAAAAATGCTTTTGGTGGAAATCATGGAGATATGGTTTTGCTGAAACATTTTGTTTTGAAGATAGGTATGGAAGTATAGCTTTGGAAAACATTTTCGTTAGAAATGCGGCTTGTAAATATTTTCGTTGTTTGGTAAACAAGTAAAGAAAGTCGGGAATTTTTTTTTTTTTGGAAGCACGGAAATACGGTTTTGTAAAAATTTTGTTTTGAAGGAGAGTGTGAAAAACATTTTTTTGTAAAAACATTTTTGTTTGTTTTTAAAGAAGAGTGGAAATAAGGCTGGAAACAAGTATGTTCAGAGTAGGGGAATGAAAGCTGATCAGCATGTATTTTTTTTGGGTTTTGGTTTCTTTTAGGAAAGCAGGTAAACAAATACGTATAGGCTGACGAAAGACGAAACTGGTAAACAAATATTTTGATCTTTTGATTTTTAGAAAAAACTGTAAACAAATATGTACAGGGTGACGAAAGCTTACCCGGGGGGATCGGTACCTGGTTCTTGGATTCGCATTGTTTCCTCGAGTCGGCTTCACTTGGTTGGCCGGCTGATGTCAGGTGGGGGTCCCCTATTCCCGAACTTTTCTTCCCGGAGTCTCTTCAAGGGCCTTCCTTGATGGAGTAGTTCTTTATCGGTGGAGCCTGGCTGCCAACATGCGAGCACCTCTAGCCGGATGCACATGGCACATACACTCCAATTCCGGGCCCGTGTCTCGTTAAAGCGTGCTTCTCCCCATTTGGATACTACTTTCCCGCGGTACGGGAAGCGAAGACATTGGTGTCGGGTGGATGAGACAGCTTCGATGCTGTTGAGCCATGTCCTCCCAACAATCAGAGGGTGGGGTGATTGAATGTTCATTACCATGCAGTTAACGATGGTGGAGACTGGGCCGATCTTCAGTGGGAGCGTGACCAGTCCGCAAGCGTTTTGCGCGTGCTGTCGAAGGCATAAATGTATTCGTCTGAGGGCTCCAATCTGGGAACCCGGCCTTCTAGCTTCTGGTAGGCGGAATATGTAAAAACGTTAGTTTCTGCTCCCGTGTCGATGAGAATGTGCCGGAATTCCCTCCCTCCGAGTATGGCAGTGATTGCGAGGGGTGCGGAGCGTGCTCCGGCTTTTGCGAATTCATGGGGGAGGAAGGTGATCGAGTTGGGCTCCGTAAGATCGTTTGGTGGATGCAGGGTCCTGGTTGCTTCTTCTGAAGGATAGTTGTTGTCGTAAGGGGACCCAGGTGGACTGCCACTTTCATCCTCGTTCCCCAGTCGTAGGGCTAGTGTGAACATATTATGTATCGCCCAGTTGTTCTCGTTCTCGTACTGGAGGCGCGCCTCTCCCCGATTGTCAGAATATGACTCAAGAAGGGCAGTCGAAGGCATTGGTGCCGGGGGGAACAGATAGCTTGGATGCTGTCTAACCATGATCGCCCCAACATCAATGAGTACCTTGTGTCGATGTCGGCCACGAAGCAGACTACTTCACAGATAAGAGGGCCGACGGACAGCTCGAATGTTCCGGGGCCGCGGAGAGTCTTCCAGGTATGGTTGAAAGCTTGAATAGTATGGTAGGCCGGTTGGACGGAAGGACGGCCTAGTCCGGGTATCTTTTGGTAGGTGGAGCACGTCATTATGTTCATTCCTGACCCTGGATCCACGAAGATGTTGTTTAGCCACAACATTTGAAGTCGTCCGCGGATGTGTAGGGGGTAGACTCCCAGTCTGGGATCCGGGAGGTCTTGGTGAGTGAACGAAATGGTCATTGGGCGGCGGGGGCCGTCGACAGTGTCGGTACTCTTGGAGGATCCGTTGTCGTCCGGATGCAGATCATCCGACGTACATTCCCCTCCCTCGAGTTCTTCGCTAGCTCCTTCAGGGATCTCCTCAAATGGCTCTTCTTCTTCGTCTCATCCCGGGTTTTCTAGTCTGCTTTCGTCGGACTCGATGTTGATGACTGCGGGAAGGGCGAGAACTGCATCTTCTTCTTCGCCATAGAGTATGGCAAGGTCATGATTGTCGAGGTTCAGCTGGAAGAGCTCGTTCTGCTCTTCCTCCTCGGATTCTTCGGACAGACTGTCGTCAGTGACATCTTCTGAACTGCTTGGTTGTGGTGATGGTTGTCTCCCTCTCCTGACCCTGTTTACCATGTGGGCCCCAGATGTGGATGCTTGGTTGTGACCTGGCAATGGGTCAGTAAAAATGTCAAGTGGATTGGAGGCTCGAGAATTGCCCTGGTTTAAGTGGCTTTTGATCATGGCCCAATCAAGGCGTCTGTCATCATTTAAATCATAAATAAAATCCTGAAAAACAATGCATTGTTCTACGGTATGACCATGCTGTTGGTGGTATTGACAGTAACGCAGTCTGCTGGCCCCGGGGAGTGAAGGTTTAGCAGCTGAGAGGGAGATACTATTCGTGTCCATTAGTACCCTAAAAATCCTAGTTAGTGTTTCTGGGAGGGGAGGGTAAGAGTCCCTCTTTCCCATTCGTCTCTAATCATAGGATATCGGGGGGGAGACCTCATTATAAGAATTTTGGGAGGGTTGCCTAGGATTTAGGTGCTGACTTCTTAAGAAGCTGGAATAAAAAGGGGTCCTAGGCTGGCCTTGTCTTGAAATTACAGGGCTTTGTACCGGAGAACTTTGGATTACCGGGTTTTGTTGTGTCGGCACAGGGACGGGTACTGATCGAGTAGTGAAAGTTTTGGTTGATTGGCCGAGGCGGCGCATACACGGATGAACCGGACGTGTACTGTCTCGGAGCCGTTCCTCGATCAGGAACTCGTGCTCCGTTTGGATAGAGTGTCGATATAATAATCCCCTCTACCGTGGGGGTTTGTGCCTTACGAGGCGGTTGTCCAACCCTATGGCTGATAGGTGGGGACTGGGTTTGGATTACTGGGGCTGCACAACGGAAAATCCTGTTGTGGCAGTCAATTAGAAGCTGATACGTAGTACAGTCTCCGTACGAAAGGCTCGTACGAAGTTCTGGACTCAGGCTCTATAACATCATGTCAATTGCTTGACATTCTGTGAGTTGTAGGCCGGTTCGGTGGACAAGTGTGCGCCACCGAGACACGTATTGCTCAAATTCCTCCCTAGGCCTCATTCTCTCTACGGTTAAATCAGAAATAGAGGGGGTTCTAATCCTCTGATAACCGTAGCGGCCGAAGAATTTCTCGCTTACAGCCGAGAAATTCGACAAGTGATCTACAGGGAGGGTGGAGAACCATTGTAGTGCTTCTCCTTCCAATGATTTCTGGAAGAGGAAGACTAGCAGAGGTTGATTATCTAGAAACGGGCGTGCGTCTAGATAAAAGGCAATTAAATGAATGTCTGGGTCTCCACGACCGTTATACCGGCGGAATTTGGGGATTTTGAATCCCTCTGGTAGGTGGACTGACGGGATTTGTCTCAGGTTATGTAGAGACATGTGTTTGGGGGCTGAGGGACCAGTCTCGGAGAGGATTCTCCGGATGTTTTCATCCAGTGTTTCTCCCCTGGGAGGGTTGCCTAGCGGTCCCGGGTTTGGGGTGGCCTGGTAAGGGCCTGGGGTGGAAACGGCTGGGAATATTAGATTTGCAGGGGAAAGGGGGGTGAACGAAAAGACGCTCGGGTTGACCGAGTGACTCGGCGTGAATGGGGTCTTGGGAATGGCCTTAGGGGTTTCGACAGGGGCCTCCTGTCTTAGGGTTTTGACCTGGCGGTAGTCGGCGAGGTCATGAAACATATCCTCTACGGATTGGTATCCTAGACTGGCCATCTTTTCCTCTAGATGGGTCAGGAATTGCGTGGCATGACCCTCTTGGTGGATTCTTTCCTCTAGTATCTCCTCCTCTACGCGGGATTCCATGATGCGTGTGAAATGTTTTAAGGGAATGAATGTAGATATAAAGCAGTAAATAAAGCGGTAAAGGATTGCGCAGTGGTGTGCGGCTTACAAAGCAGTAGAGGATTGCGCAGTGGTGTGCGGCTTACAAAGCAGTAAAGGATTGCGCAGCGGTGTGCGGCTTACAAAGCAGTAAATGATCCTGTGATGTGAATTAGAGGAGGAACCGATTCGAGGGGTGGGAAACTCTAACCTTCCTAGAGGGTTGATAGCATTCTAGTCAAGCTTGTAAAAGGGGGCAGAAGAGGATTACCTTTTGTTGTTTTTCACGAGGGGCGTCCCACCGTGATCGCCAGATTTGTCGATGTCGTCGGGAAGGCCTCCGAATGGCCGCGTTGTGTTGTCGGTGCTTTCAAAAAGGGTCCCGGCGGTGCGCGGGTGCGCGTGCGTGTGTGGGGGTTCTTCAGGGATTTGGATCGGATGCGTGCCCTGGCGGGCTCGGTCGGATCATCTTCTCGGAAGGGTGAGGGGTGTCGTTCCTAGTTGAGGCGCCCGATAGCGGTTCAAGAGGATTCAGGGTTTGTGTTATCGCCACCTGCTTTTTCTAAAAAGCAGGAAAAGGGGTGGGGTTGGATTTGATCGCCTACGTGGGGAGTTTGTGGGGTCTCCGCTCTGAGACACGGATATACCGTACACAGAGGTGAAAAACAGGTAATCCTATTCTGCTTCCGTGGCTTGACTAAAGGAGTCTTGGGACATAGGGGTTTAAGTGGGATGTGTATATGGGGGGGGGGGGGGCGGCTAGTAGGTTTGAGCCATCTGGTCAGGGGCGGCTAGCAGGGTTTAGCCGTCTGGGGCCTGGTCTAGTTTGGGCAGGACTTCGGTAGGAAATGGGTTTGGTTTTGGATAGGGGCTAAGCTAGGTTTTGCCCGGGTTTCTGGAGGGTGGGATGGAAGGGTATTTTATGTAGGAAAATGGGTATTTCTCTCACAAAAGGGGCTCTCTCTCTCTCTCTTGGGATTTCTAGTGGGGAAAGGGAATGTGGATTGTGGGATGTTGGTGTTGAATGGTTGTTTTGAATTGGTGATGTTGTGTTTTTAAAGGCTTGAGACCTGCTCTATTTATAGTAAAAGAGAGGCAGGGGAATGTCCAGGGGGTAATAGAGTGGGTTGGCTTCAATTAGACCCCTCATTAATTCTCTGGTTCTTCTGTCAGAGACCAGGTGAAGGGCGGCTAGTTAGCACTAGCCGCCCAGGATGGGGCGGCTACATCCTGGTAGCCGCCCCTATCATAACCTGCCAAACGTCCCATCTCTGACAGGCGGTGGCTTGGGTCGGTTACTTGGGTTGATCAGGCCAAGGTTGGGCGGCTAAAGGTCATGACCCGCCGCAATGATCAGCATTTAATATTGCATTATGTCCCATCCAGGGGACTGGTCTAAAGTCGGCCAGGGGGGCAGCTAGTGCTAACTAGCCGCCTGGTATGGGGCGGCTAGTTAGGTCTAGCCGCCTCTTACCAGATACTCAGGGTTTTTTGGGTTTTAGGGTTTTTCCTAGGTGGGGTTCTGGTTTGGGCCAGGGTCTGGTTTAGGGTAGGGTTTTTAGGGTTAGGGTTTTAGGTCAGGGCTTGGGGCTAGGTTTAGGGTTTAGGCTTAGGTCCGGGGCTAGGGTTAGGGTTTAGGCTTAGGTCCGGGGCTAGGGTTAGGGTTTTAGGTTTAGGTCCGGGGCTAGGGTTAGGGTTTCTGGTTTAGGTCCGGGGCTAGGGTTAGGGTTTCCGGTTTAGGTCAGGGTTAGGGTTTCCGGTTTCCTGAACTTTGGTTCTCCACTAGATGTCCAAATGTGGGATATTTCTGTGTGTTACTTGAAGTATTTTCTGTCTCTCTGGACGGTCAAAATTGGGGTATCTACAGGCGGCCCATGATCCGCCTAGAGACAGCCCACAGTCCATTTAAGGATAGCCCACGACCCGACTCATTTGCCATAGCTGATCCGGGCCGTCGACCGGTCAAAATCTCAATCCAGTCCAACTTGTTGACCTTCCAGATATGACAAATCCAGTAAATCTAGATCTATCATGATGCTAATCCACTAAAATACCTAGGGATGGGATCTATGACTAAATCAACCCCTGAATCTTGGCAAATCTGGGTTGTGGGTAACATCAATCTCTGTAAAATCATATTGATGACCATGATCTAGGATCCCATCTAATCTACAAGCATAAGATCTTTAGATCCAAAAAACACTATAAAAAGGAACTATATATTTATTGATCCCCAAAGGCAAATGTTCAGGTACGTAGGCAACCTAGAGAAACATCTCAAGGTTCAGTCCAAAAAATAATTTTCCACCATATTCATTCAAATTATTAGCCATTGATATCGTTCCAACATAAAAAATCACTAATAAATAAGCAAAGAAATAGTTGCAAATGAACAAAACAACAAACTAAACTCTGGCACACATCATTCACAAAATGTAGCTTCCAATTCAGTTTCCTACATCAACCACAAAAAAGGATCCATGCAAAACTAATTTAACATGTCAGATGAATTACACACCAAATCATGATATCAATGGAAACTCTAACACATAAAAAGTGTAAACTTTTCTATGCAAAGGAAAATATTGGTTGAAAATCCTTCAAATCCAATAAAAAAAAACACTTTATAAATCATCACAAACTGATCTTTCAATGGATCAAACCCGTAATCACACCGTGCTCATTATCAATCAAAATAGAGAATCATAAAATCAACCGCAAAACATAAATCATTCACAAAACCCAAATATTAAAGAGATAAAGAGGAACTTGAATAGGGGTGTCGTTGGTCGCAGTGGATGGCCGGGGATGCGTGCGGTCGATAGGTGGTTGTCGGGGTTTGAGCCGATTTGGGGGTCTAGGGTTGAAGATGGGAGGAGAGAGAGTATTGGGAGGGGTCAGTGTAATGTTACGCGTCGCTTTTTGTTTTTTTAAATTTTTTTGGACGACCTTCCGATCTCACGCGATCGGACGGTCGTCATCACATGCAGGATCACAACTTATGTCGTGATCCTTTTTTTTATCACGATCGTCTGATCGCGCGAGATTGAACGGTCGTGACAACGTCCGCAAAAATGATCGTGTGAAAGGACGTCGTGATCCGACCTTTTCGTCTCCCTTTTTTTTCTGTTTTTTTTACGACCGTCCGATCTCGCGATATGGAGGGTCGGACAGGTCGGATCCACATATGATCGGTGATCTGGGTCGTGGGCTCTTGTCAATCGAGTCATTTTGTAACAACTGTAACTTTAATAGGGTCAGGCAGTGCCTGACGGATCTTGTAGGTGCTGTCGGGCAGCAGGGCGACGGATCCATGAGGAGCCGTCGATTTGTGGGCGATGGGTCCTATAGGAACCGTCGCGGTAATGGGAGATGGTTGTAGGTGGAGCCGTCAGATGGTTATGCGACGGACTCAAGAAGAGCCGTCAATCTGAAAAGTTTTCGAATTCAAAATTTGTTCCATTTTTTGGAAGGAACGAACGCATTAATTGGTATTAATTGGCTTTAATGGTGTCGTATTTTCTATCCCCACTTGCATGCAAGATTTATTAAGACTCTCTCTCTCTCTCCTTGACATTGAAACCAAAACCCTAAATTGTCTTTTTCTTGTTTTCGGCCACTGTGGTGAGGGGGCTCGGGAAGGGTTCGATCTAAGGCTTTGGTGAGTACATTCTTCAGGTTTTTGAAGGGCTTTGCATAGTAGTGAGTCTCTTTGGTTGTTATGTTGAATATGATCTCATTTTCAAGGAATTTCAAACAAAAAGAATGAGTTTTCTCTTGTTTTTCTTTAGATCTTGATTTGATTTCGGGTCTTGTTGTATACCATTGTGTTGCTAGTGCTTTTATGAAGTTTTACAAGTTTTGGTGATAATATTGAATTTCAATGCATATATTTTGGAGTTTTTGATTTCTTAGGTTTCATTGTTGAATTTTCATGATCTTTAATAAAGATTTAAATGATTTTCGGATCGGATGTTATGACTATAATAATATGAGATTTTAGATGTTTTATGAGCCTTTCATGAAAGAAAAAGAATATATTTAAGAATATATATCATGTTTAAGGTTATTCGTTTTAAATGGAATCGTGTTGTTTTATCCTTAAAGCCTTGTTTTAAACCTTGTATACTTATGTCCAAACCAGTGAAGTATTTTCATGATTTGGAAGTTTTGAAGATAGATCCATATTTGTATTTTTTACTCACACTACAAGAAAAACCATTTTTTGCGACGGTTTCAAACCGTCGCAAATAGTCTCCGTAACCGTCGCAAATACCCTTTTGCGACGGTTCTGCGGCGGTTTGGGTTCCGTCGTATCAAACGGCGTCGCAGAAGATTAGCAGCGGTTTTTAACCGTCGCTAATATCTTTTATAGCGGTTTTTCTACCGTCACAAATAATCTATTGCAAAAACATACTTTTTTGTTATAGTCGTGTAAACTACATCTTTTGCGACGGATAAGCTAGCCGTCGCAAAAAAAATTTTATTTTTATTTTTTCAGCTTTTGTGACATGGGCCTAAACAGCTGCAAATAATATTTTTTTCCATTTTATCATTGTTACTTCATTTAGATTTTAGAAAACTTAATATATGTATTCACATAAATAACAATTTTGCTGCTGTCCTAAACCGTCACAAATAATATTTTTTTTTCACCCAAAAATCCATGTAATCTTTTGATGCATCATTTAGATTTTCAAAGTAAATAATTTTGTATATAACCTTGAGAGGTGATAGTGAAAAGAGAATATAAATCCATATATGTCAATTCCATCAACTTACTTCATGACAAGAACCACCTAAATTTATTACAGTGGAAAAAAAAAGAAAAAAGAAAAAAGAAATGCTTCTTCTCCATGCAAGGCCGGGAAACACATATATTGAGGAGCCACATGTGCCACGTTCTGCATTCATAAAAAAGAGGATATGAAAATGTTAGGGTCTTGATAACGAAGACTTTCACAAATACCAGAATGTATATTACAGAGCAACAAAGAACATTATAAAGAGACTCTAGCATAAAACAAGAACCATGTGAGCCTTGCAAATAATGGCCTGTAATAAAACAAGAACACCAAAGTAGGATTCTGGGCAATACATTCAACCTTTTTATTTATAAATATTCTAACATATGATAACATTATTTAGGTAACAAAGTTTTTTTTTTACACATAATTGATGACATGGGCTACTACAAGTTCATCCTTACACTTAATTGATGACATCCTAGTTATATAAAGAACTTGCAAGCACCCCATTTACAGACTGCACATTACCTATCTAAATGCAAGACATCTAGCATTACTGAAATTATTAAAAGAGACCAAGTATATGGTGAAAAGTAATATCAGACATAAAATAGTTGCCAAAGCATTGCATGGAAGATGAAAAAAAATTCAAAATGATATATCCACAGTGTATATATACTGCCATGCTTCAAAGGTGTGCTTTCACATGCTTAAGTTGGATGCAAATTTCACATATACTTGCACTATCTTATTTTTGTCTTCACACATGAAAATTTCAGCTTTTTTTCAAATAAAAAAGAACATAGTCTATCAATGAGATTTTTTTCTATTAATGAATAGTTTGCCTCTTATTACCTTTCCCAAAATTAAATGAATTGTTCATTAATCATAAAGCATGCACCTGAGGAAAGATAGAGCATGCGAGCTCATCCAGTATGTCAGAAGTGGACTCAATATTCTGAACAATGTTTCTCTGAAAGGTGAATTGGTAAAAAATCATAATTACTAGAAGAAGGTGAACCCCTTGTGCTACTCAAAGTTAGAGGAACTTTAAAACAACCAAGACAAAGTTCAAGATAAATCTCACTTTTCCATTCCAGCCACTTTCTTGACCTGTAGAATTATTCATGCACTAACAGCTTGTTTGATAGCCCAGTTTGAGTGAAGAACAACTGAATGGATAAAATATACCCTGAATAATGCCCACCTAATCACACCTATTAAAGATAAGAGTTTAGGAAATAGTTAAAGAGTGGAAACTCAATGAGACACCTACTGTAATCATAGCTTAAGGAAACAGTTGGTCATTTGGCATAAAAAGGAGGGCTACTACGACAGTAAAAAGAACCAAGAATGGACACACAGTTAGAATTTTATTGCTATGTAACTCAATGAATAATACACAGGTAAATATGCTTCCAAGTTGATCCCCTGTATCCCAGATAGCATAATGGCAATAGCAACATCAGCAGCATCCTTAATCGTTTGAAAGTTGCACATTGCAACCTGGAATAACATTTAAGACACATAAGATACAACTTCACAAGCACTGTATGCAACATCATACTATCATAGGGATGCATACATCAAATGACTAAAACAACTAGGCCAAGCATTTCAAGAAGCAGAAAAAGTTGGAATATATGTATATAGCAAATGCAAGTTATATGCTACTGTCATATTTCCAGCTTTATTAGAAAGCACAACAAAGCTAAGAATATGTCAATGTTCATAATGTAGCACCCTATAACTCAAAATGGAAGAAAGTGGTTTGCATTTGAGTGCCATTTCATATGCACATATATAGCATCCACAGCCTACCAAATACTTGGCCAAATGAAGACATATTGGGACATACAATTCCATCTCCATAGGAAAGGAAGTATATTCATTATGAGATTTTGTTACCATCCCATCAATTAATGAAAGGATAAAAATACAGAAAAATATATCTATATACTACTTGAATATCTATACACAAACACACACACACGGAAAAAAAAACTTAAATACAGGAAAAGAAACTAGATTTGACTTCATTAGCATTTGAACACATATCTTGTCCAGATAGGAAATGAAATTTAAAAAAAAAATCTCATCAACTCCAGGATATCCTGCTGACTCACACAGTTAGTCTGAAAATAACTATAATAGGAAATTGCAAGATTGAGGAATCAGACAGCCTTGGTGTTCATGGTTCCTTTTTTTTAATCTGCTAACACCTAAAATAGAAATTAAAAAATTGTCATGAGCACCAATTAATCACTCTGAAAAAATTTAAATGATGTAAAAAATTGGTACACAAATGCTCCAATAAATCACTTTGAAAAAAATTCTTTTTGAAAAAGCACAAGGATAAAAAATTGTCAAATGAATGTAACCTAAGATTTATTGAAACTACTAACTTATTGCATCATACCTAAACAGACAATTAATAGTCCAATTCAAACATCAGCAATGAAACCTCTCTGGAATAATAGTCCAATTCAGAACTGTCATATACCTAAACAGACTTCTTTTTCTTTTTTTTTTTGAAAAGAAGGTTGGCTTTTGCCTTTGTATTCAAAGTGAAAGCCCCAAGGATAAGAGAATTACAAACCCATCCACCTCATGTGAACAAAATCCACATCAGGACACCAAAAGATAGTCTCCCTCCTATCAGAGAAATCGTGCGCGCCCCTACACAGCATTTCCCCCACATGACAATGAACCTCATAGCCCCCTCATTTCCCCCTGACATGACAATGAACCTAAACAGACAATTAATAGTCCAATTTAGAACTGTCATATACCTCTCTGGATTGTACTTAAGCAGGATGATGTAGAAGATTACTTGTAAGCTCATTTAGAGTTATAACATCTAGTGGCATTGCCGCCAAGGTGATAGGACAGCTCACAATATCCACTATGCTACAACTTAATAATAATAAAAAAAAACTACTCACTAATCATCAGAATCATCATTGTAAGTCAATGTACCACTTATCTGAAACCTCATCTAATAAATGGGTTCCACCCTTTCTCTTGAGTCATCAAACAGTGTTTTCAAAAACACCTTAAAAGAGAGATTTTCTATTTTAAATGCTTGAGCATCTCTAACACATTAAAAAGAAATAACATAGATCCATATCCACATGACGAAGAATGTCTCCAACCTCTGCTTGACCAGGACATCCAAAGGCATTTTCATCAAATTGAACAAAGATACAGGCCATATAGACAATTAAAAGTCTAATTTAAGCAACATCAGCAATGAAAATCATTGCCATTGGTCAAATCCAAGAAGAAGTTGTATGGTCAGCAATGAAAAACCTAAATTAAACCCAAAATATAAACTATGATTAGAATCTGTTCCTTACAAGTTGTACGGATCCGCCCTTGTGTAATTGGAAGGTTTCTCTATAGAAATCAAAACCTAAACCAACACCACAAAGAACAAATTAACAACAGAACTGAATATTTAAACACAAAACCCTAAATGCCAAAACCAAGGCCACATTACATTGCGATGGAATCAAATCGAAGACATTTTGCAGAACCTCACCCCTTGATACTATCTGAAAGACTTTGGAGAATCAAAGTCAGACGGCGGCAGATCGGAGACAATGAAGTGAATGAACAGTGGAGGATCGCAGTCCGACGGCAACGGATCCGAGACGATGAAGAATCAGAGACGATGAAGCGAACGGACGGCGGAGGATCACACTCCAACAACGGCGGATCGGAGAAGATGAAGAATAAGAGACGATGAAGATATATGTTTCATATGGGAAAGATTGGGTGAATACTGGACTGTCAAAAATTTTGAACGGCCGTCTTTGTGTTAGGGATAGGGTTTCATATGTGAATACTATTAAGAAGATCGGACAGTTGACAAAAAAGTGAGAGGTTGAATACACTTCAGAAGATCGAACGGCTGACATCAAGTGATCGGGTGAATAGTCTTGAGAAGATCGGACGGCTGAAAAAAACAAGTGGAATTATTTAAGTTGGATCTGCAGTAAAGTATCTGCGACGGCTAGAAAACCGTCAAAAATAAGGTTTTGTTTGCGACGGCACAAAACACCCGCTGTAATAAATACATTTTTAACAGCGGTTCGGCTTGATCGCCGCAATATTTGAGAAGTATTTGTGACTGTTAACATATTACCGTCAAAATTTGAGCATTTGCGACGGTTATCATATTCCGTCGCAAAAACTTCATCACAAAAAACACATTTTTTTTGTAGTGTCAAGATAGATCTAGGGTTTTGAAGATGTTTCTATGGGTTTTGATTTGGTTACAATCGGATTTTTTTTATATGTATGATTTGATTTCAAGCTAAGTTTTCTCACTTATTCTGTATCGTTTTAAAACAACTTGTGTTTTGCTTTCAATGATAAAAGGTTTTAAAGAATTTTTATAAACTTAAATTAGAGTTTTTGTGTTCTGTCTCGGGACGGCTCCCATAGGAGCCGTTGGACAGATTTGGGACGGCTCCCAGAGGAGCCGTCGGGCAGATAAGCAACGGTTCCAGTAGGAACCATATGCTTCGGACTGTCTTTGCGGGATCCGTCGGGTAGGTCAGTGACGGCCCCTATGGGAGCCGTCGAGCTGTGTGTGTACGGGTACATTGGGTTCCGTACGGATTGTACGAATTTTAATCGATTTATATCATTTCTTGTCAGATTAGAGTTTCTGTAAGGCTTGTTTTGGTTTGCGAATCGTTGGACCAGAGGTGAGTGAGTCTAGTTTCTATGTAGTTTTTGAAAACTACCTATATTTATCATATTCGCATCATGCCTATATTATGAATAGAATTGTTATCTTGAGTATGAAATTACATGAGCATGACATCATGTTTTGAGATGTTATTTTACGTATGAACTGTATATTGATTACTATGTTATTCTTGTATGCAAATATGTGAATTGTGGAGGTTATCTTGCATGCATATCATTCGTCTGCGTGACGAGGGTATGCGTGACTCAGTCTAGTGGGACAGTGTCTTCGTGACACCCGTCTGCGTGACGTCGTCTGTGTGACGATTGGTCTGCGTGATCAAGCTCTAGATGGAGCACTTTCGGCTGCGTGCCATATGGGCATGTGTATCCGTTGCATCATACGCATCATGTAGATAGTATGAGATGGTTGTTATTCCCTCTAAAGAGATGCATTCCATTTTATCGCAATATTGTGGATAATTTATATTCTGTTGGTTCGGATATTTTTTATTATATTATGAAGGTTTTAAATATTATTATTATTATTATTATTATTATTATTATTATTATTATTATTATTATTGGGACGGTAAGGTACATTCACTGAGCGTGTGGTAGCTCACCCCTCCTTTTCCCAACTTTTAAGAGTAGTCATTGGCGATTGTCGATCGTGGTGGGCGTTAGCGGTTTATGGGGCGTTACACATGTGCCATCGGTACGTGGAGCATAGTTGGTGGGCCTCATTTATAGGCCCTACACTATTATAGATTAAACATAGGTTATACTAATAAATCGGGTTGGGTGACCGAAGCAAGAGTTTGACTCTATTTCTAAAGTCGATTTTTCTCCACGTTAGTGCTAAAGGCCTCTATTAATGTTGATAGTCTCCTAACACCTATTTGGATAGCGACATAAACCATTATATGATAGATAATTATTTCAGTATAGAAAATGAATTTCTTGTTTGATTGTGTTTGACATAAACCATTTGTTTTTTTTTTTTCTTTCAGCATAGATAAGTTTTGAATAAAAAGTGATTAAGATGTTGATGGAGATTTGAAATGTTGGTCTCCAATTTATAAAATGTGAAGACATGTGGACAGTGGACTCCCCTTATATCAATAGAGTAGATTAGGTGGCATAAAACAATTCCGTGAAGGAGATAATATAACAATATCAGTTTATTTTCATATATTTAAGTATAGTATATCCACTCATACCTTATAAAAAAATAAGTTTTTGAACCTTTTTATCTCTATTTCTCTTCATTCTTCCCTTATTCCACTACCCAAACAAGAGCCTAAGATATAATGGTCAGCCTTCAGTGGTAGCAGCACTACAAACCACTAGAATTGCGAACTCATTGTTGTGTGCAATCTCTCCCAGACAGACATGAATGATGCGCACCTAGTCCGAACAGAATGCAATGATAGTGGAACACATGTAAGTGGACTGAAAGTCTGAAACCGAGAGTGCAAGGGACTGAATGAATTTAATGCAAAATGCAGACCCCAAGGGGTGTTTAAATAAGGGAAGAGTGGTTGTTACACTGTTGTAACATTTCATATTCATTCAAACGAACAACCCAAAAATTAAACGTGTTTAGAACTTATTAAACGGTAATTAACAGTGATGTTAGTTACACATACACCCACTTTCATTTGTGAGTGAACATATCCTCTCACACAAAAAATATTTAGAAAATAAAATAAAATTGGTTTAAAAAATTAATTGTGAAGAACAGGGCTACGGAGGGCCAAATTATAGCTTTTGGGCCAAATTAACTCACAATATGGTAGGTCCGTCATTCACAAAAGTGGGATGCCCTCTGGTGCATATACACTATTGTAACTCTTCATTAAAACTGGTAACCCTTCGATTTTAAATGCGTTTAGAACTTAAATGGTCATTACAAAGTATGATAGTTACACATTCACATTTTCATCTGTGAGTGAACATATATTTTCACACAAAAAAATATTTTTAAAAAAATTTGTTCAAAAATTGGGGGCTAGTGTGTGTGTGTGTGTGTGTTGGGGGGGGGGGGGGGGGGGGGGGGGGGTTTGAGCCAAATCCACAACATAAAAAGATTGGTGATAGTGTTCTTATATTAATCCTGTAGTAGATAGGATTGATCTAGGGACTAGGGACCTCCCAAAAGAGTGCAGTCCTCTACCACCAAGTCCGCCAACCCAAGGCCTGCTAGACATGGTTTGTCCATTGGGTGTGGTTATTCCCACCACTTTGATTATGTCAATTAACAAACAAATATTTTTTTAAAGATTTTATGAGATATTCACTCTCCTAATTAAAAAACAAATATTGTTTCCTATTTTAGAAAATTCACTTTAAATATTAATTAAAATCAAATTTTAATTAATATTCTACCAATTAGGTATCCACCCTAATATAGTTTCATCATATAACAATCCGATATGATACACCGCATTGAAACATAATCCCAACAATCTCCACTTAGCTTGTATCAGGTAAACTCGGACTTCCTAGAACTCTTTAGAAGATTTTCATTGATGTCTCCATCTTGCTCCATGGCGTCCTTGAAACAAGACCACGCAAGCAACCGTGCACCTCCACCTGTTGTCAAATGGCCTTCGACTTCTTTGAGCTTACCAGCCTTCAAGTCGCTATCATGAGTCTCCTTGTGCACTAGACCCACTCCGTACAACTCTACCTTGAATGGATTTTAGGAACTTCTTCCTCGGACATCTTCACCGCCCAATTTTGTTGGATCTATAAGTCTGCGCTCGCCTTATCATGTATCAACCTTTGAGTCAGACTCAGTAATTGCGCATACCCAAGTCAATGCCATGACATGATTTAATGTGCATCAATCCACCACGCTCTTCGTGGATCTTCGATGAAGATCTGGATCTTACCTTCACCTTGAACATGCCACACACGCGCTTGCGAGATGGCTAGATTCAGTCTTTTCATTGAACCACATGAGATATAGCTCCTCTCATGCCCAGTTTAGAACACTTTAGACTGTGTTGCACTGTTCTATCTTCTTCTATACGAACTTCGCACCCGCGCTTCACATGATCCCCCCACATGCCTCAGCGTGCAACTGTGAAATTTGCACCCCGAGCGTCTCTGCACGTCCATGTCCTACGTCCAATTCTCGGTTGACCTTGGACCTGCAACAAATTGGTATCACTATTACACACCCAAAGAGATGTGCCGCTTCCACCATCGAGAGCTCCATGCAACCTTGTATGATTTCTTTTTTCTTCTTCTTCGTATGAAATCCTGTACGACACATTGTTGTTGGAATTTTCAACCGTACATCCGTCAGTGGTAACAACCGTACATCCGTCAGTTGTATGAATTCATCGACCCGTGTCGCTATTTTATTCTCATTCTTTAAATCTCGTACTCCTAGGTCGGAACATGGATCTCTGATACTACTATTGGGAACTCAGATACTACTATTGGGATAGACCCTCTAATCGACATGAAACCCCCAGACTCATAAGTGGAGAGAATGGGGAGAAGAGAGGTTGTTGTAAAAATGGGGTGGGTGGTGGGGTTGATGTTTCATTTGGCAAATATTTAATAGGAGGTGGGTTTGATTAAAAATAAAATGGGAGGTGGAGGGTTTAAGATGGTAGTGTCCCTAATAATTTAGATGGTTGGAGTAACGCACCCTTGTCCATCTTAAGGGACAAATGTGTGAGGCCCCAAAGCCCTCAACATGGGGCTCGTGGATTATTTATCCACTAATTCGATCTCGCTCAAGATAGAAAATGATATATTTATCGCAATCACATCCGCAATTTTTTTTAAGTATACATTCGCCTATTAAAATATCTATCATATACGAGTTAAATTTCTGATGAAATATTTTAGTATATTTTAGTATGATGAGATATTTTAGTATATTAAAAGTGTAAGCCTATACATGTGATGGAACATATGCATTACGTCATCTTAATGTATAAGGCTGCAAACGGAACATATACATTACGCCATCTTAACATATAAGGCTGCAGACGGATTTAGTGTATTATTGCTTTTTCTAGATCGCTTATTTAATCTGTGTGTATATATATACATAATAGACAAAAAAACAAATGAATAAATAATTTTCCATTTCCATGACCGTTGCAGAGAAAGAATGCCAACTCTTTCAAACTTGTCTCTCCAACCTAAATTTTCACTGTGCCTTCACAACCCTCCATCCCATTCTTCTCCCTCCACTCCACCACCGTCCCATTCATCAATTCTCCACAAAATCAAGTCCTGTAAAACCACCAGAGACCTACAAAAGCTCCACGCACAGACCATCAAGACCGCACGCATACGTGACACCATAATCGCGGCCGAGATCCTCCGATGCTATGCCTTCACCAATGCGGACGGTCTTCGTAACGCCTATTCGGTTTTCGAAGAAATGCATGACCCAAATTGCTTCGCTTGGAACACATTAATCAGAGCTTTCTCTGAAAGCGACGATCCCTTTGAGGGTCTACTCCTCTTTCGTCGGATGCTCAGCGAGGGTCTCGTAGGGCCCAACCGATATACGTTCCCTTCAGCATTGAAAGCTTGCGCTCGTGCCGGCCGAGTCGAAGAGGGGAAGCAAATCCATGGTCAGATAATCAAATGGCGATTAGAGTCCGATGGGTTCGTCGTTACGAGTCTCATTCGCTTGTATGCTATGTGCGGGAGCATAAGCGATGCTCGACGTTTGTTCGATGAGGGAGTTGGTTATGGTGACAATGTTGTTTTGTGGAACGTTATGATTGATGGGTATGTGAGGCATGGAATGTTTGGGTCCGCGAAGACTCTGTTCGATCGGATGCCTCATAGAAGTGTGGTTTCTTGGAATGGATTGATTGCTGGATACGCGCAGAACGGGTTCTTCAAGGAAGCCGTCGATGTGTTTAGAGAAATGCAAGGAGAGGGCGTCGAGCCCAATCACGTCACGGTGGTTAGCGTTCTCCCCGCGATTGCGAGACTTGGGAACCTTGGATTGGGGAAGTGGGTGCACGCATTTGCCGAGAAGAACAAGATATATGTGGATGAGGTTCTTGGGTCCGCATTGATCGACATGTATTCGAAGTGCGGGAGTGTAGACAAGGCCGTGCAAGTGTTCGAGGAGCTACCAAAAGCAAATGCGGTGACTTGGAACACGTTAATTGGAGGGCTTGCGATGCATGGACGGGCGAAGGATGCCATCGAATGTTTCAAAGCGTTGGAGAGGTCTGGGATCGTACCGAGCGATGTGACCTTTATCGGAGTCTTGAACGCTTGCAGTCACGGAGGATTGGTTGATGAGGGTCGTGCCTACTTCGATCGGATGGCAAGAGAGTATAATTTAAAGCCGAGGATCGAACACTATGGATGTATGGTTGACATGCTGGGGCGTGCGGGGCTGTTAGAGGAGGCAGAGGAGCTCTTATCAAGCATGCCCATGCAACCTGATGATGCGATCCTGAAAGCACTTCTATGGGCATGTCGAGTCCATTGCGAAGTCGAGCTGGGTAAACGCATCGCGAGACGCTTGATGGAACTGGCTCCCAGAGAAGGTGGGTGCTACGTGCTTCTGTCGAATATGTATGCCTCTATTGGGGACTGGGAGTCGGTTGCAAAGGTGAGGCTGCTCATGAAAGAGTTGGATATCAGGAAAGATCCGGGCTCTAGTTGGATCAGCATTGATGGAGTCGTGCATGAGTTTGTCGTGGAGGATGACTCACACCCGCGAACGAAAGAGATCTATTCAATGCTCGAGGGGATGTCTGAGAAGTTGAGGTTAGCGGGTTATGTGTCCGACACAACGCAGGTGTTGCTAAACGTCGAGGAGGAGGAGAAAGAGACTGCCCTCCGCTATCACAGCGAGAGGATCGCGGTTGCTTTTGGTCTGATCAGCACCAAACCGGGCTCAATGTTGCGGGTGGTAAAGAACCTCCGAATCTGTGCTGACTGCCATTCGTCAATGAAGCTCGTATCAAAGATTTATTGTCGGACAATAATTGTGAGGGATCGGAACAGGTTTCACCACTTCAAGGATGGATCATGTTCTTGCAAGGATTACTGGTGACCAAAAGTGACTCTTCTGAACATTCTTGTTGATGTTAAGGTACTATGCAGAAACTTTAGAGAAGGGCCCTTGATAACTTGTGATTGCCCTCTAATTTCAAGTGATTCTAAGGTTTTAATACACAACTGTGTTTCAAACACACCCAAAGTCGTGCAGTCGTGTAAGCATATGTAGTGGAATTGTAAAATATTGGATGTTGCTCATTGAAAAAAAAAACCACAATGTACGTTCACGTATGGTTTCCCCTTCAGAATGCTGACAATAATAACAAATTAATCAATCCAATTGAGCCATATAATAAGAACAAATCATTTTTAAACTCAACTTACGTAACACCATGGGTGTGTGTATTTTCTTTTGTTTTTGCTTTATTTTTGTTATTTTTCTATTCTTCTCATCTCACTCAGTTATTTTTTTTTTTATTATGAGAATAGAAAATGACTATATTTTTCTATAAAAAAAAACTTATGTCGCAACACTGTAAGCTCAAAGAAAACAACCCAAACCTTCCCAACTCATTTACACCATGCAAAATAACCTATACAAAATCAACGGAATCCCAATTAGTACTTTCGACTCCAACAAAAAAAATGAAAACCAAAGAAAACCTTCCTAACACAACATCATTCAAAACCCAACAACCACTGAAGCCTTCACCCTCTTCGCCTCTGGTTCCAGAGCCCGCACCGCCTCCGCTGACCGCCTATCCGAAACCCGCCTCTCCAATCCGACCGGAGGGATCTGTAACCGCTCGAGGGGTGGCAGCGGATTCCGCCACATTGGGAGCGGACCTGTCACGAGCAGCGTCTTCAACAGTGGACCCCCATCCGTCACCGCCTGCACCAGCCTCCCCTTCTCCGGCAAAGCCTGCACCTTTTCAAGCCGATTCATCTCTTCCAAGGCGCGATCGATCTCATCTAATGCGGAGTCCGATGAGTCGTCGTCGGAGTCTGTTAAGCTCGAGTTCGCCCATATCGGATTGGTGGGTGGGATTGGATCGACGGGCTGTTGGGTTAGCTTTTGGAGCTGGTGCTGGAGCTGGTGGAGGTGGTTGCGCGCCTCGTCGCGCTCGTGCGTGGTCTGCTTCAAGAGGAGGCAGAGCTGGTTCACGCGCTCTTCCTTCTGACGGAGCTCGGTGAGCGCGGTCGTTCGAAGAGACTCTTTTTCGATCGTCGTGTAGTAGATGCACTTGCGGAGGCTCTCGATCTCCTGTTGAATTGATTGAGTTTTCATGAGAACTAATGCATTCAAGATTCAAGTTTTAGATGTTGTTGCATTAAAGGACGAGGTTTGAAAAAAGTTTTGTTTGGTGATTCAATCAAATGTGTGTCAATTGAAAATGCATTGATCACCCATTAAACGCATTAAAAATCCTTTCTTTTCTTTATTAGAAAGATTGGGAGCAATCGTGAAAACAGAAGATTTTAAAATCAATACATCAATGGAGCTATAAAACCAACATTTCAAAAACCCATATTTAAAAGAAAAATTTAGTCAATATTATCACAAACTGAAAATAAAACCCATTAATAACCCATAATTCAGAATGAGAATTGCAATCTATAAGAAACCAGAAATCGATTTTAGAAACTACTCCCCGAAACACGAATCAAAAAAAAAAAAAAAAAAAAAAAAACTTTAAGAAAAACCCATTAAAGGAATATTTGGCCAAACAAAAAAAAAAACCATTAAAGGATTTGGCAAACAATCGAATTTACAAAAACCCAAATCGGGATTTCCAAGTTCAGTCAATACCCATTGATTCTGACTCAAAATCTTAAATCATTGATGCAAAGATCGACTGAGTAGAATCCAGGAACCCTAAAAACCCATTACAAGATCATTCAAAACAACCACCCCACAAAAATGGGACACATTTATCAAAATCAACAAAAACCAGAGAGAGAGAGAGAGAGAGAGAACCTCTAAAGCATCCATGATTCGTCGCGTCCTTCTTCACACGTATCACGTGTGCCGACAGGGACAAGGTCCTCTTTTATATTGAGTTAAAAAAAAATGACCGTTGGCGGATTTTTTTGTTGACTCGCGCGGCACGAGTTGTGAAAGGGTGTTACACTCACGATTCGTGTTTTAATTTTATTCTTTTTTTTGTCCAATGTTTTATTTTAAAAAATAAATCATTTACATCATTTTTGCATCATTAATAAAAATTTAAAAATTATTTTTATGTAATATATATTTCAGTCAGTTAAATGATATCATTTTTTTCTCTCTCTCTTTTTCTTTCTCATCTCCAAAGTTTCCGAACCCACACTCAAAATTTATTTGGGTGGTGAGTTTGAAAGGTTCAATGGGGAACAACTGTTCACTTGTTCAAAATCAATCTGTTTATTATTGTAAATATAGTGGATACCCACCACTCCTCCTAGTCATAACCACCCAACTCTTTTACTCCATAATCCCTCTCATTTAACTTCATAACCCCACTATTAATCATCCCACTATCTACCCTTCACCTCTATGGACTTGTAACTCCTCACCTTTGAGATTCCTCCATGCACCCTATAAATAGAGGAGTCTCTCATGTATTCTACAACCAACAATAGTGAATAAGAAATCTCTCTCTATTTTTCTTCTCTATATACTTGTATGTTTTATTTACATATCCTTATATGTATTCATATTCTATTTAGTTTATAACACGTTATCAGCACGACGACGCTTTTGCCTAATTCGCTAAAGAGATTTGTATTTTGGTGAGTTCATGATGCTCAAATAATGATGACTATATCTTATATATTGTGTACAACATGGTAGACAATTTTATGATTTTATTTTTGATAAAGAAAAATGGTTTTCTTACATTATGCTGCATAATTAAATATTCTCATTCGTTATATTCTTTATATATATTTTTTAAGAGTGCATTTCTTATGCATTTTCTATATGCATAAATCCATGGTTTATAATCAAATCCCATCTTATGGGTTCTTATTTATCTCAACAAAAAAAAAACTCTTTTTATTGGTTTGTATTTTTTATGATTATTCACGGTTTTGTATTATGGTATTGTTGATATTGTTATCAACTTTTGTTAAATAAAAATGATTAAAGTAAATTTTTTTTGCAACTGGATTGATATATGCATGCAACTGTACACTTATATATATATATATATATATATATATATATATATATATATATATATATATATATATATATATTTCACATGTTGGTGAAGTTAGGCTCTGCCACATTCATAGTAGCATGTATTAATTGTAGTTGAGAAAGGTAAATGACAAGAATTACAATTTTCAAAGCAAACGAGGGTCTGGGACTTTGGTGCAGAGAGTGTTTACCAGTGAAAATAACAATATCATGTTATCGGCTATCATGCATATAACATTAAAACAATACACGTCACTCTCTGTTTCATTTTCTAATAAAGGTAGATCCCTTTTGTATGTATTTTTCTTTTTTTTCATAAATCCATGATTTATAAATATTTGATTCGAGATTTTTTTAATGTTACAATGTCATGTGTCCTATAGGACTATACAAAAATTGTATTTACATGGATCCCCGAAGGACCATGTAGAAGTTATGAATATGTGTCCCAATAAGATCCATATGCAAATTTTTTTTATTTTATCCCTGAAGGACTAAAAAAAAAAATTATTACATGGATCCTTGCAGGATCATGTGAAAGATATGATTAAATGTATCCCTGAAGGACCATATAATTTTTATCCCTGAAGGATATATTATACATAAATCATGATTGCTCGTATCCCTGTAGGACAAAAAAAAATTATATGATATATTTTTTTGGTCCTTGAAGGACCAAATAAAAAAAAAGATCCATGTATCCCAGCAGGAACATGTAAATTATGATTAGCATTCACCATTATCATCATAATGAAGAGGATTTAAAGATTAATTCCTCATTGACAAAGGTCCACCGGCCATTATGCCTCAAATATGCTCCAGTTGTAGCAATATTGAGAGCATCAATTTTATATATTCTCGTTGCCGAACAACGATTTTTTTTTCTCATGTAACCCAACTCAATGGCATAGCATCATTACCTGAAGTAAATGCATTTTATTTTATGTTCGTCATGGAAGTTGTGGTCAAGAATGATGAGATCATGATTTATATAGTCAATAGCACAACAATCATAGAGTTTGTAAAACATCTCAAACCACTAGAAGTGATTTGCTATTAAACAAAAGCATAATTGAAGGGAAAAAGTTTGCAGAACAAACCCCTAACACAAGGAAAATGATTGTTATATTTGGTGCTTAAAATATGGTCACGTACCTGATGTACGATCAAATTTTGTCATTTATGTATTTTTATCATTTTTTTTGTTATCTGAAATGCATTTTTATTTTTATATTTATCTTATTTATTTCATTTTTCTTTTTACAAGAATGGCTATGGTTGGTGACATCTGTCTGGCAGACAGCGCAACAACGCATACGATCCTACGAAATAAAACATATTTTCGACATTGACATTAATCAATGCAAATGTTAATACCATCTCTGGTACTACAAAATTAATTGAAGGCTCCGGAAGAGCAAATATAATATTACCAGGAGGTACAAAATTTTGTATTAATGATGCATTATATTCAGCAAGATCCAGAAGAAATCTGCTAAGTTTTAAGGATATCCGTCTTAATGGATATCATATTGAGACTATAAGTGAAAATAATATGGAGTATTTATGCATTACTTCAATTATTTCAGGCCAAAAGCATATATTAGAGAAACTTCATGCTCTCTCATCCGGGTTGTATTATACAACCATAAAAACAATCGAATCATACACTGTAATGAACCAGAAGTTCTATGATTCAGATATTTTTACGCTTTGGCATGATCGTCTCGGGCATCCAGGGTCTACAATGATGCGTCGAATAATTGATAATTCATTTGGGCATCCGTTAAAGAACCAGAAGATTCTTTTACCTAATCACTATCAATGCACTTCGTGCTCACAAGGAAAATTGATAGTTAGACCATCCCTACAAAAGTCAATGTTGAGTCACCAACATTTTTGCAAAGAATTCAAGGGGATATATGTGGCCCAATCCACCCCCCATGTGGACCATTCAAGTATTTTATGGTATTAATAGACGCATCTGCTAGATGGTCGCATGTTTGTCTATTATCCACTCGGAATGCTGCATTTGCAAGACTACTTGCTCAAATAATCCGATTACAGTCTCATTTTTTGGATTATCCTATAAAGTCAATACGCCTTGATGGAGCTGGTGAATTCACATCGAAAACTTTTAACGACTATTGTATGTCGCATGGCATCGATGTTGAACACCCTGTTGCTCATGTGCACACCCAAAATGGATTAGCTGAATCATTTATTAAGCATCTTCAGCTAATTGCACGTCCTATGCTTTTGAGGACAAAATTACCCTTTCAGCTTGGGGTCATGCTATATTGCATGCAGCAGCATTAGTTCCCTTCGGCCAACTGCTTATCATCAATATTCCCTTTACAGCTTGTATTGGGTCATCAACCAAATATTTCACATCTTCGTATTTTTGTTGTGCTGTACAAGTTCCTATTGCCCCTACACAACGAACTAAAATGGGCCTCAACGTCGATTGGAATTTATGTAGGATTTGATTCTCCTTCTATTATAAGATATCTTGAACCATTGACAGGAGATGTTTTTACCGCTCGATTTGCGGATTGTCATTTTGATGAGACAATATTCCCGTCGTTAGGGGGAGAAAATCCGTCGCTAGGGGAGAAAATCCGTCGCCAGAAGAACGACGTGAACTTACTTGGAAAACTCCATCTTTGGATCATCTTGATCCTCGCACTAATCAATGTGAAACTGAAGTGCAAAGAATCACTCATCTTCAAAGAATTGCGCATCAATTGCCAGATGCATTTAATGATGCAGCAAAAGTGATGAAATCACATATTCCAGCTGCTAATACTCCAGCTCGGATTGATATTCCAATAGGAAAAACTGTTAATATGCCGGCTAATGAATCAACAAAGACACGCCTGAAGCGTGGAAGACCTATAGGCTCAAAAGATTCGGCTCCCGAAGGAGAAAAACAATGAAGAATAATTCTCTAGAAGAGCATGAAACACTTGAAAGACTCACAATAATAAATCCTACAGAAGAAGTCCCTGAAGTGACACAAGTCCCCAAGAGACTGACGTCCCTGAAGTGATACCCGTACATGAAGATCAAGTACATGGAAATGAAGAAATTTCCATAAATTACGCAAATTCACAAATATTGTGGGATCGAAAGCAAGTGCTTGTTGATGATATATTCTCTTTTGCAGTAGCTACAGAAATCATTTCATATGATGATTCAGAACCACGTTCAGTGGATGAATGCAGACGAAAAAATTGTTGGCCACAATGGAAAGCTGCTATTCAAACAGAATTGGATTCACTTGCAAAACACCAAGTATTTGGACCAGTAGTCCTAACCCCTGAAGGTGTTAAACCAGTAGGATGTAAATGGGTGTTCACAAGAAAACGAAATGAAAGAAACGAGATTGTTAGATACAAAGCTCGTCTTGTGGCACAGGGTTTCCTGCAGAGACCTGTGATCGATTTTGAAGAGACATATTCTCCTGTGATGGACACAATCACATTTCGGTATTTAATTAGTCTTGTAGTCTCAGAAGGACTTGACATGCATCTAATGGATGTGGTTACTGCATATTTATATGGAAAATTAGATACCGACATTTATATGAAAGTTCCTAAATGACTAAAATTGCCTGAAGCAAAACCACGAAACATGTACTCAATCAAGCTAAGACGATCCTTGTATGGATTAAAGCAATCTGGACGAATGTGGTATAACCGTCTTAGTGAGTACTTAATAAAAGAAGGATATGTCAATGATCCAATATGCCCCTGTGTATTTATTAAGAAAACGGAACTTGGATTTGCCATTATTGCAGTATATTTGTTGATGATATTAATCTAATTGGGACTCCTGAAGAGCTCGAAAAGCCTTCCGAATATCTAAAAAAGGAGTTTGAAATGAAAGATCTTGGAAAAACAAGATATTGTCTCGGCCTGCAGATTGAGCGGAGTTCAAACGGGATACTTGTTCATCAAACAACATATGTTGAAAAAAATCCTGAAGCGTTTTAATATGGACAAATGTCATCCATTAAGTACTCCTATGGTGGTAAGGTCACTTGACCCAAAGAAGGACCTTTTCGTCCGAAAGAAGATGATGAAAATCTTCTTGGTCCTGAAGTACCTTATCTTAGTGCAATTGGTGCCTTATTATATTTAGCCCAATGCACTAGACCTGACATTGCATTTTCAGTTAATTTATTGGCCAGATTTAGTTCTGCACCAACTCGACGGCATTGGAATGGTGTGAAGCACATTTTTCGTTATCTTCGTGGAACGTCAGACATGGGCTATTCTATGCAAAGATTCCAATAATGGTGCACAATTGAAGGGTTATGCAGATTCAGGATATCTTTCAGATCCTCACAAGGCTCGCTCACAAACAGGGTATGTATTCACTTGCGGTGGCACAGCGATCTCTTGGCGATCTACGAAACAGACTTTGGTCGCCACGTCTTCTAACCACTCTGAGATTCTTGCACTCCACGAAGCAAGTCGGAATGCGTGTGGATAAGGTCTTTGGTTCATCATATTCATACTGCATGCGGACTATCTCTCATTACAGATGTTCCAACAACTATTTATGAAGACAATGCAGCATGCATTGCTCAAATCAAAGGGGGATATATCAAGGGTGATAGAACGAAGCATATTTCTCCAAAATTCTTTTACACTCATGAGCTCCAGCAGAGACATGAAATTGATGTTCAACAAATTCAGTCAAAGGACAATCTTGCAGATTTGTTCACTAAAGCTTTGTCGACGTCAACATTCAAGAAGCTGGTGTATAACATCGGGATGCGACGAGTTAGCAACCAAAATTCTTGAAATCTTGCACTTATGAGGGGAAGTAATTTTTTATGACATTTTGCGAACTGTACTCTTTTTCCTTCGCCTAGGTTTTGTCCCAATGGGTTTTCCTGGCAAGGTTTTAACGAGGCAGTGTTAAACGCATACACCATTATACGATTAAGTTACATTGTACTCTTTTTCCTTCGCTTTGGTTTTTTCCACTGGTTTTCCAAGCAAGGTTTTAATGAGGCAATTATCTTAGCGTGGTGGTCATCCAAGGGGGAGTGTTGTAAATATGGTGGATACCCACCACTCCTCCTTGCCATAACCTCCCCCATTTTTCTACTCCATAACCCTCTCATTTAACTCCATAACCCCACTATTAATCACTCCACTATCTACCCCTCACCTCTATGGACTTGTAACTCCTCACCTTTGGGATTCCTCCATGCACCCTATAAATAGAGGGGCCTCTCATGTATTCTACAACCAACAATAGTGAATAAGAAATATCTCTCTACTTTTCTTCTCTATATACTTGTATGTTTTGTTTACATATCCTTATATGTATTCATATTCTACTTAGTTTATAACATTTATCAAATTAATCAATATTTGGGTTACTTATTTCCTTATAGGTGGTGGTGATACAGAGTATTATTGATGGTCTCGCTTTCCTCTAAAATTGTATGAACGTATTATACCTTAGGCAGGGTTACACAATATCTATCTTCTTTGTGTTAAACATAACATGTACTTTTTGTTTCTATAATTTGGTCCATATATAATTGAGTGGAGTATGTATCTCATTTTTATAGAAAAATTCATACTTTCTTACATGATAGATAATTAGATACACATTTAGCATAAAAATAGATATTGTTGTTCCTATATCAGAGTTTCTTTATTTCAATAGATAAAAAATACCGTACCATTCTCTGTCAGTTTAATTTTTTTACTTCACCTAACAATCTTACACACACATTTAAAAAATTATCACATTTATTAAATCAATTACACATCTCTCACACTTAATCAAGGGTGTAATTATCATTTAAAATTCATAAACTCTTATCCACTTATTATCACTTTATTAAAGGTAAACCAAACAACAAAAATGTTACTTCTATGTTTCCCAATGAGAATAGTAAAAAAGGTAAGCAAATAAAAAATGTTGGTATCAAGAGTCAATTCAAACAACAAGTCATCGAGTCGGGCAAAGGTGATCGAAGAATCAAAGTCAGATCAACTGTTTATAGCAAACCTTTGAACCCTATTCGAGTAGTTCCTATATCAGAGATGGAATAAGTTTTCCGCCTACTCACTAGCTGTGTTCTGCTCACCCAAAAAGACAATAATAGCTACGTTGGTTGGATAAATCCATGCAACATCACCAAACTTACCATAGTCAATTATCATTCTAGGCTGGTCAACCCAAAATATATTTGTTATTTGTTCCTCATTATCCAATTAAACAGAATAAGAGAATAATGGATTTTCTATTTTTCTATCAATTCTACTTCAATGACAGGTGAGGAGGTCATTTTTCGATGAGATGGTAGTACATGAACACACTTTTATATTAGAAGAGAGTGATTGTGATTTCCACAAAATTATGGACCATGTATTTGCCATTATTTCTATTTAATTTAATAATCATATGTGCACCACAAACATGTTCTTGTATCTACTCTGCTATGCTTTTAGTCAAATGGTCTCTTTTGTGACTATCTTGAAAACCCTCCTTAAAACAAACAAGGGTTTTTTTTATTTTTAGGTCCCTGTAAACTATATGATTTAGTGATCGATCCCTCACTTCTTTATATTTCGGTTTAAGTCCATAGATTTAAAGGGCGTGTTTCTTATTAGTCCCTGAGAGGGACCTATCCTAAATTATTTAGTTTTCATTTTAGTCCCTCAGAGGGACTAAAAGGAATATATCATTTAAATATGAGGACTTAAATCAAAATATGAAGAAGTGACGGATCGATGTCTAAATCATATAATTTATGGGGACTTAAAAATAAAAAACCCAACAAACAAATATTTTTGAAGTAATTTCATAGTCATGCTTATTCTTGTTATGGGTATGTTTTCTGATACTAAATTCCACTCTCCTTCCATATTCATTCTATAATTCGTTTAATTTAAATTTTTACCAAAATCGCATATAAATTTAAAAAATAAATACATAAATACAAGAGACAAACATGATCCATTTAATCTCAAATACAAAATAAATAAATAATAATAATTTGATATAAAAAAAATATATCAAAAATACATATTTTTTGGGATCATATTGCTAGCAGTTTTATGGTTACAATTAAGAGTTTTTTTATTTTTAAGTCCCCACAAACCATCATATTTATTGATCGATCCCTCACTTCTAGGGCTGGTAAACGAACCAAGCCGCTCGGGCTCGGCTCGGGCTCGACTCGGTTTGAGCTCGTTAAGGCTCGTTCATTTAGACAAATGAGCGAGCTTGAACAAATTTTAAAGCTTGGTTAGGCTCGGAACCTGTATCGAACTTCATTTTATGTTCAAATTCGATCCGTTTGTGTTATTAAAACTTAGTTGAAGCTTGACTAAACTCTTTTATAAAATCAGAATATTAAATTAATACAAAGTTATGCTCGTTTAAACTCATGAACTTGGCTCATTTAAGCTAAAATTTTGTTTTCAATCCCTAAAAATCCTAAAATGAAGAAGAACGCTAAGCTCATAGAGGCTCGTGAGCTCGGCTCGGCTCGGCTCGACTTATAAACGAGCCGAGCTTGAACATGTCAAAGCTTGGCTCGTTCGGCTCGTTTACCACCCCTACTCACTTCTTTGTATTTGGGTTTTAGTCCCCAGATTTAAATAATAATACCTTTTTACTCCCTTAGAGGGACCTACCCATAAATTATTTAGTTTTCTTTTTACTCCCTAATAGGAACTAAAAATGAATTATCCTTTAAATATGGGGATAAAAATCTAAATACGAAGAAGTGAGGGATCGATCACTAAATATGATGGTTTGTGGGGACTTAAAAATAAAAAATCCTAAAATTAATAGTACCTAAGGTAAAAATAAATACAAAACAGAAACATGATTTTCCATCTCAAATAAAACATTACAATCACATTTGATATTTTTTTTAAAAAGGAACCATAAACAAATAGGTAAAAAATATTTTATTTTTTGAGATCCTAAGATTTGTAGATTAGAGATAAAGATCAATAATACATTGAACAGATGAAAAGGAGATAGATGCGCTTGGATAGAAAAAAATCACAGGACGTTGAAGACTTGTATGAAAGAAATAAAAAAAGGGAAAAATCCATATAACCCCCTAAAATCTTGCCTAAATTCATATAACCCCCTATAATCTTAATATATCCATATAACCCCCTGTAATCATACCCAAAATCCATATAGCCCCCTCCGTCCGGCTTCCGTCAGCCGAGTTAATGGTGAAATTGAAAAAAATTCATATAACCCCCTGTAATTTGGCCTAAATCCATATAACCCCCTGCAATCTTCATATATCAATATAACCCCCTGTAATTTTAGAAAAAATCCATATACCCCCTGTAATTTTGGGTTATATGGGTATATGAAGATTGTATGTGGTTATATGGATATATGAAGATTGTAGGGGGGTTATATGGATTTAAGCTAGATTACAGAGGGTTATATGGATTTTTCTCAATTTCATTGTTAACTCAGCTGACGGAAGATGGATGGAGGGGGTTATATGGATTTTGGGTATGATTACAAGAGGTTATATGGATATATGAAGATTGTAGGGGGTTATATGGATTTAGACAAGATTTTAGGGAGTTACATGGATGATTCCAAGAAAAAAAAAAAATGGCTGCCAAAAGGTATAAGGTGTGACGCCTTACAAAAAAGAAATGAGTGGGACCCAGCCAAAAAATATAAGGTATCAGCTGAAAAAGACAGTGGGACCCATGATAGAAAAGGTATAAGGTATTAGCCATAAAAAAAAAAGTGGGATCTATGATAGTTAATTTTTTTTATCGATATAAAAAATGATATTCGGCAATCTTACACAATATGTCAAACAAATTCTAATAAAATCTCAGTCAAGCAGAGAATCTTATCCCATGATTTGTGGTCACCTGAAAAGTTAGTTAAGGAAGCACTAAAACTTTGAGCATCTCTAAAAAAGCCTCCCCGGTATTTTATTACATTGCGGGGAAAAAACTCCATATCATAAGGAGTTATTTTTTTATTATTTCAAAAACCTCTTCATTCTTACGATATTTATTTTAAATAATCAATTTATCCCAATTTAGATTTATAAATTACAGGATCTAATATCACATTCCATAATTTATTAAATATTGGCATGAAATAAAGATCAAATTCCACAACAAAGAATTATTCAATAAAATAAGAGGAATGTAGACATTGAATCAAAATCTGAGAACCAATTCAACCCAAATTAACATCAAATGAAATAAATCCTAGCGTAGATTGTCCTTGCAACCAAAACAACCTCAATAATTGTAGATTTTTTTAGTTATATTTACTTTTCATCAGTTTAAAGATTTGAATACATGAAATCAAGGAGGTGGAGAAGACAGAGAGTTTCTGGTGGTGGAGGAGGAGAAGACAGAGAGGTGTCAGTAGATTCTCGAGGTCCATGACTGTCGGTAGTAGATTTCGGAGGGGTGGGCTCCGAAAGCCTCTTTTTGGTTTTGGCGTGTGTGGAGGTTTTCCAGGGATCGGATCCGTTTGCGTCCTGCGGGCCCGGTTGGATCGCCTCTTGGAAGGGGGAAGGGGTGTAGTTACTTGTTGGGGCGTCCGACAGCTTCTCAGGAGGATTCAGGGGGGTGGTTGTGATCGCCACCTGCTTTCTCAAAAAGCAAGAAAAATTGAGTGTTGCAATTGATCGCCTTCATGGGGGGGGGGGGGGGGGCGGGGAGGGTTGTGGATTCTCCACTCTGAGATACGGGTCTGCCGCACACAAAGGTAAAAACGAGGAATCATTTTCTGCTTCCGGGAATTGACAAATGGAGGTTTTAAAAGACAGGGAGTGGGTGATGGTCGGCTAGTGCAAATTAGCCACCTAAAAGGGGACGACTAGTTGTGATTAGCAGCCTGGGACCTGGCTCTATTTGGGCAGAAAATTAGGTAAGAAATGGGTTAGGGTTTGGCAGAGGTTAACCTAGGTTTAACCTTGGTTTTGGAGAGGGTTTTTAGAGAGTGGATTTGGTTTGGGAATGAGTTTCTCTCTCTCTTTCTCTCTCAAGGATAGTAGTGTGGGGGGAAGGGATGCTTGAATGGTGATTGAATGAGTATGAACTAATGGTTTTTAACTTGTTTGATTGATATTGTGATGTGTAGAAGAAGTGTTCGGACCCTCCTATTTATAATAAAAATGGGGCAGGGGAGTGTCCACTGGACAATAGATTAAATTGGGTAATAGGGTGGTTGGTTTGACCTCATATTAGATCTTTGTTCTTCTGACACTGTCTAGGTGAGGGACAACTAGTTGAAACTAACCGCCCAGTGAGGGGTGGCCACTCTCAAGATGTCGCCCCAATGATGACCTGTCAAACGTCCCATCTCTGACAAGCGGTGGCTTGAATCGATTACTAAGGTTGAACCGTCAGATAAGGGGGGCTAAAAGGAATAAACCGCCGCAATCATCAGCATTAAGTACTGTTTTATGTCCCATCCAAGGGAAGCAGTCAGGGGCGGTTTAAGGGACGGCTAGTTTCAACTAGCCACCGGCTTCCGGCCTTTTAATATTTCTAAGTGTTTGTGACCAAGGTTCCCTTTTTTAATGATGTTTTCTATTTGATTTTCAAATGTGGTCATTTCTAAATATTACTTGAAGTATTTTTATTTTTTTGGACGGTCAAAATTTGAGTATCTACACCGACAAAGGAGTAGGAGCAGGTGCAGAGGTTTCAAGTCTTTGATCACGCGTGCTGCCATCACCGTCGCTTGTGCAATTCTGAAGGGGAGGGAGCTGAAGACAGAGGAAGAGGAGGTGGAGGGTGGAGGCCGATGTGAAGGCTCAAACGGTAGATTTTTGAAAAGAAGAAATCAAAGGTTTTAATTTTTTAATTTTTCTAGGGTTTGTAGTGGGAGATAGCTTTAATTTTATTGGAAAAAATCAAAAGAGAGAGAGAGAGAGTTGACTGAAAAAAAAAAGTTTTGTTGAAAGAGACAATGTGGTCATTTTACATTATAATATTTTCTACAAGGATCCATGCACATGTATGGAGACTTGTAAGGAAAAAAATATTGTATAGAGTCATGTAAAAAGTCTTTTGGACCCTTTTTTTAAAAGTGTTTATCTCTTCATGTTAGAGAATGAGTCATGTAGGAACGTTTTTAGAGACACTTTTATAACGCTTGAGCTACCGTAAAACCTAGGATATTTTTTAGCTTGATTTGTCCATCAGATTACAATATCCTTCTCTATTTGAAATGTTGGGATCACGGAGTACACGTGCGGCTGATATCCTATCAAACAGTACATGCTCCGATGAAGATTTTTGTGTTGTGAAATATAAAATACCAATGACTAACCAAATTTAGAAAACACCAATTGTGCCGTCGAATCGGACTCCTTATCACTGACATCTACAACCAATGCATCTCTTTTATCAGCTTCATAACTGCACTTCCATTTCTTTAGTAAACAAAGTAATGCACTCGTGTAAGCATATGTTGTGCAATTGTAAAACATTGGACGTTGGTCATTAAAAAGAGAAAAAAATAACGATGTACGTTCACGTACTTCAGAATCAAAAAAAAAAAGAAAGAAAAAAGAATGCACCACAGAATGCGCCGACAATAATAACAAATTAATCAATCCAATTGAGCCATAATAGTTACATTGTCTCGTATTCCTTCACTTAATCCAAAGAATCTCTGCAAGACTGCAACTCCCTTCTTTTGTCTGTTCATACACACAAGGAATCTTTAACCACCGAAAACAAAAAAATGCAAGACTCGTCACCGTGACGCCCTGGAAGAACCCTTCGATCGGCCCGAAACAGACGCGGAATCGGAATCGAAACCCGAACCCAAAAAGTCGGTCCCGTAGAAGAGATCCGATAAACGGTTCTCGATGTCCTCCGGAGCGAACCTTATAACCCCTGCAACTCTCCCCCGATACGCCTCGTACCACTTCCGATACATCGGCACTACCTTCCGAGATATCGACACCTTGACCTCGTCCCTCATCCGACCGTCTGGGATCACCCACGTGGCGTGCATCATATACGTCTCCTTGAACGCCTCGTTGAAACTCCTGAACACCTCCCCCACCTCCTCCACCGTCCGATTCGTATCATCCAGCGGTGGCATTGACGAGGCCACCTTGCTCCACCCCATCCTCTCGTAGTTTGCCGCGTAATGCCTAACCTTCGCCTCGTGATTCGCGACCCACTCGCTCCCCAGTATCTCCTCGAGATCCGTGCCCCTAACCTTCTCCACTACGTAGTTGAAGTTGTTCGCGAGGAACACGTACGACATCGGCACCTCTTTGTACTGCTCGGCCTTCCCGTCCAGCTTGCACAGCAATACCAGTATGATCCACGCCAGCCTCATCGATAGGTTCTCATCGCAGCCTTTCATTGGCAACACCGACTCTGGAAGTGGGGCCCGCACCTTCAGCGGGTAATCGGCGAGGATGTCCCGGAGGCTCCGCGAGTAATCGGCGAGGAAAGCCACGTAGTTCATCACGTACCCCGTTAGCGGGTGGACTCCTCCCCCCGCGACCGCCGATTTCGACAAGTCCTTCTGGATCGCCGTTTCCAGTTCGGCGAGCGAGGACCGGATCGCCTCGGCGAGTTTCAGGAGCGCGGATGTGGCGTGCGATCGGACGGCGGATGACGATTCGTAGGAGAAAGTCCACTGAATGTCCTCCCAGTGATCGGAGATCGACTCGTACATGTCGAGGAGCAGGAACATCTTCTCCGGCGACTTCTTGAATTTCGAAGTGGCGACCGACTCGGCGAAGGAGAACATCCCGATCGCCTGCTCGCCGGAAACCTCGGCGAAGCAGGACTCACGCACCGACTCCGGTGCGTCGGCGAAGACGCGGTCGCAGAGGACGCGCTCGCCGTGGAAGAGTGTCTGGAGCGCGGTCCTCGAGGCGGGGATCCAGGACCGGATGCGGATCTCGATGACTTCCCAGTCCATCTTGTGAATCTGAGACGCCGTCAGCCGCTCGATCCCCATCCGGTAAAGTGACTCGTCCACGGTCGAACGGCGGAAGGTCCGGTACAAGTTCATGCACTCCTTGCCGTAGCCGGCGGAGATCATGCACTCGGCGATGTACCTCAGATCAGAGAAGGTCCGAATGGGTGAAGCCGTCGGTGTCCATGGACGGCCGTGATAGCTGCTGCTACGCTTGGGGGTGTACGACGGGGTGGATGGACGGCTGTGATGGCTGGTGCTGCTGCTGTGTTTGGGGGTGCTTGTCGGGGTGGATGAACGGCTGTGGTGAGAAGAGGATAAGGAGAAGAGGTTTTTGATATGCATTTTCGATGCAGTGATTGAATTCCCTCCGATTTTTTCTGTCTACAAAGGAGAGAGGGGGGTGGGGGTATTTATAGTTGAGGGACTGCTGTGTCATTTGTTCCGATAACAGATAAAAATCAATTATAAAAAAAACATAGAGAGTGAAATGGATTAATTTGCTTTGGATTTTCTTTTTAAATAACATTTCTCCAGGTTGTGATTTACGACCAGCAAACCTTGATGGGCTAGTCACATGCAATATTTTACTGTTGAAGAAACAGCGCAAATTATGCCTTTCTTGATTAAGGACTGGGTTGACCCGATTATTTTGCTAATTAAAGAAATTGAAGTGTTGTTATCATGAGTTTCAGATGTCAGTCATAAAAAGAGTAGTCCAATCCGACGGCAGTGATAAAATTTTTATTTAATTAGCTCTTCAAATATTCATTATCTCATAATTATTGATGAGCTGATGTAAGCAGTGATTCACCAACGTTGACATCAAATAATTAATGCGAAAGAGATTAACAAGAAGTAGCATCTTCAGTTTTTAATTCACAGTTGAAATTTCTGCAAAAACTAATGCTGCAAAGAATAACTGACCACAACTTTCATAGCTATGAACAGTCACCGTATTTCTTCGAAATTGCGTAAGCGTAAACAATGATATGGACATATAGAACAAGCATTTTGACTAAGGCTTCATTTGGGAGTGTAGTGGGAGACTCGGCGTCTGTGAAAGCGTAGGTGCGTTGAAAAATATATCATTGTTTCAATGCTTAACCGCGAGCAAAGAACGCACGTTTTCATTTCAAACGTGAACATCAGTTATTGTGTTTGTTTGGACGGTGGCGGTGCACCAAGTCGGTCGACGCGAACGCGCTCACACTACGCTCCAAAACGGAGCCTAAGAAAAAAGGATAAGATAAGGAATGAATTGGAAGAATATAAATTTACTATAGATATAGTAGTTCCTCTGATTGTCAACTCTTATGTGCTTGTTTGAAATTAAATAAAAATATATAGCTACTTTAGAAGGTATCACATGTAGAATTCATATCTTGATAAGAACATGTTAGAGGAAATAAGATATGACTAAATGTGATTGATCAAAATAAGATATACAAGTTTATATGTACATGAGTTTGATCAAGTTTTGAATAGCTTATAATTCAAATCATTATAATTATCCTGCTTGATAATTGAATTCATCAATGATAAAAGCGTGGCAATGACATCATTTCATTCAAACTACATTTTTTTTTCTAGTTATATATGTTTGGATGCAAAGACATGCATGGAAACATTGAATGAGTTGTGAGGAATGGTTTGGCAGCACCTTGTAACATCTTCACTACTTCTCTGAGGGTAACAGAAAATTTGTTTTAAAAGGGATTGAAATTCCTTTTGTGAAGGTGTGAAATAAAAAAGTGACATTCCTAGTGCTTAGTATATCTATGGATTTCTTCATATTTCTTGAAATTAGTGGGCGAAAAATTGATAGGTTCACAGAATATATCATTTTCTTTTTTTCGATATTTAGGGTCCCTCCTTGGATGGGGCCTAGGTGAAACCACTTTGGTCGCCTGTACTCACCAAGGTTGGTCCAGTTGTAATGTAATAGATAAAAGTAAAATTGTAAAAAAAATTGTAACATTGTAAGTAATAAATTAATAGTGTATAAAACTACTCATCACAGCAACAAAAAAAGTTATATTAAATATTAATAACACAGTTCCCATATACTTGAAGTGGCAATAATTCAGTTGTTGCTCAATCTCAATAGATGAATGCAAGTCACCATGACTAAAATATATAGCAACAAGATATCCTCTAACAGATTATAGATATATAGTTATTATAAAGTTTTTTTCAACCTCAGAAAAAAAAGCTTTTAGTATACTATATTAATGTAAATGGGCTATTAAGTTTTTTTTGGTAGCCATCCAAATTGATGTGGGTCTGTGATGATCATACAGGTCTAACTATTTATATCATTTCAATTTTCAAGCTAGAGGACAAGCATATACCAAACATTCCTATTTCATAAAGCCGCCTGAAAACGTGTCCAACGGCCTCTCTATTTTCAAGCACTATAAGAAAAAACATTTTTTGTGACGGTTTTTTGCGACGGATAACAAAAACCATCGCAAATGCTTGTAATTTTGACGGTATTTTTTCTCGGTCGCAAATACTTTTTAGCTTTTACGACGCATGCGTTGAACCGCAGTTAAAAACACATATTTGCGATGGGTAAATGATGCCGTCGCGAATGATTGATTAGTTGCGACGCGAACGCGTCCGTCGCAAATACGTAAATTCAATCCAACTGTCCATTTTTTAAGTTGTGATCAGAACCGTCCGATCTATCTGTATATATATATTTTTAAAAAACATAGCAACCACAAAAATTTGATTAAACCCTAAAAAAACCTTAAAAACCCAAAAACTCGAGCACATCCGTCTTCGATCACCTCCCATCCTATCTTCGATCATCGTCGTCGCCGTCGCTGTCCGCTTCGATCACCGCCGTCGCCGCCCGCTTCGATCACTACCGTCACCGTCCGATCTTCGATCACCGCCGTCACCGTCCGCTTCGATCGAACCGCCGTCGCCGTCTGCTTTGATCGAACCGCCGTCGCCATCCGCTTTGGCCGGGGAACACAGTGATTTCTGGCTAGAAAGACCATTGACTCACTGTAAGCTTTGCCATTCCTCTTTGTAAACTCGGCCTCTCTAGTTGTTGATGATTTTTGCTGGGTTTCGAAATACACTATAATTTTTGCTGAGAATTTATTGATGGAACATCTATAATGGTTCTAATGTATGTGGAGTATGTATGTGGAGTGGAAGAACATGAAGCAGAATAACTAATTTGGGTGGAATGAAATTGGGACCAACTTATCCACCTCATATAAGTAATACATATGACCTTCATTTCATTTTTTTCCCTTGAAAATAACTAAAATTAGGGGCCAACTGATTCACCTCATAGGAGTAAACACTTGTTCATAGGAGTAAACATTATTATTAAGAGAAGAGATGCGTAGCGAGTTGCAAACTGCTGTACTAGTAGCGGTATGAGCTCACATGGAGTGTCCACATGTGGCGACAGCAAATCCTTCTACTAGTGGACAGGTAAAGTATTACATATACCACTATGTATTTGTTATTATTATAAATATTATAACATATGATAAATTTGTTTGTAGGTTCCCGATGCATGTAGTTCGCATCGTCCACAATCTCCTTGATCGACCGAGTTAGCATTGTAAAGATTTTGAAATAGTAAGTTTTTTTGTTATCCAAATCACTTTCATGGATGAATTTAGACCTCTGTTTCTGGTCCTTGTCTCTTTTAGTTATTTTTTTTTTATATAGGTAGGTGAGGCTTTCTTGGGTTGGATTGACAAAGATGAGCGTCAAGGACCATCAAAATTTTGAGTGTCTTGGATGGACTCACAGATTGTAAGTTGTTAGTTTAAGACATTAACTTGTCAATTATCAAACATCAAAATTATTAATCAGAGTATGAATAATTTAAAAAAAAATAAAAAATAATCTTGTAGTTGAACAACTCATATCCAAATCTAAACTTTAATATCAGTATTTGAATGATTTGAAAATGGATACGGATACATACATCGATATCTAATCCAAAAAATATATGTATATTATGTATGTACAATTTTTATTTTGTGTCTTTGTGTGTGTGTGTGTAAAATTTGATTTTCTATGTTATATGTGGTATAAATATGAATAATTGAATTAATTGAGAAAATCTTAGATTTGAGTTTGGATCACAATTGTTGTGTGTACACTTTTTTTCTTGCTATTTAAATTATTTATTGGATCAGCGGATCTGTAGTAGAAATTCAAAATTCTCTCTTTATTAGATTTGATGGATTGTTTCAACTGTTACGTGATCTATTATAAATTTCATTTGATAAGGTCAAAAGGATCAGGAAAGGATTAATCCCTTCTTTTATTCAATTTTGCTACATTTTTATTGGCGTTAGGAAAGGTTTGGAATCTCAGGTAACTTGATCTAGATGTAAAAGTGTTATCTATACTCAGTTCTCTGGCTTTGCAGCATCATATGGCTATATGTACCTTCAGAAATGATGGAAAACAAATCAAATCAACATTTTTTTTCATGTGTGGGAAAATGCATGATCGTTATTGTTCTATATATGCTTTTTTTTTTGAATTTTTAATAAAAGATCTTTTGCATGTCCCATGAAAGTATTTTTTGACTAGTGTTGGGCATGTTTGCTTGACTGTTAGATGTTGAACTTGCATGCTCCTCTGATTCTAGCTATCTAGCTACTTCGACCTGCTATTGATGTTAAAGCTCTCTTCATTTTGTGGCTTGCAGAAAGTAGTGGAAGCATCACAGTGAATCTCTCCAGTGATGGCACATTTTTCCATCGTATGTGATTTTCAGAAAATAATCAGGACATGATCATCTTAATAGATGAACCCTTTGAATTTTACCAATTTTACATCCATCGATTTTTGGGCTGTACCTTGAAGATCATGGTTATGATGTCCCCCAGAAAGTTTTTTGTTGTGCTCTTTTCATCATGTTGAAACAATCCAGTTTTCTTGCCTTTCATGGATTTTTATGCTATGACAATGTGGATGAATTATATGATGAGTAACTCGGTATTTTCTTTTTATTTTGAACATGTGGATCTACTGCAGGTCTTTCTGTGAATACATATATTACAAATTTTTTAAAATCTAAAATAAAAAAAAAACATTATTTGCGACGGTTTAGGTCCATGTCGCAAAAGTTAAAAAATAAAAAAAAATGTTTTTTTCGATGGCTAGCTTATCCGTCGCAAAACATGAAGTTTACACGACTAAAGCAAAAAAAAAGTTTTTGCGACGGGTTATTTGTGACGGTAAAAAAACCGCTATAAAAGATATTCGCGACGGCTAAAAACCGCTGCTAAGCTTTTGCGACGCCGTTTGATACGACGGAGTCAAAACCGCCGCATAACTGTCGCAAAAGATTATTTGCGACGGTTACGAGACTATTTGCGACGGTTTGAACCCGCCGCAAATAGTACTTTCTCTTGTAGTGAAGTTGTGTGCATATCCACTTGAAATCTTCACTTATTTTTTAAATTAAAATATAAAAAATGTTAGCATAATTATATATGCTAATTTTCACACCATTAGATGTTAATTAAGACCTTTCAATTTATTTTTTCACTTGTATAGTAAATTTGACTGAAACTACATATTAGTCCCCTTTTTTATTCTAATAACCTAAGCTTGATTCCTTCCATAAAGACCTCTAAAGCTTGGGATCAAATCCAATGGGTGGCGGTCTAGGACAGTGGGCCCAGGCTGTTAGGTTGTCCTCGTTTTGGGCTGCAAATACATGTGGTTTTGGATGTTACAATATTAGGATTAATTCCAACTTGCATAATTGCATGAGAACTGAACAACATTACTGAATGTATCCATACCCATTTTCACATATTGTCAACAAAAGATATCTTAAACTGTCAGCAAAATAAAATATGAATTATAAGATTACTTGTAAATGAGAAACTTTGATGATTGCAATAAAAGTAATCTATATATTGATGCATCATATTTATACCAGTCTAGCATTTCCCGTGTTTCTTTTGTACAAAAACATGTTTTTGTACAAAACAGGCATTCTAATTTCTATCATATCACATATGTGCTTCCTCCGTATCTGTCTACAAAAACTGTACTTAACAGTTGCAATCACATGGACACATGGTTGTCCACTCAGAATTCAGATACATATCAGGAAAAGGTCACTAATTTGATGTGATATCATAGAATATAATGCCTGTATTGTCTAAGCAGATCATATAAAAATAACTGGTTTGGATCTAGTACATGCATTGCGCGCCTAAGCATATATAAAACAGTGGCTTTGGATGCAGTCAGTACTAGATGTAAGAACTCAATGTAATAATCATACTAGATATTAGAACATCAATCCTTGTTATATATATATATAATGACATACCTGTGGAAGCCATTTGATTCACTTAAATACCCTGAGAATCAAAGTAAAGATTAAAAGACTTGATCTTCCTCTCCTTCTCCTCTTGATAGAGCTATCGATGGGAGACTTGCTCTCACACTAAGATGTGTGTTACATATAGAGAGGAGGGGGGACCTAGCCAATTTATAGTAAAAGTCATCATGGAGTCCACCCATCAAAGACTCCTGGGATTCCCCAACAAGTATAATACCTTATTGAAAATCCAAACAACCAATAGTTAATGTCTTCTAGGAAATCCAATGGAACATTGGAAACTAAAGGCCTACACATAATGTTACACATTCCCAAAACAAACTTATGTAACCAAGGTGTGTTATGACCCAAATAGAATTAATCTGATCACTTAATACTTATATTGGGTTAACCACATATTCATTGTAGGCTTTATACTCAACCCAGGTTTTGAAAAACATAAAATCCCATACAAAATTCCAATCAATGTGAAGCCCAAACTACAAAAAATCTTACATTCTCCCACTTGGGCAAACATTGATTGGTAGTAATTTTTTTTTTTTTTTTTTTAAAAAAAAAACACTCATGGGTTGAACTCATATGGCCACATATACATAGCCTCAATGAAAATTCCTTGGCATATCAAATCCTGGTCCAACAAAATACTGATATCGAAATATGGAAGTCAATACATCATTTAATGATATAAGACCAATCCATAGTTACAAATATCAATAAGCTTGTCGACATGGATTGCGAATGTGGTAAGTGTAGTATGAATATACACAGCACACCATATGTGATCATAACTTGTGCTGAATTCATTATCGGTCCTCTTTATGATTTCGTATTATACGGAATCGTTCATGTCTCATTCGAAGCCTTCATGCTTTCACTATGAAAGCCAATAAGCCTCTAAATATTAGAAGCATATGTAAAACAATATCAATCTCGAGATTTTCATCAATGTCATGACAAAACAAATTCTTCATGCTTAAGATAGAAACAAAATATCTTAAGTCTTTCATGTGCACAATTTTTTTTTTTTTTTTTTTTTTTTTATAATAGTGGCTGCACCCTCAAACCTTATGGGTTGCCTACGTACCCCAACAGAGGGATCAAGCCAAAACGTAGTTCTTTACATACAAAAAACCTCCCACTAACCAATTACATCAAATGTTTCCACAATACCCATACTTAAAACATGTTTCTGGAAAACCTTGGGTGCAAGTCCCTTGGTTAGTGGATCCGCTATCATCGCCTCTGTATTTATATGCTCTACTATAGTCTGCCCTTCCTTGACCTTATCTCTGACGACGAGATATTTGATATCAATATGCTTAGAACTGCTTGAACTCTTATTGTTCTTTGCAAAGAACACAGCGGAATTGTTGTCACAAAATATGGTAATCGGCTTAGAGATGGAATCGACGATTTTAAGCCCAGAAATAAAATTCCGCAACCAGACTGCTTGTATTGTGGCAGCATAACATGCTATGAACTCTGCCTGCATGGTAGAAGATGTTACGAGAGTTTGCTTGCAACTCTTCCATGAAATGGCTCCTCCAGCCATCAGAAAAACATAGCCAGAAGTAGACTTCAAATCGTCTGGACACCCAGCGAAATCTGAGTCTGAGTAACCGACTACTTGAAGATAGTCAGACTGCTTATAAACAAGCATAAAATCTTTTGTTTTCTTCAAGTATCGCATGACCTTCTTTGCTGCCTTCCAATGTTCTGGCCCTGGGTTTGACTGAAACCTGCTAAGTACACTAACAGCGAAGGCGATATCTGGTCTAGTACAAACTTGAGCATACATTAAACTCCCAACGGCGCTGGCATATGGCGTGTTCTTCATGCATTCCTTTTCAACATCATTTCTTGGGCATTGATTTTTATTCAATTTGTCCCCTTTCACAATTGGGACATCACCATGTGAACAATCCTGCATACCAAATCTATTAAGAACACGCTCAATGTATGCTCTTTGAGAAAGACCCAATAATCCTCTAGATCTATCTCGATGAATTTCTATGCCCAGTACAAAAGAAGCTTCTCCAAGATCTTTCATTTCAAAAGTATTAGACAGCAAACACTTGGTTTCATGGAGCAGTCCCAAATCATTTGTGGCAAGCAAAATATCATCGACATATAACACAAGAAAAATATATTTGCTCCCACTGATCTTTAGATAAATGCATTCATCAACTGTATTCTCAATGAAGCCAAAAGATGTCACCACTTCATCGAATTTCAGATACCACTGTCGAGACGCCTGTTTAAGTCCATATATAGATTTCTTCAACTTGCACACCATATTTTCCTTTCCCTTTTCCTCAAAACCTTCTGGTTGGCGCATATAGACATCTTCATGAAGATTTCCATTCAAAAAAGCAGTCTTGACATCCATCTGGTGAAGCTCTAAATTGAAGTGAGCCACCAATGCCATGATGATACGAAAAGAGTCTTTCGTTGACACTGGAGAAAATGTCTCATTAAAATCAATACCTTCTCGCTGAGTAAACCCTTTAGCCACCAATCTTGCTTTGTATCGCTCAACATTACCTTTAGCATCCATCTTGGTTTTAAACACCCATTTGCAATCTATGGACTTAAAACCCACAGGAAGATCAACAAGTTCCCAAACACCATTGTGACCCATGGATCGCATCTCATCCTCCATAGCCGCAATCCACATTTTAGAATCGGGTCTAGCTAATGCCTGGCTGACAGAAATCGGGTCAATGTTGCGACCAACATCATATTCGCCTTCGAGCAAATACACCAAATAATCATCTGGTAAAGCAGACCGCCTTTCTCTTTGTGATCTTCTCAATGGCATCTCAACAGCCGGCTCAATAGGTTCTGTGGGTTCAGGAATAGGATTTTGAGGTTCTTCTTGTTGTGAGACATCATGCTCAACATTTTCCCTCTCAACAGGTCGAAAAACAACCCTTTCTTGCACAATAGGAACTGGAACTATAAGACGTTCCTCTTGAACGACTACTCTCTTTGCAGAAGAACTATCATCACTCATGTCATTCTCCAAAAATTTTGCAGTAATGGATTCAACAATTTTAGTGCCACGATGAGGACAATAGAACCTATAGCCTTTAGACCTATCTGGATACCCAATGAAATGACAAGGTGTGGATTTAGGGTCCAATTTCTTTTCTGATGGGTTATAGATTTTCACTTCAGTTGGACAACCCCAAACACGAAAATGAGATAAACTTGGTTTACGCCCAGTCCACAATTCAAAAGGAGTTTTGGACACAGCTTTACTAGGGACCCTATTCAAAATGTACATGGCACACTTCAAAGCCTCACCCCACAATGACTCAGGCAAAAAGGTTCTACTCATCATGCTACGTACCATATCCTTAAGAGTACGATTACGCCTCTCAGCCACACCATTTTGTTCAGGAGTACCAGGCATGGTATATTGAGCAACAATTCCACATTCTTGCAAATATTTTGCAAAAGGTCCCATATTTTGGCCAGATTGATCATATTTACCATAATATTCCCCACCTCGGTCAGACCTCACAATTTTAATTTCTTTCCCACATTGCTTTTCAACCTCAGTCTTAAAAATTTTAAATTTTTCAAGGGCAACAGATTTATCATTAATAAGATAGACATATCCATAACGAGAAAAGTCATCAATGAAGGTGATGAAATATCTATTCCCACACAAAGTTGGAGACAATGGTCCACTAATATCGGTGTGAATTATTTCCAAAAGATTTTCACTACGGGTAGATCCTTTTCTTTTAGTCTTTGTCAATTTTCCCCTTACACAGTCTATACAAGTACCGTCATCTCCAAAATCAAGAGCAGGGAGAACTCCAATTTTAATCAATCTTTCCATTCTCTCTCTTGAGATATGTCCTAATCTTTTATGCCACAGAGTGAAAGATGATTCCTTCATAAATGGTCTTTTCTTTCCAATAATATCAACATGCAAGGTTTCATTAATAGGATTTGAATTTAAATTTATGCAATATAAGCCATTAGAAAGATAACCATTTCCAACCAAATGAGAATCATGGAACAACTGAAATTTATTATTACCAAACATGAAAGAAAATCCAGATTGATCAAGTTGGGAGACTGAAATCAAATTTCTTCTCATGGACGGTACATAGACTGCATTTTCTAAAACAAGGAAAAAACCGGACTGCAAGGACAAGGTGACATCTCCTATTAACTCGATTTTCACGGGAGCTCCATTGCCTACAAACAGGTTCACTTCATTTTCATTTGGTTTCCGGCTGTTTTTGAATCCCTGTAAGGTAGTGGCAATATGAATAGATGATCCAGTATCAAGCCACCAAGAATACAGAGGGACATCTATCAAATTAGTTTCATAACAAACAAGAGCCAATGAAATACCTGATGACTTCTTCTTTTCTAACCAAGCTTTGAACTTGTGACAATCTGCTTTCCAATGACCCTTCTTCTTGCAAAAACGACACATATCCTTCCTAATGATAGCCTTTTTGCCTCCAAAATTTTGAGTCTGACCAAACTTGCCTTTATCATTGTGGGGTTTGCGAGAAGCTGAGTTATTATGGTGGTAGGGTTTAAATTTTCGATTGTGATGAGGATGATCCATGTTGTTTTGGGGCTGATAAACCAATTGTGCACTATGGGTTGACTCCCGAGTGATTCTCTCCTCTTCTTGAGCACACACAGAGATAAGCTCATTCAAATCCCACTTATCCTTTTGAGCATTATAGGCTACCTTAAGCTGACTAAATTGTGAAGGAAGAGTGTTTAGGGCATGATAGACAAGAAAAGGGTCAGCAATGGGAACATTTAGGTCCTTCAACTTAGAGGAAATATGAATCATTTTCAAAATATATTCCCTAACCCCACCATTTCCATCATACTTCATTTTCATGAGTTTATCCATCAGGTCTCCAGTTTCGGCTTTATCAGACTTTAGATATCTATTACCTATGGCAGCAAAAAACTGTTTGGCATTACCACTCTCAGGCACAGCACCAAGGATTGAATCAGAAATGGACCTCTTTATGATCTTGAGGCTTAGACGATTAGCCTTATCCCACTTCTCATATTTTTCCCTTTCTTCCACAGTGCTCTGATCAGTGGGTTTGGGAGGTTCATCATCCTCTAAGGCTAAGTCAAGGTCCATCAATCCAAGGGCAATTTCAACATCACGTTTCCATCTCAAATAATTGCTTCCAGTCAGAGTTTCAATGGCAGACATTTGACTAGTAAGAGCAGGGGCACTCAAAACTGTGGAAGATGAATAAACAATATTCAGCCTTTATGCATGCATATGATGGGTATAACATATCTTCATTATCCAATCAACATGGGCCATTGACTGAACAAATGCCGAAAAATGGCCTAGAATACTAATGGTCATATTTCGGCGAGAATCCTTGGTGCATCATCACAAAATCACCTTTGGGCAGAAATTATGACATGCAATAAGGTCTTCTCCTATATCATGAAGCTAATAAACAAAGATAGCACAGATTCTGAAATTTCATCACCTTTGGGCAGAAGAAAACTTCAAAACAGTGCATCTCTATTAATTACTTCATGCCATCTATAAAATTACTACACACAATAACCTCCTTTGGGATGGAAATTATATGTAATAATTCAAAGATGCAATGCTATCCCAACTAAACTTTGAATGAGAAAAATGGAAATCATAAGTGGGCCACTTTGGCGGCTACCACCCACAATTTCACCAACTTTCCCAAAAAAGGATAGACTTTACGCCCATTAATTCAATCACCTATATTTTTCTCAATAGTATGTGATTGAATTAATAACACAACATGGATGTTACAACCAAAGTCAGTCATGTCAAGCAACAGACTAATCTTGATATGATTCAGATATAATTGTTCATATATTACATGATGTTTACCATGTTCCTTATTCAATTAATAACAGCCAGATCATAATTTAATAGAACACATGTTGTGATATAAAACGTATGCTTGACATGGAGGTTTGAAAACATTTAGCAATCAATTGTGTATTTGTCTTCATATGATATATAGCATCGATTCACATTTTACTTTTGCATTAAAAAAAAACAAACAGTGAAGAGAGAGTCATGCATAGTGAAGCTAGTCCGTGGGTATATATGATGATATTTTATTCGTATAGTGATTTAATCAAAACTTGGCTTCAACGGAAGTGATATCTATGAGTTCTAATACTAGTATGACCTGCTCTGATACCACTTGTAAGAACTCAATGTAATAATCATACTAGATATTAGAACATCAATCCTTGTTATATATATATATAATGACATACCTGTGGAAGCCATTTGATTCACTTAAATACCCTGAGAATCAAAGTAAAGATTAAAAGACTTGATCTTCCTCTCCTTCTCCTCTTGATAGAGCTATCGATGGGAGACTTGCTCTCACACTAAGATGTGTGTTACATATAGAGAGGAGGGGGGACCTAGCCAATTTATAGTAAAAGTCATCATGGAGTCCACCCATCAAAGACTCCTGGGATTCCCCAACAAGTATAATACCTTATTGAAAATCCAAACAACCAATAGTTAATGTCTTCTAGGAAATCCAATGGAACATTGGAAACTAAAGGCCTACACATAATGTTACACATTCCCAAAACAAACTTATGTAACCAAGGTGTGTTATGACCCAAATAGAATTAATCTGATCACTTAATACTTATATTGGGTTAACCACATATTCATTGTAGGCTTTATACTCAACCCAGGTTTTGAAAAACATAAAATCCCATACAAAATTCCAATCAATGTGAAGCCCAAACTACAAAAAATCTTACACTAGATTGATCAATATTTGTCATTCTCAGAAGAATTGTGAGTCCTTTTTATTTGAGCGGTTGATGAGATCATGAATTGTTATTCATGGTTTATTTAGTTTGATGTATAGTTTATTCAGTTTTGTTTATGGTTTATGTGCAAACTCATTTCAGTATGGTTAAAGTTTTCCTTTTAATATATTCTTTTGTAAACGAAAAGCTTGATAAGTGCTCTCCCTTTTGGACACGTAATTTTTTTAGAAAAATTATTTTTTCTCAATTTTTTTTGTTTGTGTTTTATTTTTATTTTTTTTATATTATTTGAATAAACGTATGTTTTATATCTATCTTTATTTTTATTTTTATTTAACAGGTTGCTATTTTATTGGGATCTTATTTGGCTTAAATGAATGTTGATTAGGGTCATGATGTGGTATGTCATACTAACAGATCTTAGACAAAGATTAATATTAGGGATTAATTTTTCAAAAAACATTGCTTACCCAATTGACATTAGCATATATGATCGTGAAATTCAAGAGTGGAAGAATAACACAACAATAAGGCATAAGAAAGTAGTGTCACAATGAAAATGGACGATCCGAAGAATAAATACATAACGAGTAGTTTGAGACGAACAACAAACTGACTGACTAAGGGTGTTTGGTTGCGCGATTGTAAAATTGATGCTGCACGAACCCCTAGCTTTTTGAAATTGCAGTTTTTAGATATTATTTGTCTGAAATCTGTTTGTAAGAAGTTTATATAGTAAAATTGTTTAGTTACATGATCGCATAAATAGTTTCATGTATTCGAAAAAGCTATATAATCACACAACTAAACACATCATAAGTGCACAACATATACTATATTATGACATTGTGAGATAAAATGACTATCCACTAGCTGTCTATAATGAAGATCACAAAAATATTTAAAGATTATATAAGTCGAAATAAATTATTTGAAACCAATTGGATATGCATGCAATGGGCCAAATAGACCAAAACAAGAAGAAAAAAAAAAGGATGTAAGAATTTAGGAGAGAGAGAATAGGATAAAACGCTAATAACATGGATGGAGAGCCTCAAAAAATGACTTCACATTCGTAAATCACCACCCATTTTTCTCTCTCAAATTTCAATCAATTAGGAAAAGGTGTTGTTACATCTAGTTTTTTTTTACCGTCCAAAATCCAATTCTACATGCATTGATAGACATTCAGTTAAGCATATATATACATCGCTATACCTCATTAAATTATTTCTTAACTTAATTAATAGATTGAAATAAGTTCATTTAACTCGAAATTGAGCGATAAATATTTTTTTTTATCAAATATATCTAATTAGATGATGTTTATTATTTTTATAAAAAATAAAAACACGTGTGATTTGATTTTTAGACTATAAAAATGACTTAGTATAACATTTTCTATTAAGAAATAATTAGATAAAAGGATGCCCATCGTCGGACCCTATTCCCCATTTGTTTTGGGTATAAGCCTTTGGATAACCCTGGATAAGAATTTTGGTGTGTTTGTTTGCCCCGGATAACCCCTGATAAAGTATGTCAGAATAAACTCGTATAAAGTGGTATATGAATTTCAATTAACCCCTAGAATTAAAGTCATCCTAGGTTATTCCACCCAAAGAATATGTGGATCCACTATCAAATCAATTGTCATCATATTTTATAAATCACATGTCAAATCAACTATCATTATTTTTTTACCTTTTTTAAATCTTTATTCATACTTTACTTACATTTTACTCAAACAACAAAACATTTATTCTTACGTTTACCAACGAAAATAATTCAAAATACAACTAAACACAAAATCATTTTATTCTTATTTATACTCACTATGTTTGGATAAATGTATACCCTACAATAAAACCTATCCCCGTTGAAGTGAACAGCGATCATATCGGGAACACTTCTCAGAGGCCACAGGAGGATGGCGAGGACGTCGAGTACCGGTCGTAATGCGGGGCATTTCTTGAGGGGGATGCACGACCCTGAAAAGCCCGTACATTAGGGGACATGGTGAAGGAACATGGTATCGATATTGTTTGCATTCAACAGTCTAAAGTGGCGAACCCGGAACGTAGTTTGCTTAGGATGTTTGGGGCAGGGAGGATCGACGACATGGTTTGGAAGGACGCGTGTGGTACGGCAGGAGGCATCATAGTTGTCTGGGATTCCACGATATGGGAAAAGGAGGACTGGATGGAAGGTGCTTTTTCTATCTCGGTGTTGTTACGAGATCATAGTTCGGGGACACGATGGGCATTGTCCGGTGTGTATGGGCCACATTATGCGGAGGAGCGATCTAATTGCTGGGAGGAGCTGTCGGGGGTGAAAGCGGTTTGGACTGTACCATGGTGAGTGACGGGGGACTTCAATGTCACCCAGTTTGGCAACAAAAGGAACGGATCAGGGGAGGTGACAATGTCCATGCGCACGTTCTCGTCATGGATAAATGACGAGGAATTGCTGGACTTGGTGATGCAAAACCAACAATACACGTGGAGCAGCTTGCAGGAGGAGCCATCTTTGGCGCGACTGGACCATGTGATGATCGACATGGAGTGGGATGATCGACATGATCGACATTTATGATCCAACCAAACATTTATAACTAAATATTGAATACTCATTTAAAATTTTAAGCATTTGAAATATTTTTACAATCTTTTGACTTCACGTAAAAGCATAATAATCTAAACCGTATTCTAAATGTCATCTTATTAAGCATTAAAAAATCAAAATAGTGAAAAACTATTTATAATATATTACACTCTATTGAAAAGAAATAAAAATGAAGCCATTGTAGGCCTTTAAGAAGTTTATCAATCTCTCTTTGTCTAACCTACTTTTGTTAATGGGTCGACCCGACCCAACCCGACCCGACTCGACCTGAGACCCGATGTGGGCCCGACCCGAAGGACCCGACAATCAAACGGGTCGGGTCCGGGTCCACCCCGGCCCGACCCGGACCCGACCCGTTGACAGGCCTAACTACAACCTCTATCCAATGGATTATCCAAGTCCATCTAAGGTTGTGAATCTCAACTTATAATTCACAGACTATCGATAATCTAATCTTTAGTGTGTAAGCTAAGTCAAACTCTACACACCATATTTTCTACAATGTAAATTAAATGACTAAATTAAAATAAACATAATATTTCAAACAATATAATACAAGCATTTGTCAATAATAATTCTCATCAAAATATTAAAATCATCTTAATAATAGAGTTTATTACATGAGTCATGACTTATAGAACACTATTATAACACCCACCCCCTTTGGTGAGCCTCTTCAAGCCGGCATTCGTTGCAGGTCATCTCCCCATCTCATTTCCAAACGTGTAAAGTGAAAACATATGCTCTCACAGGTCCATGTGCAACTAAGGCTCCGTTTGGTTGCGCGTTTGGGCGGATTCCGCTTTTTGAAAAGCTGAAAATCCTTAAACGCGCAACCAAACGGGTCGGATTCCGGCGGAATAAAAAACTGAATTCTTTTTAATTTCTCTCTCGAAATCCGTGTTTTTAAAATCTCAAAAAGAACGATTTTTTGAATTGAAAATCAATTTTTTCTACCAAACATTAAACTCTTTCCAAATATTGATTCCTGAATTAAAAAAAAACATCAAAAAAAAATCAAGGTCTAAAATCATCTTAAAAAGCAGTTTTTTTTCAAAATCTACTTTTCAATCTTTGTTTCCAAACGGAGCCTAAAATGAATAGTAGATGATGCCTTTTTCTTTCTTTCTTTTTTCCAAAGTGTTACTTAATTCATGACGTCTTAATGAAAGTAGAGCCTCCCCTGCCTTTTTTTTTCCTCCGAAGTGTTAATTCATGATGTCTTAATGAAAGCAGAGGTTCCCCTGTTCTTCTACACCTATAAGAGCTGCAATAACTCGTGATGTGACAAGCAAATAAAATAAACAGCCATGCATGCATTGACATATTTCACCAAGTGCGGATGATAGTGTGTGCGCGTAAAGAATACGTAGGTTTTATCATTTTAAAAGGTATGCATTTCTATACGTATAGGTATACAGAGAGGACTGCGATTCAAAAACTAAAACTAAAGCTCGCTGTCCTTGTTCAATAGGGGAGGATGTATGGATCATGGAAATCGATGGCCATAGCCATGTCACTTTGACAGGAAATGAGTACTAAAAGTCTTATCTTGATAAGGACACTTTTGATCGACATTGAAACATTTGTGAATTGAAATATATTGAACTGAAAAGATAAAGTGGAAACCCAACTAAACAAACAAACTATCACGAATTGAATTTATCTTTTAGCATTAAATTGAAGTGAATAACTTTTACATGAACTAAAATGGATTTTGTAAAAAAATAATAATAATAATTAATTTTGATTTAAATCAAATTAAACAATTCATAAATTTAATTAGATAACTCATGACCGCGGCATCAATATCCATGTTCGGTAATGTGTATGGGCGATATAGAATTGTTATTTTTAGAGAGTCTCAAACACGAGCCATTTTTGTCTATAAATGTAAGTTTTACTATTCAAACGCAGACGCTATTTTTTTTAAATCCGCGATGGCAGGGGTGGACCCAAGGGAGCCTGCCCCCCCCCCCCCCCCCCCCCCCCCCAAGCCTTGGGTCATTTAATATACATAGGTGTGTCAATAAGTATTGAATAATTGAAAGTGTTGTTACACACATATTAGACAAAGTTATTTTCACAGTTCAAAATTCAGACTACATATGTTTTCCATTTTGCAAAATAATAAAAATCATCTAATGAGATATATAATTTGATAAAACGTATATGTCACTCCATTTTGAGTTCAATGAACTCATTTTTGTAAGTGTGAGAAAAATTTAACGAGGTATACATTGTTAGTATATGCTTCATTGGATCTAACAAGGTATATAAGATTGCATTTTAGACATAGAAAAAAATTGAGTGTAACAATGTCCTATTCTAATTGAAATGATTAAGTTTGAAATTGAAAAATGTAATATTCAGACATGTTTACATCCCCTTTAGCATTCATACATTTTATTTTTTTAATTGCATATCTATATATTGAAGTATATTAATAAATGAAATACATTTGATTTTACCAAACAAAAAAAATTACATTTGATTTTTAATTTAATAGAAAATGAAATACATGCTCTTACAAAATAAATGAATATATTTAAATTATGTTACCTATAATTGTGTATACGGAGATAATGAAATATATTGAGTTAGCTAATTTTATATATTGCGTTAGACATGGTAAATGCAAACAATGTTATAAATTGGACTGAGTATATTAGTGTCCATTGAATATTTTGAGATTTGGAAGCACATTTGTTTTTAAAAAAATTGTGAAATTAAACTATGTTTTTAAGGAAATATTGGTATCGAGTTTTAAATGATTGAAAAATCATTGATTTGACAGCATTAGCGATTTTTTATTTATTATGTTTTTTCATAATTGTTATATTAAGTCTCTTAAATTTTTTGAAAGTTAAATTTTAAAAATCTCTCCCCACAATATAAGCATAAAAGATATTATTGTATGTTTTTGTAACCAATCATCTTCTTCATGATCATTTTTAAAAATTTTGAAATTTCATTTTTGTCTATTTTTGGCGATGGGAATAACGAGATTTTAAGATTTTTAACTCTAAATCTCTTAGACTTTTGACCCCCCCTTGCCCTAATTCCTGGGTCCGCCCCTGCGCGATGGCATTAGACGGAGTTCCCCACCGTAGAATCTGTCTCACCAAATATCCAAATTAACTCGGCGAAAAACTAAAATAAAGATCCAACAAGCGTTGAAATCCTTCAACAAATCTACAATTCTCAAAAAATAAATAAAACTAAAAAATATATTAATCAAAAGCTGAAAACTCTAGAGTACAAACTTTCCTTTTCATACTAATTAAATATTACTAAAAATAGTAAAAACAGAAGTTTATTGTAATTAAATCTACATGATCTTAGTAGATCTTTGGAATTGATAGAGATCAAATCCGAGTTGTTATGATAAAGATATTCAAAATATAAAACGTTACTAAAAATAGCAAAAATGTCATTTTGAAGGCTTAAAAAAAATTTTAAAAAAGGAAAAATACACGCACGTAGTGGCATAGCAACGACTTTTAAAGATCTCATCGATATCTAGCTCCAGTAAAAATTTCAGACGATTTCAAATTCAGAACGCCTTTTATTTTTATTAGCCTATTTTTCTATAATTATTTGAAAATCTTAAAAATGAATCTTTTCAAGTTCATCACTCCAAGATCTCATAGGTCACTCATTCTGCATCACAAATGGACCTAAATTACATGTGATCTATCTTCTCATGAAAAAAAACATATCATAGGTGACAACGTGCCAATCCCTTCACCTTCAATCATAATGGATCATGGACTAGCATAAATCATAAGCTGGTATGAATTGTTTTTATGTCTAAGTAGGCAGTACATGCATTTAATTACATCACATGAATGAAACTGCTGGATGACAGTTTTATTATACTGTGACACGAAGGAAACAAAGAGGAAATTAAGTATCATTGGTCGGCTGACACACATCTGATGCATCAATAGATTACTTGTATTGCATCAATAGAGTTTGACGACCTTTGCAAGTAATCTCTTACATCATATTTTATTATGCTGCTATAGGCATCTTTCGTTGACAACCAAACGTCCAGCCATAAGCACATGCACGGCTTCACCCTATCCCACAACCCAATGCCTGGCCGCTGAGAACCCCTAAGCAAGAGAAAGGCAGCGTTTGGATGTACGATTCGATAAATTTTGCGTTTGTAAAAAGCTGTTTTTGTAAATTGAACTAACAGTTTTACTGGAGCAGTTTTATGCACACAAATTTAAGATAAAAATCATCTAACAGTTGTGATTTTCAAAAGATCATAGGGATGACAGTTTGCTGAATCAGTTTTAAATTCCAGCATTTGCTAGAAATCAATTTTTCAATCTCGCTACCAAAACTGCCAAAATGCCTCACCAAATGGTCGAAGCCCCTGCCGAATTTCGCAGGAATCTGTCATGTAGAACACTTCTCAGTATTTAGTTCTCATGTATCCTTATTAAAAAAAATGTTTCTATATATTGTTCTCTGGACAAATGTCGAAGTAAGATACGAAATAGACCTTTTCCGTTCAATTGGGCAATCTGTAACATCATTCTTTCCTATTGATGATGTTACCTTTGTCATGAATTGTTGGGATCACGGACTATGCGGTTGATGTCCCCATCAAAAATAAATATATTGTAATAAAAATTTGACAAGTTGCTATATAAAATACGTTATGAACGTGCCGACCAATCAGATTCTTGCGTACAGCAACTAAATTTCCGGCTTGATAACTACAGTTACATTTCTTTTAACAAACAAAGTCACCTATCGACCACCTTGAAAACGAAGTATCGTTTAGAAAATCTAAAGTCATGGTTGTTGCACGAATTCCTCAATATAAAATGGTTTTTTTTTTCTCCAAACTTCGCATTGTACGTACATACAGACGTACGGTTGGTCTATCAAAATTCAGAGTGCACCACAGAATGCGTCAAGAATAATAATATAACAAATCAAACGATCAGATTATGGCCCCGTAACAAGTACAAAATGTTTATATAATACAAGTTTCTTCATTATTTATAAACCAAAGAATCTCGATAGTTCTTGTCCTTCTATACACAAAGGAATCCATACCCTCCATAAAGTCCAAACCCCATCACTGAGACGACCTGGAACCTTTCGAGTGGCCACCCGAAACGGACACGCAACCCGAACCGGTACCCGAACCCGAAAAATCGGTCCCGTAAAAGAGATCCGACAGACGGTTCTCGATGTCCTCCGGAGCGAACCGTATGACCCCTGCAACTCTCCCGCGATACGCCTCGTACCACTTCCGATACATCGGCACTACCTTCCGAGATATCGACACCTTGACCTCGTCCCTCATCCGACCGTCCGGAATGACCCACGTGGCGTGCATCATGTACGTCTCCTTGAACGCTTCGTTGAAACTCCTGAACGCCTCCCCCACCTCCTCCGCCGTCCGATCCCCGCTATCCAACGGCGGCATCGACGACAACACCTTGCTCCACCCCATCCTCTCGTAGTTCGCCGCGTACTGCCTCACCTTCGCCTCGTGATTCGCGACCCACTCGCTCCCCAGTATCTCCTCGAGATCCGTGCCCTTGACCTTCTCCACGACGTAGTTAAGGTTGTTCGCGAGGAACACGTACGACAGCGGGACCTCTTTGTACAGCTCGGCCTTCCCGTCGAGTTTGCACAGCAAGAGCAGTATGATCCACGCCAGCCTCATCGATAGGTTCTCATCGCAGCCGTTCATTGGCGATGACGCGGCGGTACTCAACACGGACTCTGGGAGTGGGGCCCGCACCTGGAGCGGGAACTCGGCGAGGATGTCCGCGAGACTCTGCGAGTAATCGGCGAGGAAAGCCACGTAGTTCATCACGTACCCCGTCAGCGGGTGGACTCCACCCCCCGGGACCGCCGATTTCGACCAGTCCTTCTGGATCGCCGATTCCAGCTCGGCGAGCGCGGACCGGATCGTCTCGGCGAGTGTCAAGAGTGCGGACGTGGCGTGCGATCGGACGGCGGAGGACGATTCGTAGGAGAACGTGGACTGGATGTCCTCCCAGTGATCGGAGATCGACTCGTACATGTCGAGGAACCGGAACATCTTCTCCGGAGACTTCTTGAATTTCGACGTGGCGACCGACTCGGCGAAGGAGAACAGCCCGATCGCCTGCTCGCCGGTGACTTCGGCGAAGCAGGACTCCCGGACCGACTCCGGCGCGTCGGCGAAGACACGGTCGCAGAGGACGCGCTCGCCGTGGAAGAGTGTCTGGAGCGCGGTCCTCGTGGCGGGTATCCAGGACCGGATGCGAATCTCGAGGACTTCCCAGTCCATCTTGTGAACCTGCGACGCCGTCAGCCGCTCGATCCCCAACCGGTAAAGCGAATCGTCCACGATCGACCGACGGAGGGACCGATAGACCCCGAGGCACTCCTTGCCGTACCCGGCGGAGATCATGCACTCGGCGATGGACCTCAGGTCCGACTCCGCCTGGATCGGAACCGGTGACTCGGTCATCGACTCGCCGCCTGGTCTGATTTCGTCGTCCGACCCGTCAATCTCGTCCTCGAAATCCGACCGTATATCGTCCAGCGAGGAGAGGGTGGTGAGAGAGGATCTGGCGGAGACCGATTCGGGGTCGAGGCGGTCTCGATTGACGGAGAGGATCTGATAGAACTCCTTCTGCAGCCTCTTCATGGCGGACTCCATGAGCTTCTGCGCGGTGATGATAAGGGAATGAGAGTCGGGGGACGAGCGGTCGGAGATGAAGAAGAGCATGGAACGCTGGAGGTCTTTGACGGTGTTGATGAAGCGGAGGGCCTCGGAGCGGTCGTCGTCCTGGTAGAAGAGGGAGGTGACCTTAGTGTAGGAGACGGAGGGGGAATCGACGTCCCACTTGTTGATGATGGACTCGGCTGATGAGATGTTGTCCTCCATCAACGCAGACGAGAAGGTGCGGAGGGGTGAGGCCATCGGTGTGGATGGACGGCTGTGATGGCTGATGCTGCCGTGTTTGGGAGTGGATGAGCGGCGGTGATGGGAAGAGGAGAAGGAGAAGAGGTTTCTGAGGGTTTTGATATGCATTTTGGTTGCATTGATTGAATTTTCTCTGATTTGGTGTGTGTAAACGAGAGAGGGAGGGGAGGGGGTATTTATAGATGAGGAGGTGGGGTTGGGTGATGTGGTCCGACCGATCACACGAGGGAGATGGTTTATTTTAATTTTTACGGTCTGGTTGACTTGGGGAGATGGCTTGCTTTTATTTATTTATTTTTATTTTTAATTTTATTTTTATTTTTTGTTTTATTAGGCGTGTAATGACGTGGATGTGCTAACATGGGCTGACAAGGTGCTTTAGGGGAATTCACGTGGTGGTGATGAAATAGGTAGACATTGTGAGTTGTGAATTAAATGCGGATTAAGAAAAAAAAAATTTTAATGGGTTTTGGGATTTGTGCAACTAAGGATAACAATGGGATGAAAGAAGGGAAGGTTCGTTCTGGGTGAAACTGAAGTCCACTGTTTGTGGGTTCACTTGTTATCTAATCCTTCGACGGTGGTGACCATAGATAATTATGCATATAGAATTCATTAGTTGTATTTTTGTGAGGAGTCGGAATAATAAAAATTTTATTATTTGATTCATTATAATTAAAATATAAATAAGATGTGAATGAAAATTTATAAAAGATGAAAAATATGATTTACATATTTATTTATAAAAAATGATAACATCTGATTTAACATGTGAGACACATTTATATATTGATTGAATAGATTTAGTAAAATAACTTTGAGACTGAAATGTCAATATAAGTTTATTTTTCACTATTTTTAGTATAACACTTGTATTATATGCAAACAAAAACCTTGTTTGGACTTATTCATCCATATCATGGGAGTGTTATTACTCTATTTAAGCAAGAGAAAGAAAGACAAAGTGAGTTATCTGAGTCTCTTGATTTGGCACCACTGACAAAAGGCCCTTGGAAGGATTTGTGACTTGTGATCGTTAGGGGTGTCTTTTTCTTGTTGGACAACTCTTGATAATTGTCCCTACAGAGAAACTGAAATGAGAGATACTATACAATTCAAACAGAGAGATCAATCCTGACAACTCTCATAAAAAAAAGTGACAAATCATACGTTTAATTATAACCGTGTATTTATTTTTTTGAGTACAGTGTAAATAAATTCTATTTTAATATAGATAAAAAACATGATTGAATAAGATAAAAAGATAAAAGAAATACATAGATAATGTAGAATAAAGAGAGGAAAGGGAGGTCACACATGTCAGATGACCCGATAGTAGTCGTATCGCACAACAATGATCCCAAGAGGGTTCGGATAGAAAATGCTTCCACCCCACACCCTTTGAGGACCATCGCTACTCGGCGATGA